>JANAVB010032619.1:4580935-4993435 GCA_029216955.1 Iris pallida | reverse complement strand
CGACGACAGGCTCGGGCTGCCTTCCACTGGTTGTCGTCGAGCGGCCACGTGAGCCCAAGAGAGGGGCTTGCGGCACGGACGAGAGGGGTCCACCGACGACGGGGAGAGCCTCGGAGGCGGAAGGAAAGAGCAAGGGGGAGGGAGCTACGGCGCCGGAGGAGAGGACCGCTGCGGGCGCCATCGCAGGCGCCGGGGGCCATCTTGACGAGAGGAAGGGGGAAGGGGGCGCAGCCAAGGAGGGGGACGGCTCCGCTGGAGGGACGACGAGAGGGGGGTGGGGAGCGGGAGCGACGGTGGCCGAGGAGATAGCGCCACCGGCCTGTAAGTGCCCGACGACTGCCGCAGCAGCCGAACCGCGACGCCGCGGAGGAAGAGGGCGGAGGCACACAGTAAGGGAGGCTGCCGGGAGGAGGCTGTCGCGAGGGAAAAACGCCTGGAGGGGGGAGCAGGCTGTAGGCGGAGGCCGGCACGAGCTGCCAGGGGGCAGCCCACCACGAATGCGGCCACCAGTGAGCCGGCCGCCAAGGGGGTCCCCACCCAAGACCTCCCCAAGGAGCTGGGCTCTCCATTATATATATATATATATATATATATATATATATATATAATACGTAACATTTATACATATTTTGTATATACAATATTTTTATATATAATATAAAACCTAAATAAATAATAATTATATATATATTAAAATTTCTAAAAATATATACAACTGAATTTTTTTTTAAATATAGTAAAAATTAAGTGAGGGTTACATGGAGGCAAGAAGTGGCTTGAGTTTGTAATCATATTTTTCATCTTCCAAGTAGTATGGTGATTCATTTGAATCGGCAAGAAGTTTTTAGCACACATGAGGCATATAAGGTGAACACAGTCAGTGATGCATCTAAGTTGTAGCACAAGCGGCTTAGCTATATCAGCTAGAAGGGAATGAGCTACTTGTTGAACATGAAAGTGATTCTGAAGCTCAAGTTTGCAAAGTTAGGGAGATGCACGAACTATTTGGCGGGAAAGAAAAATCAGGTGTCTTTCCTAAGTCACCCATCTTCAAGGAAGCCAGCTTTGCTCAAGTTAGTTCACTCGGATGCCTGCGGTCCAATGAAGGTAAAAATCTATCAGTGGTGCTTCTTATATTATTACTTTTATTGATGATAATTCCAAGAAAGTTTGGGTGTATGCTTTAAAGACCAACGATCATTTGTTGCCCACTTTCAAAGAGTTTCAGGCTTCTGTTAAAAGAAAGATGGACATAAGTTGAAGTGTGTTCGATCCGACAGTGGTGACGAATACATTCGTACATTTGATGCTTACTACAAAGTGCAAGGGTTTCGACGTCAGAAAACTCTACCAAAGACACCTTAGCTCAATGTTGTAGCAGGGCGCATGAATATGTCACTGATGGAGATGGTACGATGTTTGTTGTCAAAAGAAAACTTATCAGGAAGTTATTAGGGTAAAGCTCTCAATGTTGTTGTTTATACTATTAATTTATCTCCTATTACTCCTTTGCAAGTTAATGTGCCTGACAAAGTATGGTACGACAAGAAGCCTTCATAAGTCACCTTCTAGTGTTTGGTTGTAAGGCCTTCGTGCATGTACCGAAGGATGAGAGATCCAAACTTGAGCCGAAGATAAGGTAGTGCGTCGTTGTCGGCTATGTTGGAATGAGTTTGGCTATAGACTCTACGACCAGTAGAAAGAAAACTCTATTGAAGCAAAGTTGTGGTATTTGTCGAGGATCATACCATTACTAAGACTCAGAATTCTTAGATGCCTTCTGAGGCTGAGGAATTTCCTGAGATAGAGTCATTACGTTTGTAAGCCATTTCCAGAGGATACGATAGAGGATCTAGTTATGGGGGAGCAAGTAGATGGAGATACTCCCAACCTTAATCATCATCTTGTTGATGGTGATCAGGGTGACCCTCAAGAGGATGAGCATGTCGCTGATGTAGTTTCTGAAGGGAATGAGGTTGTCGGTACATAGCCAAAACCAGAGGCTCTATTGAGAAGGAGCATAAGAGTGATTCGACCATCTACGAGGTACTCACCAGATGAGTACGTGCTACTGACTAATGGAGGAGAGCTCGAAAGTTTTGTAGAGGCGATGGAAGACGAACATATGCATAAGTGGATGCAGGCAATACATGAGGATATGAGTTCCTTATAGGTAAACTCCACTTATGAGCTGGTGCGGTTACCAAAGAATAAGAAGGCTTTAAAGACTCGATGGGTGTTCAGAATGAAGCACGCGGATGATGCTACTTGCCCTCGATACAAAATGTGGCAGTAGTTAAAGGCTACAATCAATGGAAGGGCATGGATTTCGATGAGATTTCTCGTTGGTTGTCAAGTTGTCATCCATTCGGGTGGTGCTAGCATTGGCAGCCAATTTCGACTGGGAGGTTGAGCAGATGGATGTGAAGACGACATTCCTTTATGGTAATTTAGACGAGAAGTTATTGTAACTCCCTAAAATCATTTTTGATGAATTTTAGAATTTATTTCTTTTTTCTATTTAGAAAAGTATTATTTTCTTTTCTTAATAAAACTTGATTCTAAATAAATAATTTTGTTTTATTTAATTTTAATTCTTACTTATTAATTCTGATTATTATTATTGTTAATGATTAATTAGTTTAATTCATGGGCTAGATTTATTTTAACTAATTGGTTGATAATTAAAGCCTACCAAGCCTTGCACTTTGGATCATTGGCTTTGGCCTACAATTCCTAAGTGGGGCTTCCTGCAGTTTTAGTTAAATCTGGATTAGTTATAATTAGCAGTTAATTAACTAATCGAATTAGTTAGCAGGTAGTTAGTTAATTAGCAGTTAGTTAGTATATTTCATTAATAACCCTAGATCTACTATAATTTAAAGAGGACGCCACTAAGGCCGACTTGGACAACACTCAAATATTTTAATATAAATATTATGGACGTTCCCCAGTTATTTTATTATAAAATATTCTGACACCATACTGTTCACTGACACACCACTGTACAATGCTGCCACTGGTCGATCGCCGCCTTCTACCACCGTGCGCCGCCATGATATTCACCAGAGCTTCGTCGAAGTTCGTCGTCAGATGCTGATTGCCGCCGTAGTAAGCTGCTGACCTTCTCTCCTTCTTGCTTCTTCCTCTGATTTCTTTACCCAGTGTTTCACCACCCCGTTGACCACCGCAGATGGCCGCTAGTCACCGGAGCTCCGCCACTGTGCCACGCTCGACCTAGCCGTCACCTCGGGGAACAACACCTTGACTGTCGAGTTTCTTTGGACTTAGTGTTGCCTTTTCGATCCCCATGTTGCCTCCTCATGGAACAAGCTGCCTCCTCGAAGACCGGGAGCTGCCCCTTCGATTTCTGTGCTGCCTCTTCGTACTTCATGCAGCTCCTCGTAAATCGAGCTACAGCGACCAGTGCACCACTGTGGTTGAGATTCGTCGTTGACGGAACCTTAGCCCCCGCTCCAAAGTAGGATATCGTCGCCACTGTCCACCGCGCTACGGTGAGCTTTCGTTCGATCTTCTCCTCCGAGATTTTCTTCTTCCTTTTCTGGATCTTTTTCTTCATTCTTTTATTGTCTCTGCCCAGAGTTCGCCATCATTCACCAGACTCATCGACCGCTCAGCACCTCGTCGAGCTTCGAGGACCGTACTCTACTTTATCAGGAGCCAGATCCACTAGGTTAGGGGTCATATTGGCTCGAGTCAGACCAACATTCGCAGCTTTGAACCACCGCAGTTTCACTACTGTCTTCGTCGGCCGCCTAGGTAAGCTCGCCCATCTCCGCCTTCTCTAGTTCGTTTCTTTCTTCTTCATGCTTTTCTCTTTGAAATAGTGGGCTATGTTCTTTAGAAGAGAGAGAGAATAGGTATGAGTGTTCGAGAGCTAAGGTTTAATGTGAGGGAGAAGGTGGTGAGCGTGAGCAAGGGTTTTGGAGCTGTTGAAAGAATAGAGTAGTAGGTGAAGTGAGAAATGGTTAGGGTTTCATTTGGGCTTGTGCGGCTGAGGAAGAGTTCTAGGGTTAGGGTTCCTCTGAGAGAAGTGATTTGGTTAGGGTTGCGGGTGAAGAATGAAGGAAGAAAGTAGGAGAGGGTGGTGTGAAAAAGAAGCTAGGGTTAGGGTTTGAGAGTGAGCGACAGATAGGGGAAGAAGACGAGTAGGGTTAGGGTTTTCGTTCAGGCGGATGTGTGGAAGTGAAATGAGAAAAAGAGAGAGGATGAAGTTGTGAGCATGGGAGTTTTGTAGTTAGGGTTTTATCAAATATGCCGAGTCGGGTCTTATGGTCTTAACTGATGGGCCTGTAACTATTAGAAGAAATATATATAAAGGGGAGTAGTAATCATTGGTAGCGGGCTGGGCCAACTTGGGCCAGCAGAAAGAAAATATGAAAAGAAAAATAGGATTAGAAGTGGACCAGGTAGGATGGTGTAGGGAAATATGAAAATAATGTTAGGCTCTGGACTATTATGGCTAGGTCTAGTAGTCTGGACTGGGGTTTGGGCTGAATGATAATTTTGGGCTTTACTAATTTAGTTAGTGTACTGTTGATTTAATATTAGTTAGTATAACTAACAATTAATGATTAATTAATCTTAGTAGCATTTTTGCTATTATTAGTATCTATAATTTGACTAAAATTATTTTGCTAGTATTATTCACTATATAATTTTAATTGCTAGTATCTATATAAGTATTCATGATCTTAGCTAAATAATAATTAGTTAGTTTAAAATTAATTATAAGTTAGTTAGGTAATTATTGTTTAGAACCTAACCAACTTGTACCTAATTTAGGTGGACATAGAGATTACCACATTCCTATTCCCGGTCTTCCAGAGCAAGGTAAGTACTTCTATAATTTTGACTCATTTACATTATGCCATGGTCTTTTCATATTGGACACATTATTATACGACTTAGTCTATTATTCTGTTTCATAGTCTTTTACTTGTATCTGGGGAAGGGAAAATACTACAGATATGTGACCAAAGCCCAACTTAGGATCTAAGTTGATAGCTTAATCCTACACTTGTGCACATGGGATTAAGCTGTACCATTAATTATTCTTATTCGTGATCTTTACCCAGTCGGTCACATATTTTAGTATGTATTTCAAATTCACTTGTCATGATCTTTTGATTACATGTTTATGTTCAGTTTAGATTATGCATTTACTTTTCATGATCATTCTATTTATTGTTTCGTTACTTGTTCACATGTTGTACTTATTTTATTATTATATATTTTACTTTGCTCCGCTCCTGATTGGATATGTTGCAGGTGAGCTTGTGGCCATTTGTATTACCTACTATGGGTAGGAGCCCGAGGCCGAAGTTGATCAGGACGACACTTTGACTCAGGACCTAGGAGTTGCAGCTGACATTTAGATTTAGTTTTATTTTGTCTAGTAGACTTTACTTTTGGATATTGTATTGTGAGGGTACTTGTGGATGTAGACTGACACCTTTATTTCTGTCTCCGGATTTGTCTCTGGCTTAGTTGTAAAAGGTGTACTAATGGCTAGATTTGTGGTGGTGTATTGTGATAAACTCTGGGATGCGTTAGATGATGTAATGTGGATTTTATGATCTTACTTTGAGATCTTGAGACACTTAGTACAACTTACTACGTTGAGTTTGTAACGTAGGCTAGACGTGTCCAACTCGTATCCGATTATTTGGGAGAGGGTCATGACAGTTATACAAGGTGCATCTAGAAGGATTTATGAGAAGGGCAAGTTAAACTTAGTCTGGCGGTTAAGGAAGAGTCTTTATAGTCTGAAGTAGGCCCTGAGGTAGTGGTATATGAAGTCCAAGTCGTTTATGGGGGAGCATGGTTATGTACGGACGACTGGAGATAGTGTGTGTTCGTGAATCACTTTGTTGAGGATGATTTCATTATACTATTGCTTTATAGATGATATGTTATTGGTGGTTCGAAATGCCACTATGATAGTGGAATTAAAGCACCAACTGGGTGTGGCCATCTCTATGATGGATTTGGGTACAATGAAGAATATTATTAGAATGTAGATCAGCCGAGAGAGAGCAAGAGAAAGAGAGTCCAAGCTGTTATACTTATCAAAAAATAAGTACATTTATCACGTACTTCAACATTTCAGGATGGACGTACGGGTCTAAGAAAGTGAGCCATCCCCTTACAACTCACTTTAAGTTCACTATAGAGCATTGTCCATCTACCAGGGACGAAAAGGAAGATATGGAGCGGATTCCATATGCTTCAGCAGTAGGAAGTCTCATATATGCTATAGTGTGTACAAGGTCAGACATCGCTCACGCAGTTGGTATGGTTAGCAGGTATTTTTCCAATCCTGGAAGGGTACGTTAGATTATGGTTAAGTGGATTCTACGGTACCTTCTGTAAAACCCTAGAGGGGGGTGAATAGGGAAATAAAATAAAATTAAACACAAGTAAGCTATATCATAGAAATAAAATGAGAGAGAGAGAGAAAATCAAACACTCAATGTATCTGGTCTCCTCCCTAGAGGCAATCCAGTCCCAGAACTCTCTCCGGCTTAAATCCACTATTTAGTAAATAGTACACACGAGTTTGGATCCGAAGAACTCGCCAACTTCAACACGAGTTTGGATCCGAAGAACTCGCCAACTTCTTACACACGAGTTTTCTTACGAAGGCTCTTCAACTTCAAAAAGAAAGGAAAAGAACTGTTGATCTTCTAACACTTGAAGATCGAAAAGTACAACTCTTGAATACTCTAGCACTTTTGGATTAGATGACAATTAAAAGCTTGGTTAGAGTAGTAATGGTAGAGCTCTTGGTTGTTGAGAAATTTATGGCTTAAGTATATGACCTTCAATGGAAGGAAGGAGTCCATTTATATAGAAAACCAAGAGTAGATAGCATTTAATGCTTCTGAACATAACCCAGACGGCATGCCGTCAGTATGGACCGACATGCCGTCGGCATACCGTTCGGAACAGTAACGGTAAAAATTATATCCGTTGGAAAGCATTTAATGCTAGTATTTGTCTATTCAAAAATCAAATCAGATGAAGCGGTATGTCGTCGGTATGCAGCGGTATGCCGTCGGTATACCGATGTTCGTCATAGAACATTTTGTGGCTTACAAATTGGTATACCGTCGGTATATTATTGTATGCCGTCGGTATGCCGAAGTTCGTCACAGAATATTTTTGTGGCTCACAAAACGGTATACCGCCGGTATACTGTTGTATGCCGTCGGTATGCCGAAGTTCGTCACAGAACATTTTGTGGCTTGCAAAATGGTATGTCATCGGTATACTGTTGTATGCCGTCGGTATGCCGAAGTTCATCACAGAATATTTTTTGGCTTACAAAACGGTATACCGTCTGTATGCCGTTCTTTTAGACATTGATTTTTGACTAAAAAAGAAGAGCTTTATGTTTTGTCATCCAACCTTAGGTGTTTATACAGAAAGACCTAGACCTTGTACAGACTCGAAATCTTGAATCTGTTGAGAGCCGTCTTTAAGGAGCGCTGGTCTTTTCTTCAGTCTTCTTTTAGGAATGTCCATAAGGCTTAGATGACTTGGCTTGAACGGACAGAACTTATTGTAGTAGAGCTTTGAAAGATTATCTGTTAGCTGAAATACAGAGAAAATTAGACTACGAAGATGTTGTTAATGTTATCAAAATAAATTATGCCAATAATCTCCCCTATTTTGATAATTGACAAAACAGAGAGATAGCATCTTTAGGGAGTGACTCCCCCGTAGGTTGACAACTCCCCCTCAATACGTTTTCTCTCCCTTTGTCACTTAGTCAAAGATGGAAAATAAGTTAAAAAAATTACAGTGATAAATAATAAAAGCTTTATATGGAACAAAAGCATACATATATTAGATTTTGAAAGAGGGTACATGCTTGATACTACATAAAAACAGATAAAACTCTCCTGTACGAGAGTGAGACAAGACATAGCAAAACATAAAAACAGTCCCCGTAGGACCACACACGACATAAAAACATAATAATGGTCCCCGAAGGACCGCAAAGGACAAACCCTAAGACGACACCAAATTTATTCGACCACCACCAACAGGAGCCCGCAACTACTCATCCGTCGGATCATCGTCCTCCCCACCCTGAGCATCGTAAAAAGCACCGAAAGGATCCACGCCATCTGGGTACATAAATCCGTAGGCATTGGGGTCAGAGAAGCGAAAACCTTGGTATTAAAGATCGTGAAGGTTAAGATCCAAATAGGCATTCTGGTCCTGAAGAGTCCGCTAGATGAAGTAAGCCTGGTCATGGAAGCGACTCTGGATAAGATTCCTGAGGCCGCGGGTGTTGGCCCTCATCTGCTCCTCCGTCTGAGCCATGTGCATGTCAAAATGCTGTTGGGTCAGCGGTATAAAGCGACCGAATGGAGGAGGCACAGAAGATGGCAGAGCAGGAGAAGCGGCCGGTGGTTCATGGGAGGAAGACGCAGGAGACGCTGATACACCAAGGGCAGAGCGGGAAATAGCAAAAAAGGAAGAAACGTCGTCCGACTGTCAGAGTGAGAGATCCACGTTCTTTGCCTCAAGGATAAGGGTGACGAAAGTGCCATAATTGAGGGATTGCTTCCCCGCTGGCAGGACAGAGAAGAACGCATTGAGAAGAGTCTTAGGAAATGAGCAAGTCTTCTTGGAGTACAGGTAATACATGCATACGAGTGCGTCATTGGTGATCATATCGTAGTTGCCGGCCTTGGGGTAGAGGGTGTGGCAGATGATCCAATGGAGCTCGTAATAAAAGGGCTCTAACTGCTTGAAAAGGGCCGGAATGACCTGAGGATTGTGTCACTTACAAATGATGCCGCAGAACTCATCAAAGGAGACTTCGGCAGTAGGATAGAGACCGGCCACGGTCGGCAGAGCATCTCCTCGATTTGGCACTTCGAGAATCTCTGCAATATCGCAAGCCGTGAGACGAAAGTGGCGATCATTGACCATCGTATCAATGGCATTGTTTTGGAGATCGGGAATAAAATTGCAGTAGAATAGGCGCATCGCTGCCGGGTAGACGGGCACTTGACGACGCAAAAGGGATTAGAGGTCGACCGTCTGAAAGATGGAGAGATGGTCGGAGAATATATTCCAGTTGATGGCCTTATCCTTGAAGACGGCGTGGTTGGCAAAATGTTGGAACCAGGCATCGACAGCTAGGACGGAGGTAAAAATTTTCGGATCATAGGTGCCATTTGGAAGGGGCACCAGAGTGAACGGGTTCAAAAATATGGTGGAGGTGCGAGGACGTTTGTGAGTGGCTATTAGGGTTGATGGTAGAAGGATGATGGAGAAGTGATGAAGAATGAAGAGGAAGAATAAGAAGAAGTTGGGGTTTTTAAAAGAAGAAGAGAAATTTGAAGGAGTTGGAAGAGTTTTGAAAATAGAAATAAATTGAAAAATGTAATGAATAAGGGGAGTTTTTGAAAATAGTGATGATGAATATAATTAACGAAGGGAGTTGAAGGGAAAGGATGGGATGGGATGGGAATTAATGAGGGATAGGATGAGATAGGATGGGTCATTAAAGAGATATGTTTGAAAAAGAAAGGTGGAAGATTTGGTGGGGCCCAAGGCAGAGTTGACAGGCTGTGTCCGCGTCAAACGGTATGTCGTCGGTATACCGGTGTATGCCGACGGCATGTCGATTTTGTGTACAGAAGATAATTCTGAACATAAATCGGTCTGCCGTCGGTATTCCGTCGTATGCCGGCGGTGTGCCGTTTGAGGGGAGAAGAGTCAAAATGAATGATGCCTAATTCTTGGCAGAGAAAGACGAAACGATCCTCCGGGAGTGGTTTGGTGAAAATGTCGGCCAATGATAAGGAGTCAATAAAATCAAGGCGAATATCCCCCTTTTGTTGATGGTCACGAAGAAAATGGTGTCTAATCTCAATGTGCTTCGTGCGGGAGTGACAAATCGGATTTTTTGTGAGATTTATCGAGCTAGTATTATCATATTTAATTGAAATACAAGTAGAAGAAATGCCATAGTCTAAAAGTGTTTGTGACATCCAAAGAATTTGTGCACAACAGCATCTGGCCGCTATATACTCGGCTTCAGTGGTTGAAAGAGCAACAGAGTTTTATTTCTTACTAAACCATGATACCAAGGATTTTCCAAGGAATTGGCATGTGCCGCTAGTGCTTTTTCGGTCAATTTTGCATCCGGCAAAATCTGCATTCGCAAAGCCGTGAAGCTCAAAGGATGAAGATTTCGGATACCAAAGTCCCATATTAATGGTACCTTTGAGATGTCAAAAAATACGCTTTACAGCACAAAAGTGCGATTCCTTTGGATTTGCTTGGTATCGTGCACAAAAACACACACTAAACATAATATCAGGTCGGCTAGCAGTTAGATAGAGTAAGCTACCGATCATACCTCGATACTTATGAATGTCGACCGAAGTACCATCTTCATCATTATCAAGTTTTTTCGTTGTTGCCATAGGAGTCCTCATGTTGGATGAGTCAAGTTCGAAGCGTTTGAGGAGATCCTTTGTATATTTGGCTTGATTGATAAAGGTTCCTTTGGATCCTTGTTTGATTTGCAAGCCCAAAAAGAATGATAGTTCTCCCATCATGCTCATTTCAAATTCATCCTGCATTACTTTAGCAAATTCTACATATAGTGCAATGTTAGTAGAACCAAAGATAATGTCATCGACATAAATTTGTACTAATAAAAGTGTGCTATTAAGGGATTTGATAAAAAGTGTGGTGTCAACTTTGCCCTTAAAAAATTACGATATATAAGGAAGGAACTAAGGCGCTCATACCAAGCACGAGGAGCTTGTTTGAGGTCAGGGCTTTGTGTAGTTTGAAGACGTGATGAGGAAATTAAAAATCTTCAAAGCCAGGAGGTTGCTTAACATAAACTTCCTCTTTAATAATGCCATTGAGAAAAGCACTTTTAACATCCATTTGAAAAAGTTTAAAATCATTAAAGCAAGCAAAAGCACATAGCATGCGAATGGATTCAAGACGAACAACCGGAGCATAGGTTTCATCGTAGTCAATGTCTTCCTCTTGGTTATAGCCTTGAGCAACCAATCGGGCTTTGTTACGAGTCACTAATCCATCTTTATTAAGTTTATTACGAAACACCCATTTAGTTCCAATAATGGGGTGGTTGCTAGGTTTAGGGACAAGTTCCCAAACCTTGTTTCACTCAAATTGATTTAGCTATTCTTGCATCGCTATCATCCAAAACTTATCATGAAAGGCATCATTAATATTTTTAGGCTCTATTTGAGAAATAAAAGCCACGTTTGCACAAAGATCACGAGTGGAGGATCTAGTACTGACATGGGATGAAGGATCACCAATGATAAGCTCTTTAGGATGATTAGGGACAAATCTACATTCCTTTGGGAGATCCTCTTGAGGAGGCTAGAGTGGTGGAGAATCTTTTGTTGGAGGGGTCACAATTTTATTGTTAGATGAAGAAGGACGAGTATCTCCAATAGAAGAGTTCTCCAAACCAAAAGAGATATTATCAATATTATCGAATGAGGAGGATGTAGAAGAGTTAAGTTCACCAAAAGAGACATTAATTGACTCTTCGACAACGAGACTTCTTTTATTAAAGACACGAAAACCTTTACTATGTATTGAGTAGCCAAGGAAAATACCTTCATAAGCTTTTTCTTCAAACTTGCCTAGGTTGTCCTTGGTATTCAAAATAAAACATTTGCATCCGAAAACATTAAAATACTCAATAGAGGGGGTTTTGTCAAACCAAAGCTCATAAGGAGTCTTTTTAGAAATAGGTCTAATCAAGACCCTATTTATAACATGACATGTCGTGTTTACGGCTTCCGCCCAAAACTATTGGGGGAGCTAATATTGGTTTAACATAACCCGGGCCATATCGCCAAGGGTTCTATTCTTTCTTTCCACAACACTATTTTGTTGAGGAGTTCGTGGGCAAGCAAAATCATGACCAAAACTATTCTTTTCACAAAAAATTTTAAAATCGGCATTGTCAAATTCTCCTCCATGATCACTTCTAATCTTGTTAATAGAAATGCCTTTCTCATTTTGAACACATTTACAAAATGCAACAAATTCACGAAAAGTATCACTTTTACTAGCAAGACAAATAACCCAAGTAAATCTCGAAAAATTATCAACCAAAACAAAAGCATAAAGTTTGCCTCCGAGACCTCTACTAGGACCAAATAAATCCATATGAATAAGTTGAAGTAGTCTAGTGGTACTCACAGAGTTGATGGATTTGAAGGATGACTTGGTCAACTTACTTTTCTCACATTCTTCACATACCATATCCTTTTTGAAGGAGATACTTGGAAGTCCTCGTACAAGCTTCTTGGTTACAAGACGGAAGATAGTATCCATGTTGGCGTGTCCGAGTCTCATGTGCCAAAGCCAACTTTCATCGTTCTTTGCGACTAAGCACCTATCATTGTTAGTACCTTCAACAAGATAGAGAACATAGATATTATTTTCTCTAATGCCTTCATACATTGTAGATCTACTAGAGCTATCGGTAATGAAGCATTTGAGTTTAACAAACTTAATATCATAACTATTATCCGTAAGATGACTGATACTGAGAAGATTGTGTTTGAGATTTGTAACAAGACAAACATTCTTAATACAAGGATAAGGAGGGGAACCGATATTACCATTTCCTATGATGTGGCCTTTTAGATTGTTACCAAAGGATACATGTCCTTCTTTCTTCATCGATAGCATTGTAAAAAGTGAAGCATCACCGGTCATATGCCGTAAGCAACCGCTATCGATGATCCACTTGCTTCTAGCATGAGAAGGATTCTTCACCTACAACATAAGTTGAAGATGAACATTTTAGTACTCATGATTGTTTGGGTCCTTGATTGTTAGTCGTAGGAACCCATTTATAAACTTTCATATCAACTTGTTTCCTTGTTAGACAATAATTAGAAGTATGTCCAAGTAAGCCATAATAGTTGCATATTATGGAAGATTTAGAAGAGAATGTGTGGGTGTTATGCACATGTGAAGCTTTAGTGCAAGGAGTTCTATCATGAATATTATGATGATGATAATAGAAGGCATGATGTGAGGTGTTCTTCTTAACAAAGGGTCATTTTCTTGTGTTAGGATAGGACTTGTGTGTAGTGTTCTTGTTCATGCAAGAATTGTGACTAGTATTGAGATGAGTGTAGGCGTGTCTTGGAGCATGTGTGCGAGTAGTGTTCTTATCAGCTAGTTTCTTACTCTGCACAAGAAGATCATTAAACTTAGTAGAAGTGTCATATTCTCTTCTATTTGCAGTTTGAACTTTATGCATAGCAAAATCATAAGCCCTTCTGAGGGATTGGATCTCATCATCCTTTTTCTCAATGATAACTTGAGATTCTTGTAACTTGAGTCGCAAAGATTCTATCTCATTCGTGTCAGAGGCAGGAGATTTCCCTTTTATATCAATAATAATATTGAAGAGTCTTTCTACTTCAAGTTTGAGTGCATCAAACTCTTTTAGAGATTTCTTCTACTTATTTCTAATACCTTTGTGTTCCTCGTGTAGTTCAAGAATAGCATTTTCTAAGTCATCATAAGTGAGAGTATTCAAAGAGAGATCATCAAGTACCTCATCGGTTGCTATGAGGCAAAAGTTTGTATTGTGTTTGCATTCTTTGTCGTTGTCTGAATCGCTAACATCACTTTCACACCAGATGCTGGTGTTGGCATATTTTCTGGAGGAAGAGCTTCCTTTGTTAGACTTCTCGTACTTACTGGAGTCTTTTTTTGTCATGGGGCAATCTCTCTTGATGTGACCGGTTCTTCTGTATTGGTAGCAAGCAGGATCTTCATCGTTGTCCCGTCTAAAGCGGTTGGCTTTGTTGAACTTGAGGAACTTTCGGAAATGCTTTGCGGTAAGAGCTATTTCTTCATCATCATCTGACTCGTTATTGTCGGAGCTATCCTTTGAGTAAGATTTTGTAACCTTAAGAGCCAAAGACTTCTCCTTGTCTTTGGTCTTCTCCTTCTCCTTTTCTTGCATAGATGATTCCTCTTGATCTTTCATGTCAAGTTCATGAGTCATAAGCTTCCCCATTAGGGTATCAAGGTTCATGGTTGTCAAGTTGTTCCCTTCAATGATGGCGGTAGCTTTAGGACTCCATCCTTTAGTCAATTCTCTGAGAATTTTCCTGATCTTTTCATGGGCAGGATATTCCTTACCAAGAGAAGAAAGAGGGTTAATGATATCACCGAATGAGTAAACATGCAAGTAATAGACTTATCTTGTTTCATCTTAAAAGATTCATATTCTTGTGTGAGTCTACTAATCTTTGATTCTTTTACTTGTGATGTTCCCTCGTGAGTGACTTCTAGCAACTTTCAAATTTTATTTGAAGTCTTGCAAGTAGAGATCCTATTGAATTTACTGCTATCAAGAGCACAGTAAAGAGCGTTCATAGCCTTAGCGTCTCGACTAGCAAGCTTCTTGACATTCTCAGTGAGTTTATCCCTAAGGGTGTCAGATACAACATCCTCAATAACTCCGGAAGGAGTAGGGAGACCATTTATCACACAATCCCATAAATCAAAATCTATGGACTTCAGATAAATACTCATCCTAATCTTCCAATAGTAACAGTTGGTTCCATCAAATAGAGGAGGTCTAATTGTCGAGTGTCTCTCATTGTGGAATTTGTTGACACTAGGGTTAGTGGCCATGGATCACTCTAAGGGTGTAAATCCAAATCAAGAGAACAAAGCTCTGATACCAATTGTAGAACCCTAGAGGGGGATAAATAGGGAAATAAAATAAAACTAAACACAAGTAAGCTATATCACTAAAATAAAACGAGAGAGAGAGAGAGAGAAAGAAAATCAAATACTCGATATATCCTGGTCTCCTCCCTAGAGGAAATCCAGTCCCAAAACTCTCTCCGGCTTAAATCCACTATTTAGTAAATAGTACACACGAGTTTGGATCCGAAGAACTCGCCAACTTCAACACAAGTTTGGATCCGAAGAACTCGCCAACTTCTTACATACGAGTTTTCTTACGAAGGCTCATCAACTTCAAAAGGAAAGGAAAAGAACTGTTGATCTTCTAACACTTGAAGATCGAAAAGTACTACTCTTGAATATTCTAGCACTTTTGGATTGGATGACAATTAAAAGCTTGGGTAGAGTAGTAATGGTGGAGCTCTTGGTTGTTGAGAAATTTATGGCTTAAGTGGATGACCTTCAATGGAAGGAAGGAGTTCATTTATATACAAAACCAAGAGTAGGTAGCATTTAATGCTTCTGAACATAACCTAGATGGTATGCCGTCGGTATAGATCGGCATACCGTCGGCATACCATTCGGAACAGTAACGGTAATAATTATATCCGTTGGAAAGCATTTAATTCTAGTATTTGTCTATTCAAAAATCAAATCAGTTGAAGTGGTATACCATCGGTATGCAACGGTATGCCGTCGGTATACCGATGTTCGTCACAGAACATTTTGTGGCTTATAAATCGGTATACCGTCGGTATACTATTGTATGTCGTCGGTATGCCGAAGTTCGTCACAGAACATTTTTGTGGCTCACTGTCACTACCACATTTCTAGTTTGAGGGTAAATTTGTCATTTTTTGGGGTAAATAAAATTTATTAGTATTAATTAGAATTATGGGAATTTTTAGGATTTATTTTGGATTTATTTGGACTTGTTTGATTTTTGACTAGTTTTGACTCATGTAGACCAACCTAGGAACTAACCATAGTTAGTTGGGCTTGGTTAGGTCAAGTGGACCCTAGTCTAACCTAGTGTGACTCAAGTTAGTGGTTAGGGATTCATAGGGCTTGAATTAAGAATTTTAGAAATCAAGTGATTGATAAATGGCTTGTGGTTTCACAAGTCATTTTGTGACTTAGCTAGATAGGACTAACAAAACCTAGCTCAACCCTAACCCAAAGCCAAGTGGCCGGCCACCCTAGCTGAATCTAGGGATTCCCCTATTATAAATACTCTCATAGTTTTTAGGGCTAGCCTCTTTTAAGGTTCTTCAAAAGTTCTAAGGAAAGAGGTAAGTCCTATCTTCCTAAAATCATTAAAAATCCATTTTGAATCCTTTTTCCTTCAAACCAATTCCATTAGGACCTAAATTTCTTCCTCTTGCTGCTGGAATTAATTTGGTTGCAGGAAGAAACAATTTGTGAGATTTGGAGGCTTGAGGAGTTCATTTTATTTGGGGGCTTTTCCACCCATTGTTCTTCAAGAGGTAACTTCTCCATTCCTCCATGGATTTCCATTTAGTCTTCACCAATAGGAAGCCCTAAGGGTCCCCCTAAGGTCTGGATAGGTTTCGTGTCCTATGTCATTAGATTCGTGTCCGTTCTGGACACGTATCAGTGACCATAGCTTAGTGTTCGACGAAATGCCTCAAAGGGCATTTCGATCGAATTAATTCATTGTTTTTGAATAGGAATCTTCACTTTGTTCTTGCTTACACGTTTCTGGGACACTGAGGTGGTTTTCGTGTCGTGTCGTGTCGTGTCGAAATCGATACGTACACACACGGGTGCACACGTGCGCGCACTGTGGTTCGATCCCCTGCTGTTCGGGGCTTGGTGTGCAGTGTACACACCACTTCGATGCATACAAATTGACACGCGTGTGGTGTCCGTGACTGACACGAGGTTCGTGAAGTGTCTTGAGCTTTCGTGTCGTATTGGACACGCATTCGCCCGTGCACGTGTCGTGCACTGTGTGTATCAGTGTTCCTTGATATGTGCTCCTGAGTTAATGGTTTTAATGCTTTTAATTTCTGTTTTTAATTGCTATTTAGATCCTATATGTGATGTATAATCTCTGATAATATTAGATTACATGTTAATTAGGATTAAGGTAGAAAAATGGGTTCGAATTGGGAATTTCTGATACATTCCTGATACTGGGTTTTTCCAGTGTTTCGTAACTTTAATTCCCTGTTTTAATTTGTGTTCCTCACTGTTTATGCATCCCACATGTTACAATTAATATTAGCTAAGTATTTGAATTCAAATATAGACTTTTAAAATTGTGAAATGGGATATTAGTATTGGGTTATTTTTTTCAAAACTGTTATTGAACGTGAGGTTGAAAACTGAGAATGGATGCCATTTTTGATTGCTAAAACTGAGAATGGATGCCATGTTGATTTGTAACCCTGAGCACTCTTTGTCATTTCACTGATTTGGGTATTAAATCTGAGAATGGATGCAAATATAATTTGATAACCTAAGAATTTCATTACCTGTCCACTGTTTGATTCCCAATTGTTCTTAATTTGATTGATAACATGATTAGGACTGCAGGATATATTTAAATCTGAGAACAGTATACTGGAGTACACTGGTTAACCTGAGAATTACTTGGGTATTAACTTGATTATATTCCTGAAATTGTTAAGTCAACTGTGTGGCTGGATGTGAGTGCTGTCATTTGAGTTAATTTGTGAACTGAGATTGTAGGACAATGAACTGATTTCCTTTCTTTTCTTCTTAAACCTGTGAATACTTTGAACTGAGTTTGGTATTGGGTTAACTTGTAAAACCTGAGAATAGGCAAGGGGGAAAAATTGCCTTTAAATACTGAATTGAATTCCTTGCCTATTCCTAAGTTTTAGTGTAAACCTGAGATTGGTTGGTTAACTAATATAAATTCCTGTATATCTCAATGTGATACTCTCTTTACTGTCACCTATGTTCCTGTGCACATGGCAACACACACACTGTCACATTTGTTAGTCCCTGTTTTCTGATGCAGGGTTCACCATAGTTTAGTTTTACTTGCACTGTTATTTCCTGCATTTAAATACCTGACCACACACCTTGCACTGATTTCCTGCACATTGCTATGCACCACATCACCACTAATTTTTCCTGCAAACTTTGACACAACACACACATTCCTTCTCTCACTTTTCCTGTCACATTCCTGCTGCACAGTCCACACATGGACACACCCCTTTCCACACTTTGTCATTGCTTGCATATATTATTCCTATACACTGTTGCATTCCTGCACCTTAGTTTCATACACAAACATGATATGGTTATTTCCTGTCACAGCCCACAAGCACACATGCCTCCCCTCTCTCTTATTACACATATATATATATATATATATATATATATATATATATATATATATATATATATATATATATATATATATATATATATATATATACATAAAAAAAATATAATGTAATGTATGTAAAATAGGCATATTTATATCTATGTAAAATGGAATGCCTAATGTAATATATATATATATATATATATATATATATATATATATATATATATATATATATATATATATATATATATATATATATATATATATGTATATTGATAAATAAGTTAGACATGTTTGATGTATGCTAGTTATATAGCATATAGCCATGTTGTGATATGTGATATTGTTGGGATAGGCATGGTTCAGGCTTGCATAGCCTTGTAGTGGTGTGTACTAGCTAGTATAGGCTTGTGTGTCCTAGTATAGACTAAGCTAGACTTGATTAGACTAATTTAGCCTAGTTTAGACAAGGTTGACCTAGTTTGACTTCTAGGGTTGACCAAAGTTGACCAAGAGTTGACTTTGGTCTAGATTGACTTAGAATCATGTAGAATGCATAGTAGGACCCCATTTTGCTATTTTGGACTTGTTGTGACTTGTGTTGTTCTGTTTAGGAGCCAGACACCACTCCTTGGACAGTACGATTCATATCGGACACTCAGATACAGGCGAGTACATTCTCTGATCATTTCATATCTTGCTTAGAATTATTTCCTGCAGTAGATTACTTTACTTGTACTGTCACGACGGTCACACGGATTGGTACTATATGGATCCTTTCTTGAGATGTTATCCTTATGGAGCATCGGGTACTACGTGTTCTGTGCGTTTCACTTACATGGCGTATCACTATGCTCTTGGTTCACTTGATTACTTGTGACATGTACCCTCATGATCACAGAGTCTCTTGAATCCTACACAGTTGGGTAACCCCCAGACTCCCCATTTATGGGACATCCATGTATCCCCCTTCGTGGGCCTTGCATGGAATCATATAACATAACCTGGCTGGATCCTTGTGTATTGATTGGGGGTACGGGGGAGTAGAAGTGGACATGTAAATAATACACCAGTAGTATCTTCATTGAATCATTCCGTAGTGTCTTCATTGAATCATCCCAGGCCATTTACATGTTCATGTTGTACTCTGACTCACTAGTCACTGCTAGTTCTTTATGTATAGTAGATATTTTTATTACAGTTCTCTCTCTTTTTATACTGCACTTCTTTCAGTACTTGTATCTTACTTTACTGCATGTTCATATTTTCTAACCTGCTATGAATTGTTGAGATGTACTGTGCTCGCTCCTGTCCTGACTGGACCTGTTGAAAATATTACAGAGGACGTGGAGGAGGCTGGCCTGGACACCTACTACGGGGCAGCCCTAGATGACACCTGTGAGCTGGACCCTCAGGAGGATCCAGCAGTAACTGAGGACTTTCCTCCGACTGCCTAGACTAGATAGTTAGGCTTTTATCTTTATGTAGTGGATCATGTTCTAGTTAAACTCTTTATTTGGAGATCGGTTTGTATATTCTTCATGATGTAGCTGAGTTTGTATTCCTCTGGATATTGTTGGGATTATCTTAGACTATTTTATCTCTTTATTTCCTTGAGTTCTATTTCATATCGTGCTATTTCTTCCTTAGTTGTGATTGAGTTTATTATTGCTATGTTACCCCCGTTCGGGGAGTATAAACTGTTTAGAGATAAACTGTTAGATGTTGAGACCTAGGACAGCGTTCTACCGTCGATACTGTGGCGTAGGCTGGACGTATTCACGTCTCGTGCCCTTACTCTAAGGTGCGGGTCGTGACACGTTTTTAGTGGTGGCCCATGCAGGTCTAGACTAGAAGTGTAGTGGTACTCGAACTAGAGTATCACTGCAGCCTGCGATAGGATATAGGACATTAATTTTAAGATACTCAATCACTTAGGAAAATTTCTTTTATTGCCATCTAAATCCTTTTGTCAGCTGATCCTTTGAATTATAATTGTCCGCCTTTGTTATTTTGCTTCTTTCTCAGAAATTGATACTCTTGTTTGTCTATCTTCAGGATGGTAGAGACTCGATCACAGCGTGCCGTTCCTGAGGATGCTATAGAGGGGACTGCTACCTCTCATCCAGCACGGCGAGGCCAGGAGACTGCAGCTCTTGCCACCTCAGCTCGTGTTGAGACCTCGGCAGCCGCAGCAGGGGACATGTACCCACCGGCTCGGAGGCAGAACCCGGTTATCCCAGAGGATCCTTAACAGCAGCCACCTCCAGGGACGATAGATGCAGTGCAGCTGCTAGCCTTCTTCAGGCAGTACATGGAGGGTCAGCAAAGGCAGACGACAGAGCTCACTCGAGGCATTGAGCTGGCAGTGACAGCAGTGGAGAGAGTAGCAGCTCAGCCAGCAGCAGTCCAGCAGCCGCACCAGCCACGGGAGAAAGGCATCCAAGACTTCCAGAAGATGCACCCGAGAGACTTCTGCGGGACAGAGGGGATCCTGTATGCCGATGAGTGGATCGAGCATATGGAGGAGATCTTCAGGCTGGCTGAGATTCTGACGAGGCTCCAGAAAGAGACAGCGGCCAGCATGATGCAGGATCTGGCTCGGACATGGTACCAGACCGACCCGAGGGTCGGCACAGCAGGACAGACTTGGACAGCATTCAAGAAGATGTTCAAGGAGAAGTTCTTCCCAGAGGCAGCGCTGGGAGCCCTCGAGACTCAGTTCGAGGCCCTAGTCCAGGGGAGTCAGTCTGTGGAGGAGTATGCAGGAGAGTTCTGCCACCTGGGCAGATTTGTAGAGGACTTGTCGGAGGCGACGAAGGCCCGGAGGTTCCGGAAGGGCTTGTTAAAGGAGGTCAAGTCCTATACCAAGAACGCCCGCAGTACTATATTTGAGGAGATACTGGTGGATGCACTAGCTGCAGAGGATGACCTTGAGCTTAGGCTCAAGAGAGGGAGAGACCCAGTTGGGGGTAGTAGCAGCAGCGGAGGCCAGGCCAAGAGGCCTCACTTTCAGTATCAGCAGCCGAGGCAGTTTCAGCCTCAGCCGATTCAGCAGAGGCCAGGCCCTCAGCAGCAGTAGCAGAGGCAGCACCAGCAGGGACAGAGGCAGAGTGTTACTTGTGCCTATTGCAAGAAGCCCGGACATGTCGCCAATGAGTATCGGAGGAGGCTGGGCCAGTGCCTGAAGTGTGGTTCAGCAGACCATCAGATGAGGGAATGCCGCGTAGCACGAGCAGGCCCAGGAGGAGGAGCCAGGGCTCCAGCAGGACAGCAGCGGGGACCAGCCCTGCCGACGTAGCAGCAGAGGTTTGTCCAGCACCAGCAGCAGGCCAAGGGAGGCCAGCAGGGGCGAGCTTTCGCTATGGCAGCTGAGGATGCAGAGGCGATAGGAGAGCTGATTGCAGGTTCGGTTCTTCTCGACTCCAGTCCAGCTTTTGCATTATTCGATTCCGGTGCTTCGTATAGCTTCATATCTGTATCTTTTACGATTAGACACAGTATCATAGCTGAATCGTTGCCTAGGACTTACAAGATCACGACCGGGGGTGGCATTATCCTCGTGTGTGATGTTTGTAAGGGTCGGAGAGTAGTTTTGGGAGGCCGTGAGTTGGAGGTGAGCCTGCTCGTAATGCCATTGCCGAACTACGATATAGTATTAGGCATGGATTGGTTGAGAAGACACTACGCCAGCATCGATTGCAGAGGGGGTAGAGTTCTGTTCAGAGCACCGGGGGAGGCAGAGTTCGAGTACTCCAGACGTCAGGCAGAGCAGAGCAGCGGAGTCTTCTGTGGAGTCTCGGTCGAGGAGCAGACGATTCCACACCCCTTGATAGCAGAGTATATGGATGTTTTCCCGGAGGAGTTGCCGGGACTGCCACCAGACAGGAACATTGAGTTCTCGATAGACTTGGTTCCAGGAGCGGAACCCATCTCTCAGCACGTCTATCGGGTGAACAACAGCGAGCTGGTGGAGCTGAAGAAGCAGGTGGATGAGCTACAGGACAAGGGCTTCATCCGCTCGAGTTCGTCGCCATGGGGTGCACCAGTGTTGTTCGTGCCGAAGAAGGATGGGTCAGTACGCATGTGTATTGACTATAGGGCACTCAACAACCTCACGATCGAGAACAGATATCCACTACCGCGGATCGACGATCTGTTTGACCAGTTGAGCGGAGCTCGGGTATTTTCTAAGATTGATCTGAGGTCGGGATATCACCAGGTGAAGGAGAAGGGGGAGGATATTCCCAAGACCGCTTTCAGGATGCGGTATGGACAGTTCGAGTTTTTGGTTATGCCGTTTGGGCTAACCAATGCACCAGCTGTGTTTATAAACCTGATGAACAAGGTATTCCATCAGTATCTAGATCAGTTTGTAGTAGTATTTATTGATGATATCTTGATATACTCCAAGACTGAGGAGGAGCACGAGGAGCATCTGCGGATAGTGCTGGAGATTCTCAGGAAGGAGCAGCTTTATGGAAAACTCTCCAAGTATGAGTTTTTCCTGGACCGGGTGGATTTCTTGGGGCACGTGGTGACTGGAGATGGTATCTCAGTTGACCCCAAGAAGATTGTAGCAGTTGAGGCATGGACAGCGCCGACTTCAATTGCAGAGATCAGGAGCTTCCTGGGGCTGGCAGGATATTACCGGAGATTTGTGCAGGATTTCTCCCGGGTTGCAGAGCCGTTGACACGGTTGACCCGGAAGGATACTGAGTATGTTTGGTCAGAGGAGTGTCAGGCAACTTTTGATGAGTTGAAGAAGCGGCTGACGACAGCTCCGATTCTGACATTGCCTTCAGGGTCAGGTGGATTCACTATTTATAGTGATGCTTCAGGGAAGGGGCTGGGTTGTGTGTTGCAGCAGCACGGGAAGGTAATTGCCTATGCTTCCAGGCAGTTACGTCCCTATGAGAAGAATTACCCTACCCACGACCTGGAGCTGGCAGCAGTGATTTTTGCTTTAAAGCTTTGGAAGCATTATCTATATGGTGAGCGGGTGGAGATCTTCACAGATCACAAGAACCTAAAGTATGTGTTCACTCAGAAGGAGTTGAACATGAGACAGCACAGATGGTTGGAGTTGATGAAGGACTTCGACATTGCACTGCAGTATCATCCAGGGAAGGCCAACGTGGTTGCCGATGCCTTGAGTAGGTATCCGACAGCCATGTCTTTGACCATGGATCGGCATTTGCTTGCCGACTTGGAGAGCCTTGGGATTGAGGTGATCGTGCCAGGAGTGCAGATGCAGCTATGGGGGATGCAGATTCAGTCAGACTTGGTCGACAGGATCAAGGTGGCCCAGTTCGAGGATGTGGCTTTTCAGAGTATCAGAGAGCAGATCAGTAAAGGAGTGGGGGATCCTGAGTTCTCACTTGCAGAGGATGGTGCCCTGAGGTACGGTGCCAGGTTATGTGTACCTAGTGGGGAGCTCAGAGAGCAGATTTTGCAGGAGGCCCACAGATCGCAGTACTCTATACACCCGGGTGCCAACAAGATGTACCGAGATCTGCAGGAGCATGTATGGTGGTCAGGAATGAAGCGGGAGGTGTCCCACTTCGTAGCTAGGTGCTTGGTCTGTCAGCAGGTCAAGGCAGAGAGGTAGAGGCCCGGTGGATTGTTGCAGCCGCTGCCCATTCCCGAGTGGAAATGGGAGCATATCACGATGGATTTCGTCTCAGGATTGCCGCGTACTCCAGGAAGGAAAGATGCGATTTGGGTCATCGTTGACAGGTTGACCAAATCGGCCCACTTCTTGTCATTCAAGGTGGGTACGTCTACAGAGAGGCTGGCAGAGATGTATATATGGCAGATAGTCAGGATCCACGGAGTTTCGGTCAGCATCGTCTCAGATCGGGATAGCCGTTTTACTTCTCATTTTTGGAGGAGTCTGCAGACCAGCTTGGGCACTCAGCTTAAGTTTAGTACTGCATACCACCCCCAGACGGATGGACAGTCAGAGCGGACTATTCAGACCCTTGAGGATATGTTGCGGACGTACGTTCTGGACTTTGGAGGTTCCTGGGAGGATCATCTTCATTTGGTGGAGTTTGCCTATAACAATAGTTTCCAGGCCAGCATCGAGATGTCACCTTTCGAGGCTCTGTACGGGCGTAGGTGTCGTACACCCTTATCATGGGATGATGTTGGTGAGAGAGCTTTGCTAGGGCCAGAGATGATTGTGGATGCGGCCGAGAAGGTGAAGCTCATCAGGGACAGACTTCGCGTAGCGCAGGACAGACATTGGCACTGGGCCGATAGCCACCGGAGGCCCTTGGAGTTTGAGGTACAGATTAGAGTAGAATTAGATTAGGTTGTTTGTTTGTGATTTCGATCATGTTTGTTTATTATTATTAATTGAGACCTTGCTTGTGATTAGGTCGGAGACCAGGTTTTCTTGAGGATATCTCCGACTCGTGGTATGATACGTTTTGGTGGAGGCGGGAAGCTTAGCCCGCGCTTCATCGGCCCTTTCGTTATCAGCGGGAGAGTCGGTGATGTGGCTTACAGGCTAGACTTGCCGCCTGCACTTGTCGGGGTCTACAACGTATTTCATGTATCACAGTTGAGACGGTACATGGCTGACCCTAGCCATGTGCTCGATCATTCAGAGATTGAGGTGGGCCCTTCTCTCAGCTATCCAGAGCGGCCAGTGGAGATTCTGGATCGACGGGAGAAGGTCCTGAGGAACCAGGTGATACCCTTGGTACGCGTCGCATGGAGGCATCATTCTCCAGGAGAGTCTACCTGGGAGCGGGAGGATGAGATGCGCGAGCGGTACCCCTATCTTTTTGGACCGTGAGGTATACTTTCTATCCTTCTCATCAGTTGCATTTCGCCTTTCAATTTCGAGGACGAAATTCTTTTAAGGAGGGTAGATTTGTCACTACCACATTTCTAGTTTGAGGGTAAATTTATCATTTTTTGGGGTAAATAAAATTTATTAGTATTAATTAGAATTTATGGGAATTGTTAGGATTTATTTTGGATTTATTTGGACTAGTTTGATTTTTGACTAGTTTTGACTCATGTAGACCAACCTAGGAACTAACCATAGTTAGTTGGGCTTGGTTAGGTCAAGTGGACCCTAATCTAACCTAGTGTGACTCAAGTTAGTGGTTAGGGATTCATAGGGCTTGAATTAAGAATTTTAGAAATCAAGTGATTGATAAATGGCTTGTGGTTTCACAAGTCATTTTGTGACTTAGCTAGATAGGACTAACAAAACCTAGCTCAACCCTAACCCAAAGCCAAGTAGCCAGCCACCCTAGCTGAATCTAGGGATTCCCCCATTATAAATACTCTCCTAGTTTTTAGGGCTAGCCTCTTTTAAGGTTCTTCAAAAGTTCTAAGGAAAGAGGTGAGTCCCATCTTCCTAAAATCATTAAAAATCCATTTTGAATCCTTTTTCCTTCAAACCAATTCCATTAGGACCTAAATTTCTTCCTCTTGTTGCTGGAATTAATTTGGTTGCAGGAAGAAACAATTTATGAGATTTGGAGGCTTGAGGAGTTCATTTCATTTGGGGGCTTTTCCACCCATTGTTCTTCAAGAGGTAACTTCTCCATTCCTCCATGGATTTCCATTTAGTCTTCACCAATAGGAAGCCCTAAGGGTCCCCCTAAGGTCTGGATAGGTTTCGTGTCCTGTGTCATTGGATTCGTGTCCGTTCTGGACACGTATCAGTGACCATAGCTTAGTGTTCGACGAAATGCCTCAAAGGGCATTTCGATCGAATTAATTCATTGTTTTTGAATAGGAATCTTCGTTTTGTTCTTGCTTACACATTTCTGGGACACTGAGGTGGTTTTCGTGTCGTGTCGTGTCGGAATCGACGCGTGCACACACGGGTGCACACGTGCGCGCACTGTGGTTCGATCCCCTGCTGTTCGGGGCTTGGTGTACAGTGTACACACCACTTCGATGCATACAAATTGACATGCGTGTGGTGTCCGTGACTGACACGAGGTTCGTGAAGTGTCTTCAGCTTTCGTGTCGTATTGGACACGCATTCGCCCGTGCACGTGTCGTGTACTGTGTGTATCAGTGTTCCTTGATATGTGCTCCTGAGTTAATGGTTTTAATGCTTTTAATTTCTGTTTTTAATTGCTATTTAGATCCTATATGTGATGTATAATCTTTGATAATATTAGATTACATGTTAATTAGGATTAAGGTGGAAAAATGGGTTCGAATTTGGAATTTCTGATACATTCCTGATACTGGGTTTTTCCAGTGTTTCCTAACTTTAATTCCCTGTTTTAATTTGTGTTCCTCACTGTTTATGTATCCCACATGTTACAATTAATATTAGCTAAGTATTTGAATTCAAATATAGACTTTTGAAATTGTGAAATAGGATATTAGTATTGGGTTGTT
This sequence comes from Iris pallida, assembly GCA_029216955.1. Taxonomy (NCBI): domain Eukaryota; kingdom Viridiplantae; phylum Streptophyta; class Magnoliopsida; order Asparagales; family Iridaceae; genus Iris; species Iris pallida. The sequence continues at coordinate 4,966,941 of JANAVB010032619.1, read as the reverse complement.
TTTTTCAAAACTGTTATTGAACCTGAGGCTGAAAACTGAGAATGGATGCCATGTTTGATGGCTAAAACTGAGAATGGATGCCATGTTGATTTGTAAACCCTGAGCACTCTCTGTCATTTCCCTGATTTGGGTATTAAATCTGAGAATGGATGCAAATGTAATTTGATAACCTAAGAATTTCATTACCTGTCCACTGTTTGATTCCCAATTGTTCTTAATTTGATTGATAACATGATTAGGACTGCAGGATATGTTTAAATCTGAGAACAGTGTATTGGAGTACACTGGTTAACCTGAGAATTACTTGGGTATTAACTTGATTATATTCCTGAAATTGTTAAGTCAACTGTGTGGCTGGATGTGAGTGCTGTCATTTGAGTTAATTTGTGAACTGAGATTGTAGGACAATGAACTGATTTCCTTTCTTTTCTTCTTAAACCTGTGAATACTTTGAACTGAGTTTGGTATTGGGTTAACTTGTAAAACCTGAGAATAGGCAAGGGGGAAAAAAACTGCCTTTAAATACTGAATTGAATTCCTTGCCAATTCCTAAGTTTTAGTGTAAACCTGAGATTGGTTGGTTAACTAATATAAATTCCTGCATATCTCAATGTGATACTCTCTTTACTGTCACCTATGTTCCTGTGTACATGGCAACACACACACTGTCACATTTGTTAGTCCCTGTTTTCTGATGCAGGGTTCACCATGGTTTAGTTTTACTTGCACTGTTATTTCCTGCATTTAAATACCTGACCACACACCTTGCACTGATTTCCTGCACATTGCTATGCACCACATCACCACTAATTTTTCCTGCAAACTTTGACACAACACACACATTCCTTCTCTCACTTTTCCTGTCACATTCCTGCTGCACAGTCCACACATGGACACACCCCTTTCCACACTTTGTCATTGCTTGCATATATTGTTCCTGTACACTGTTGCATTCCTGCACCTTAGTTTTATACACAAACATGATATGGTTATTTCCTGTCACAGCCCACAAGCACACATGCCTCCCCTCTCTCTTATTACACATATATGTATATATATATATATATATATATATATATATATATATATATATATATATATATATATATATATATAATGTAATGTATGTAAAATAGGCATATGTATATCTATGTAAAATGGAATGCCTAATGTAATGTATATATATATATATATATATATATATATATATATATATATATATATATATATATATATATATATATATATATATTTATGTATATTGATAAATAAGTTAGACATGTTTGATGTATGCTAGTTATATAGCATATAGCTATGTTGTGATATGTGATATTGTTGGGATAGGCTTGGTTCAGGCTTGCATAGCCTTGTAGTGGTGTGTACTAGCTAGTATAGGCTTGTGTGTCCTAGTATAGACTAAGCTAGACTTGATTAGACTAATTTAGCCTAGTTTAGACAAGGTTGACCTAGTTTGACTTCTAGGGTTGACCAAAGTTGACCAAGAGTTGACTTTGGTCTAGATTGACTTAGAATCATGTAGAATGCATAGTAGGACCCCATTTTGCTATTTTGGACTTGTTGTGACTTGTGCTGTTCTGTTTAGGAGCCAGACACTACTCCTTGGACAGTACGATTCATATCGGACACTCAGATACAGGCGAGTACATTCTCTGATCATTTCATATCTTGCTTAGAATTATTTCCTGCAGTAGATTACTTTACTTGTACTGTCACGACGGTCACACGGATTGGTACTATATGGATCCTTTCTTGAGATGTTATCCTTATGGAGCATCGGGTACTACGTGTTCTGTGCGTTTCACATACATGGCGTATCACTATGCTCTTGGTTCACTTAATTACTTGTGACATGTACCCTCATGATCACAGAGTCTCTTGAATCCTACACAGTTGGGTAGCCCCCAGACTCCCCATTTATGGGACATCCATGTATCCCCCTTCGCGGGCCTTGCATGGAATCTATAATATAACCTGGCTGGATCCTTGTGTATTGATTGGGGGTACGGGGGAGTAGAAGTGGACGTGTAAATAATACACCAGTAGTATCTTCATTGAATCATTACGTAGTGTCTTCATTGAATCATCCCAGGCCATTTACATGTTCATGTTGTACTCTGACTCACTAGTCACTGCTAGTTCTCTATGTATAGTAGATATTTCTATTACAGTTCTCTCTCTTTTTATACTGCACTTCTTTCAGTACTTGTATCTTACTTTACTGTATGTTCATATTTTCTAACCTGCTATGAATTGTTGAGATGTACTGTGCTCGCTCCTGTCCTGACTGGACCTGTTGAAAATATTACAGAGGACGAGGAGGAGGCTGGCCTGGACACCTACTACGGGGCAGTCCTAGATGACACCTATGAGCTGGACCCTCAGGAGGATCCAGCAGTAGCTGAGGACTTTCCCCCGACTGCCTAGACTAGATAGTTAGGCTTTTATCTTTATGTAGTGGATCATGTTCTAGTTAGACTCTTTATTTGGAGATCAGTTTGTATATTCTTCATGCTGTAGATGAGTTTGTATTCCTCTGGATATTGTTGGGATTATCTTAGACTATTTCATCTCTTTATTTCCTTGAGTTCTATTTCATATCGTGCTATTTCTTCCTTAGTTGTGATTGAGTTTATTATTGCTATGTTACCCCCGTTCGGGGAGTATAAACTGTTTAGAGATAAACTGTTAGATGTTGAGACCTAGGACAGCGTTCTACCGCCGACACTGCGGCGTAGGCTGGACGTATTCACGTCTCGTGCCCTTACTCTAGGGTGCGGGTCGTGACACTCACAAAACGGTATATTGTTGTATGTCGTCGGTATACCAAAGTTCGTCATAGAACATTTTGTGTCTTGCAAAACGGTATACCGTCGGTATACTGTTGTATGTCGTCGGTATGCCGAAGTTCGTCACAGAATATTTTGTGTCTTACAAAATGATATACGGTCGGTACACAACGGTATACCGTCGGTATGCCGTTCTTTTAGACATTAATTTTTGACTAAAAAAGAAGAGCTTTATGTTTTGTCATCCAACCTTAGGTGTTTATACAGAAAGACCTAGACCTTGTACAGACTCGAAATCTTGAATCTGTTGAGAGCCGTCATTAAGGAGCGCTGGTCTTTTCTTCAGTCTTTTTTAGGAACGTCCTTAAGGCTTAGATGACTCGGCTTGAACGGACAAAACTTATTATAGTAGAGCTTTGAAAGATTATCTGTTAGCTGAAATACAAAGAAAACTAGACTACAAAGATGCTGTTAATGTTATCAAAATAAACTATACCAACACCTTCATGGGACTGCTGGTTGGAAGCTTTTATTTGGTGGCGACGAGTTGAAGCTGGTCGGATATACTGACGCTGATATGGATGGAGATATACACACGAGGAGACTGACTTCGGACTATGTCATGATGTTTGCTAGTGGAGCAGTTTTATGACAATCACAGTTGCAAAAGTGTGTTGCCTTGTCTATGGCAGAGGAATAGTACATTGTGGCAACAGAGGCTAGTAAGGAGTTATTGTCGATAAAGAAGTTTTTGCAGGAAGTTGGACTTAAGCAAGAGTAGTAAATTTTGCTTCACGATAACTAGAGTGCAATCCATCTTGGGAAGAACCCGATGTTTCATAATCAATCCAAGCATATTAAGACTCGGTATCATTGGATATGAGATGTGCTTGAAAAAAATGATGCAATACTTCAGAAGGTTCATATGGAGGAAAATAGAACAGATATGCTCATGAAGGTTCAGTCCAGGAGAAGTTCGAGTACTACAGGCAGATCATCAGTATGAAGTGCTCCTCCACCTCTTTGGAAAGGAAGAGATTTGTTAGAATGGGTAGGGTCCCCAACATATATGGAGAACACCCTCGGAGTGCGACGAGTGCCATCCGTATGTCGAAGAAGCTCGAAGAGTGCAATGAGTGTCGTTCAAAGTTCAGAGAAACTTGGGAAGGAGCAACAAATGTTCTATCCAAAGATGGCAAATTCGGCCCAAACTTGTTCTTCCATCGTGTTCGGCCCGAGTTCTGTCTCTGGAAATTAGATCCTTGCTGGCTCACAAAAATCAAACTCTGGCCGAGTTTAGTTCTTAGTGAGCTGTGTGGGGTTTGGATGTTTTATACACCGTTGGATCACATCCAATGGTCCAAATTTGTGCAGGAGTGACGGGGTATATATTAGTAGTTTCCGAACCATAATAAAAAAAGATATATTTGAGGCAAGAAAAGGCTTTGCACTTTTGGAAACAGAAAGGACATTGCGGCTATTTTGAAGAGGAGAATGATTCGGGTAACTCTACTCGTCGTCTTCGTTCTTCGTGAGTTTGTAATCATATTTTTCATCTTTCAAGTGGTATGGTGATCCGTTTGGATCGGCGAGAAGTTCTTATTCCATTTGTGGAGATTTTTCAGGGTTGGACTCCAATCTTTCTGTGGTTTTTCTTGCAGGAATTTTCCACGTAAAAATTCCTTTGTGTTTAGTTTTTTTATGATTATTAGCAATTTGGTTTTGTGAGCTTTTGTTCGATTCTCTTGCAGCTTCTTTGTTTTGGGGAACGATTGTCCTATTTTATTTCCAACAAATTATAGGAACGAAATATAAAGCGCTATACTCTAGAATGGGGTGAATAGAGTAGGCAGCAAAAAAATTAGCTATTTAAAAAATTGTTAGCAACAAGATCAAAGAATATATCACAGATATGTAAATGTAAAAGAAGAGATCAACAAGCAAACACAAACAAAAGGATGTATATTGGTTTCTCTCTTGTGAGGACTAGTCCAGTCGGAAGAACTCTAGCTTCCAATTGAAATCCACTATGGAAAAATGTCGTAAGTTTTCATGCGAAGTTCTTGCAACTTTTACAATGCGAGCTTTGATCCAAAGTACTCGACCAACTTCAATTAAAGTGTCTTTCTTCAATCAAGCCTCTGATCAAAATCACTCTGAAACTTCTAGACCGTACCGCACTGGCAAATCGACTAGAGGATTGTAACTGGCTTGTGATTTGAAAATGAAAAGCTTAGAACACTTTGGAATACCATAGTAGGCTTAGAGAGAAGAAAAGCGAGGTGTGTTGAAATGGTAGAAATTCTTCTCTATATATAGGTTTTTCGAAGGCAAAATTGGGACATAATTTTTCGAGAGAATCTTGACAGATAGTCATTGCATCCTTAACTGCGGGAAGACTGGGTTTAAAATCCAACGTCGACTAACCGAACTTGGAGCGAATTTGGGCCGAACTTGGGTGAATAGAGTTTGTGTCGATAATCACCAAATAAAAATTAACTCTATATCACCTCCACAAAACAACTATCAAGATAGTAAATAAATCAGAGAGAAATACGAAAGTAAATAAAGGTCAGAAGAGCATTCGCAGACACAACAGTTTTAACCTGGTTTTCCTCGTAGAGGACTAGTCCAGGCCAGAGAACTCTAGCTCAGGATTAAAATTCACTATTTGTGAGATAGAGTACAACCACGTGCCTTTACTCAGAAGAGCACGTCAACTTCTTAAAGATTCGCAGATGGCGAAACTTGGAATTGTCCAAGTAACTTTTCTTTTACTCTTGCACACAACTTCTAGCTGATATTGCACTGAGCAACTTGGGCTAAGGAGAGTTGTGGCTTAGGAGATATGGAAGAATGAGGCTTGGAGTAGTAGAGCTTAGAAGGCTTGAATATTTGAAGGTAAGAGATAATTTGAAATGAGAGAATTCAAGCTCTATTTATACTACTCTGGGGAGGCAGATTTCGGTCCGAATTCTGCCCCAAGAATTCAAATTTTTGAACGTTGGACAGCATGTACCAAGCAGGCCCTAAAAATTAGGGTGCTGAAAATTAGGAGACAGAGTTTGGCACAAACTCTGTGTGGGGGCAGAGTTTGGCCCGAACTCTACCTCCTAGGTGGCAGAATGGCCTTTGGGCTTTGTTTGGCTTGGTGGAGCTTGGGCTTGGTTCAGGAATTGGTCTGTTTGTATGGTAGAGCTTGGAGAGAGATGTCTAGGGGTTGAGATGACACAGTACGACTTAACGTACACATTCTTCTAAACTCAATAAATTGAAGATTACAGACTTGGAACAAATAGGAAAACCAAGAGCCCTTTGATGACGCCTTTTTTCTGATATTTGAGCAGACCTGAAGATATCTTTTTCCTTGATAGCAGTTGTCCAAAGATAAACAGATCTGGAAATCTGAATACCTTTCGGGGGCTTCGCCCCCGAACCCCCGATGGGAGGCGCTGTCCCCTCGACCCCTGTCCGCTGACCGGGCAGCGGAACCCCCGATACGAGGCCCCAGATAGGTCGTTAGGCAATTCAGAGAAATCTTTTTGTATGACGCCGTCTTTAGTCCATTATTAATTCTTCATTGTCTATGTCCTGGTTTGATCATGTTTGATCATGCTTACTGCATGTCTACAAATATATGTTAGACGAGCAAAATATGTTACAGTACGATACAAGCTTAGCAATATGATACAGGACAATTAGGACAATGCTAAGTTTAAGTAGCAACCTGATAGTGAGTATATAAATATTAGTGACATTATTATGTTAAACTTAATTGATTAGCCATATCCAAAAACATGATGTAATTATTGAGCTAACAATCTCCCCCTTTTTTATTATGGCAAATCGGTTAAGTTTAAGACAGATACGATAGATGCATGTATCACTAATAAACACATATTGTGTGCTAACTTAAACTTATTTCTCCTCCTTTGACATGATCAAAAAATAAGCTCCCCCATAATAAGAGATAAAACGAACTCAAGCAAAAGTAAAGGAGGAAGGCATAGACAATTATGATCAAGATATACTAAATAAGGAACAATAGGAGAAGTGTGTAAAGACAAGTATAGAAACTACATACCAAATGTAGAGTGCCGAATAGAAAATAGCTTGTCAAAACACAAATTGTTGGTAAAACTAAAAGAATTTGAAAATAAACAATAGACAGTTTACCAACCTGAAATCCAAGAAAGACATCCAAAAACATAGTATGATATGAAATATTGCTCTAGTTTTGGAAGAGAATTATAAATTAAAGGATTTCAGTCAAAAACCATGGGGATTAGATAATTGTAAAACATATATATCAAAGAAGAAAGATACCAATTGAGATATTGAAATATATATCAATTAAAATAAATAAACTTGAAACATTAATCAATGAAATTGTGATAGTCACAATTGTCCACAGATGAATAGTAAAACAAAATAAAGGAATGATCAATGTAAAATAAAGCAATTGATATAAATAATCTCATTATTTGTAAATCTATTTGCTTATCCAAAATTTATGCATTTGAACTCAATCATGCTATTGTGGACATACACAAAAAAGAAGAAGAAATGCTGTCTTTTTTTATTGGTGCAAGGCACCAGGAGTACGCCTGAGAGATCCTACGCTGAGGATCCCCGAGTACAAAAAGAATTCTGGGGAATGGGACGATGGAGATCAAGTGGCAGTTACTCCTTTACTCCGTTGACACTCCGATTACAAAAGTGGGAGAAAACTTAAGAAAATTGCTAACTCTCGGCTCACTGGCAAGAAGTGTAGCAATTTGGCGCTTGAAAATGCTTCCCGTTCTGTGTTTTGAGGAGGTATGAGACCCCTTTTTTATAGTTGTTCTTGTGCTGGAATGCTGTTATGCACCCACATGAGGGAATACACTGGTTTTCATGTGGGTGCATAGTCCTACTTTGGGCGCATAGGATGTAGGCACATGCAGAATGTATGATCGTGGGTTGATCGTGGTGTTGACGTGGCCGCTTGCTTCGGTGCACGATTGCTCGTGGAGACTGACGTGGCTGTATGCTTCGATGCACATTTTGATCATGGGTTTGACCGAGTCAAGGGCTGTTCTGGCTTGGTCACATAGCCTGAAACAGGGCTATGTGCCCCTTTCTAGAGTAGCTTAGAATGGGTTTATGGGCATATGGCTTCACTCGTAACTTGGGCGCATATGACCTTACTAGTAGCTTGGGCGCATATGTCTTCATTGGTGACTTCGGTGCATGTGTCTTTATTGGTGACTTGGACGCATATGTCTTCATTGGTGACTTGGGCGCATGTGTCTTCCCTGGCTTGGGCGCATGGTTGTCAAGTCTGCTGAAATTTTTCATACTTCTACAAGACCCCCTTCAAAGTTTTCGATACTTAAACAAGTTCGAAATACTTTGAAAGAAGCATGGACCGTCTTCTCGTGATGCAATAGGCGTATAGCATAGCTCTCCCTTTGGGCGCATAGAGTTTGGCCAGTCTGTCAGAGAGATGGCTGTTGAGATCTTCCTCGAAAATCTGAACTGACAGATTCATCAGGTTGGAATTTGAAGTGGTCCATCTTTCATGCGTTGTCCATGTCAGCAAGTGGCAGTCGCATAGTGTGCAAGAGACTGGGTCTTAACGTGGGCACATAAGTCATAGTGGGCGTATAGTGCGCAATGGCGCATAGGCGCATAAGAGTAGTGGGCGCATAGGGTATGGCCCATGCCTATAAATAGGCTTTGAAAGAGAGAAAATTCATTATTCTCATTTCTCTTAGAACTTTCAAAAGACTCTTCATCTTCTCTCTTTACGAACCATGTCTTCCAAGGCCGCCAAGAGATCTACGAAGGGCAAGGGGGCTACACCGAGTGGCTCGCCTCCTGCGACAGCGTCCTCACCAGTCCAAGACCCGATTATGGGTGAGGCTACGCCTCAAAAACAAAGTCTTGAGCGTTAATTTGCGACGCTCAGACATTTCCTCTGCCTGGACGCATGCGCCTAAGGCAACATGCTTCTATGAGCATTCTTATGCGCCCACAGAAGCATACGCCAACACTGTGGTGTGTTATACGCCCACATGTTGCTATACATTATGCGCCCACATGCTACTGCATGTTATGCGCCTACTAATTGCTTTGTTTATGCGCCCATATGTTGCTTTGGACACATAACCCTTTGGACGCATAACCCTTTTTGGCGTATAGCCCTTTGGGCGCATAAGATTCCTCCAGCACTTAGTTTTTCCTGTAGATTCTGAGTCTAACTTTCTCTTCTGTCCTTGCAGTTAACATGTTTGTCCCAGAGCTTGATGGAATTCCTTTCGGCTCTGCTTGTCAAGTCCTCGGCACTAGTCTCATAACCAACATGATCAGCAAGGTTCAAGCCAAGATCAGTCATAACCAGCCTACGGAACGAACACTCGCCATACTTGAACAGGATAAGACCTTCTTGAAGCAGATGATTAACGAAGAGAAGTTCTTGCTTGGAGGGGCATGCCATTTCAAGAAGTCGTACTTCCTGTTTAGTGACAGTATGGGGTTCGAAGATGGCGGGACGATATACTTGAGAAACCCACTGGTGGTCAGGCTGAATAATCAGAGGATATGGCTACCATTGATGGAGCGTCAATACCCTCTGTCAGCCTTTACTGTCTTAGCCGTACGGCGACAGATGAAGTGGGAGCTAACTCCTGAGCTTCCCGGGGTCATCTCCGGAAGAATACAGTTCGACTCAGGAGATCGGAAGAAGGACACTTTCAAGTGTGTCCGGGGCTCTACATCTTACTCTACGAGGGGGCTGCAACCTGGTGCCGTAATGAACGATATCCCGACTGACCTCCACCCATATATTGCCGACACACTTTTCAATCTGATGATGTCGGGGGACGTGTCGTATCCTGTAGGGAAGATGCGGATGGAAGGTTGGTGGTATCCAACTTCATTTTGGACCAACCTCACTGGCTGGGTGCTTTCCACGTATGAGGCCACCCTGAAGACAGCTGGCCTCTTTTATGCTATTAGGGCCACCCAATATAGCGTAAGGGTCAACTGGCCAATGTTTGTGTCAAGACCCACACCCTAGAGTTAGGGCACAAGACGTGGGTACGTCCAGCCTACGCCGCAGTGTCGGCGGTAGAACGTTGTCCTAGGTCACAACATCTAGCAATATAAGCTTAAACAGTTATACTCCCCGAATGGGGGTGACATGATAAAAGTAGACTCAATCACAACTAAGGAAGAAGAAGCACGATATGATATAAAACTCAAGGAAAAACAGATGATAACATAGCTGATAGATAGATAAATGAAACTGCTGAAATAAAAGAAAATCCCAAGTACATCAGAAAGTTTAAGTGTCTAAGATAATACAAATCCCAGATCCCAAGTATCAATAAGTACAGTCATCCATGAAATACTGAAATAAAAGCATCCTAGTCTAAGGGTGTGTCATCCACAGCTAGTGGGGCCTGCTGATGGTCCAGGTCCAACATCTCATCTAAGGTGGCACCGTAATAGATATCCACACCAGCCTCCTCCTCGTCCTCTGTAATATTTTCAACAGGTCCAGTCAGGACAGGAGCGAGCACAATACATCTCAACAGATCATGGCAGGTTAGAAAAATATAATCATGCAGTAAATTAAGATACAGGATCTGAAAGAAATATAGTATGTAAACAGAGAGAGAACTGTAATAGAAATATCTACTATAAGTAGAGAACTAACAGTGACTAGTGAATCAGAGTACAAGCTAGACATGTGAACAGGTAGAGGTGATTCAGGAGAGGTGGTTCAAGATTATATTATTTGGAATTATTTACATGCTATTTCTACTCCTCCGTACCCCCAATCAATACACAAGGATCCAACCAGGTTATGTTATGATTCCATGCAAAGGCCCACAAGGGGTGATACATGGATAGCCCATAAATGGGTGATTCTGGGAATACCCACAATAGGGTGATTCTGGGAAGACTCTGTGATCATGAGAGTACATGTCACAAGTGATCGAAGAACCGTGAAGCATAGTGATACACCATGTAAGTGAAACGCACAGAACATGTAGTATACGATGCTCCCTGAGGGGATAACATCTCAAGAAAGGATCCATATAGTACTAATCCGTGTTACCAACGTGACAGCATCAAGTATAGTAATCTAAAGCAGGAAAATAACTCTAACAGGATATGAAATGATCAGAGAATGTACTCGTCTGGTATCTGAGTGTCCAACTGAAAAGTACTGTCCAAGGAGTGGTGTCTGGCTCCTATTAGAACAGCACAAGTCACAACAAGTCCAGAATAGTAATAAGATGCACTACGATGAATACTACATGAATCTAGGTCAATCTAGACCAAAGTCAACTCTTGGTCAACTCTGGTCAACTCTGGTCAACCCTAGAAGTCAAACTAGGTCAACCAAGTCAAACCTAAGTCAACTAGTCTAACTAGGTCTAACAAGCCATTTCTAAGTCTAACTAGACTACACAAGTCAATTCTAGGCCCACTAGTCTAATAGATACACCATAGGCCAATAGCACATATGTACCTATACCATCATCACATATGAAAGTATGTGAATATCCCTATATACATATAGGCTAGTATATCCATATGCCTACACATATAATATATATATATAATCACACATCTACAAGAGAAAATATATATATGCATATATATGTATATATATGATACACACATATGTGTAATAAAGAATAACTTAGAAAACAACCTATAGGCTAATGAGTATAACATACAACCTATGTGTCCACATACATACATATACACAAGTGTATAGAGAGGGGACACTAGTGGAAGTGTCCAAGTGTATGTGTGTGTGTGTTCTAGAGGATAGGGTGAATGTGAGTGTCATAGAGTGATAGGTAGAGGGTGCGTGAGTGATGTAAATACAGTGATGTATAGAGAGTAAAACAGTTTGAATAATACCAATTAAACCTAAACTGTTTCCAGTTTTGAACCAAAACAGTTCCTAATCAAACTCAGTTGGTTTATATTGAATCAAGAGTTCAACAAACTCATGTTATCACATAAAAACCCATTAAAACAGTCCTAAACTTGAAATCCCAGGATTTGAATCCAACACACATCAATTTGACCCCAAAATCAACATACCATTAGACAATACATAGGTGAATATGTTAGGGATTTAATCTACACTAATTAACAGTGATTAATGGGTTAAATTGAAGACAAAAATCGAATTTAGCAAAACTGGACAAAACAAGAAATACTGATACTAGGTAAATCAGAAAAAAAAAGGAAAAATGGGAACCAACAATGAAAATTACATTAAGACACAAATTTTAGGGTTGGTAAAGATTAAACATAATGTACACGTGCTGTGTGACGTGTTTGTGTCCACAAAAGTTGACACAAACGTGTCCATTCAAGTTAAAACCCAATCGGGCAAAACAGGACACAGAGACTGGACAGTCTCGTGCGGGGGTGCACGCGTGTCGTGCACCCGACACAGGCCATCCAAGGCCTCGTGCTTGTGTCCCCAACTAGACTAGGTATAGGTGCTTGTGTCTAAGTGCCTGAAACGTGTCCTCGTGTGTCGTGTCCAGCTATTCGAAGCCGTATCAGTGGCTAGCAGCCGCCCGCACACAGTGCAGTGCACTCCCCGTGCACGGCCAATATCTTCCAAACCCGACCATGAAATGTCATAAAACTTGGGGAGAGGGATGACAGACAATGCCCCTAAGTCCCCACAAAATTTTGTGTCAAGACACGCCTTGTCGTGTCCTATGGATAGCCCGATAGGCAGGGGATTCCTGTAGCCGTGCGCGCGCGTGTCCGAGTGCGTGTGCACGAGTGTCCTAACGACACGACACAAGCACGAAATCAACTCAGAGCTTCAGAAATGGATAAGCGACACAACAATGTAAATTTTCATTCAAATACAATTCGAAATTAACACAAAAAGTTTCACTGAGGCATTTTCATAAACACAAAGAGCAGGACACTGATACGTGTCCTGTTAGGATACGAAACGACACAAAAACCTGGGGATTCCTATTCCTATAGTTAGGTTAGGTCTAGGGCTCCCTATACATGCCATTAAACCAGAATTCTATGGTGGAAATAGAGAGTTACCTCTATGTATCAAAATCCTCCAAAAGCTCAATGAGTGATGTTCTTCACAATGGTGAAACTCCTCCAAAGCTCCCCAAAACTGAGAACACTCATAACCAACAGAAAGTAGGAAGAATTTAGAACCCAATGCAATTTGTTTGGGTTAAAAAGGAATTAAAATGAATTTATTAGGATTTAAGGAAGATGGGGAAATACCTCTTCTAAAACTTGGCAAGAAAACCTAAGGGAGGCTAGCCCTAACTTTGGGAGGCATTAAATAGGATGGGATAGGTCAATAGTGGCTGCCATGGGCTGATTAGGGTTAGGGTTGGTTCATGGTGTGGGCCTATGGGCTATTAAACCTAAGTCATTAGTCATGACTTATGAAGTCTTAAGCCATATTAGCCTACACAACTCCAAAACACTCCTAACTAGTTCCAATGACTTAAACCTCATTAAATTAGGTCAAACCAAGGTTACTTAACCTAACTAAGTGGCCATAACCTAGATTAGTCACTAGGTTAGTCTTCTAGTCAACACAAGTCAAAGTCAACTATAGGCCCAAATCAATTATCCTAAAAATCACCAAAAATCATATTAATTCTAATAAATCATAATAATACATAATAATCCCAAAAATTCCCAAAATTTGAAAAAATGACCAAAATACCCCCAAGCTAGAAAAGTGATAGTGACAGTTTGTCTCTTTGGCGGAGTTATATAACCTTCACACTTGTACTTTCTTTACTCCGGGCAGGAAGATGGGATTGGCTCTCCACGAGATGCAGGAAGTATCGAAGCTTCCCTAGGACACAGAGCCGTATGAAGAGTACGTACCTTGCGATAAGGAGCTCCGAGATTTGGAGAATGAGAACTCTGAGATGATTGATGTATACAAGGAGTTACTTTGCCACCTCCCATCTGTTATAGGATTAATAAGAAAGGAAGGACCGAGGGGGCCAATCCCCACACAAGAGCTTGGACGGGCTACGTCTTCGTTCAAGGAGAAGAAGAGGATCTGGTCTCCTTTTCGATTTTAAAACCTATGACCAAGTCCGAGATAGAAGTCCGGATGATAGATTATGATACGGTGGATACTGAGGACAGTGATGATCCTGAGGGGAAGTCCCCGATCGGCCACTACTTCCGTCAAGCTGAATATCCGTTGTCGAAGAAAGCTGTGCTGGCAGCTTTCTTGATGATCTGGCTTCGTGAATGCATAGTCCCTGGGGGTTCAAGGACTATTGAGAGGAAGAGCCAGAGCATAATACTTTCGACTGTGAAGCTGGCGTTCGGATATCGTCCTGCCTTGCTTCCTGCGATGGTCTGTGCCACTGGACGGGGTCTACGGGACTTTGTTAGAAATGCGGTGACTCTTGACGGCAGGGCCAACTTCGTCCGGACCGAACTTCCGTATCATTTTCTGATGGGGTGGCTGCTACTGCTTTGTCCAACCCTGATGAATGCTGGGCCGGTAGCGGACTCTTTGGTGGGAGACGCCTTTCTTCGCAGATTCTGTGATGTGGATTGGGCCGTTACTGGTATTCCTTCTTGCAGAAAGGCTTTAAGCTTCTTGCAGAACTATGAGTTCTTCAGGGTATCCCCTCCATCCGACAGCGATAGTGCAGGAGATATCTTAGTGGATGAGGGAGTTCATGCCACTAGTTTGACTATTGGGGCATTTTACTGGCTTCAGTCTATCAGACCGTCGCATCTGGTGCTCAATAACATGAACCATGCCTATCTGGAGCCATACCTGCCGAGTCATTTTGTGCGACAGTTTGGCTACAGCCAGCTCCTTTTAGGAAATGCTAGCCCGCATTTAGAGTCAATAGGCAGCTTAATTGACGGGGCATGTGCCTGGATGTATTATAATGCCGGATGCACGGGGGCGATCTTTATTCTGCCCTCGGATAAGCCTGAGACCCACCTATGCTATGCTGCCGCCAAATTTTATGTTCAGATCAATACTTTTTATCTCCGGTATGATCATGAACAGAGTTTGATATTGGGGACTCGGTTTGGCCCTCTTTTCGTGGCACGTGCTCAAAAGGCGTCGAAGTACCGTAAGAAGGAGAGTGCTGCTCCAACCGTGAAGCCAGCACAGTACCATGACCGAAAGCTATCCTTAGGGAGCCAGCAGTGCCTCCAAAGGAGGACATGAAAGATGATGATTTTGCTCCTCTCAACCCTCCTCGGAAGAGTAAAGCTTCAACTAAATTGGCCCATGAGCCAACTTTAAAGAGGAAGAAGAAGACTATCGCCCTAAGGAGAGGCAAAGAAGTAGGTGCTGGCTCTCCTTCCTTGAGAAGGTCTTTTCGGCAAATTGGAAGAAGTGGAACGGCATCGCAGGCCGTTACTGTTCGGGAGGTAGATCCCTTCCTAGACTCCATAGCCGTTCTGGTCAAACCATTAGAGGCTTTCTTACCCTTGCGTTTGTCCTTTGCACAGGACCCTGAAGTTGTAGCTGAGGTAGGTACCTCCTCGTCTGAGAAAGTAGACGTGACGACAGGATCCCCTCCTTATCATCGATCGGCCGACGACGTTCAGCCTTTCCTAGTCAAGGAGGCTGAATCAAAGGATGATCAGGGCGAATGCCCGTATTATGGTGGCGACCAGAGAGCTAGTCCTTCTTTTGATATCTCCTTGGGGGCGATGTCTAAAATTGGGGCCATACAAAGTTGGACGAGAATCAAGTCCAATTGGCTCATCCTCCTACGGGTACGTTATCTTTGTGTCTTTCATCGGATGAGATTTTTTGACTTCAATTTTGCGTGCTTCTCATGAGGCTGACCACAGTTGTATGCTCCCTTGTAGACAAGGAGAAGGAATCATTTGTAAAGGTAACCCCAGGCATTAGGGGAGAAACAGAGGTTGTCCCTGACTCCTCTAAATTTGCTGGTGTGGAGGGATCCGTTAGTGAACCGGCATCGACTGCAGAATGAGAGGTTGAACAGCCTACTGAGGGGGCTGTTGCTGAATCTTCTCCCGGTCCAGCTGGGACCGTAGAAGATACCCGGCCTGATGCTGCTCAAGGCCTTGAGATTGTTCTTCTTGAATAGCCTGGACCTGCTCTCGGTTTCCTTGAAGCCAAGACTGATGGCTTAGTCCCGGCTGGTGCTGAGCATACCGAAGGTATGAAGTTATAATTCTTTCGTACTCCCCTTCTTCTCTTTTTTTTGGTTATTAATGCCTATATTATTTTCCTGCTAGGTTCGGCTTCTTGTCAGGCATCTCTTCCTGGAGCGGAAGAGTCTCATCAAGCATCTTCCCTGACGACCTCTACTGAAGACGACAAGATAGCCCAGGAAGACGTCAAAGCTTTCTATTCTGTTCTGAAAGTAAAGCTTCCTGGAGTCCTGAATCAGAACGCCGTCTTTGGCCTTGTGAAGGATGTTGCTGAGTGCCAAGTGGCGGCCCTTGAGAGCATTGTCGGCTATGAAGAGCGGGCTAATGCTCTAAGGAAGGTTCCGAATGATTTGGAGGGTCAGGTGGCCAAATTTTGGGATGCCAAACAGCGGAGCCCAACGTCGCTGTTCCATGCAGAAGACGAGGCATTAGTCGCAGCTCTCGCGGAGGAGAAGGCTACTTTCCAAGCAAGGAAGGATGCCCTTGCTCAGGAAATCCGTGAGTTGGCTGACCAGTATGAGCAGTTCAATGCTGCGAGTGAGGCACGTGCTGCTTCGAAGAATAAGCTGGCTGCACACTGAGAAGTATAATAACATTACGCAGATCCAAAGCGAGATTGCTCAACTAGAGGCCAGCTTAAGAACAGTGACGTCTGAGCAGGAGGACTATTTGGCTCAGGCTGCCATGACTGCCACAACTTTCGACCACTTAAAAGAACAGCTGGTGAAGTTGGAGGAAGAGGACGTAAACCTGATCCCTTTTCAATATGAAGCTACTCGACAGGAAGAAGCACGTCGTCGTGCCACTATCAAATCTCAGGCTGAGGTCAAGGCTCTGAGGGATAGCATCAACCGATTGTGTATCCCTTAAGTCTTTCATTTTGTAACTGTTTTTATTTTAGTCGTCAAGGCTCTATATCTTTTTTTCTGTCTTTTGATAGACGTTTTTAAATAAAGTATCTTTTTGGCTTTCAAGAATAAAGTTTTGTGAAATATCCGGGCTAGAGGTAATATGGACGTAGTAAGGATATTTCTGGTGGGTATTCCACTAGGGATTTTAATGTGGACTCATTATCCGTTTTATATTCAAGGTTTTTTGAATATAGATAATAAGTTTAAAGGAGCTGCTAATAGAGGTAATATGGACATAATGGCAGAGGATGTTCTATATCTGACCCGAGGTAAGATAGACGTGGAAAGATATATAATATTAGGTAGGAGTGGATAATTCATAGGTAATATGGACGTGATTATCCTTGATGAATGCTTTGCTCAGAGATTATATGGATGTGGCAAAACGTTTCTTAATCATTCCACTGGAGAAATAATTATCGGAAAACAATTCAGAGGTAATAGCGACGTGACTTATTTTCGTCAAACCGAGTTTGGGCAGAGTCAAAAATGGAAATGATTCTACTGGGAAATCTTTTTAGAGGACCCATTATCCATGGCGTATTCAAGACTCTTGAAATACGGATAATAGTTAGATAATTTTTTCGAATCACATAAACATTGCACTGTACATTTACATGACTGAACATATGTGAATATTGTTTACAAAAGGTTACACATAATATTTCTTCAGGAACTTGCCGTTGATAGGTATCATGAGCAAGTCACCATCAGTCTTGGTTAGTCGGTACGTACCGTTAGAATACACTGATTCTACAACGAAAGGACCTTCCCATTTAGGCTGGAATTTTCCTTTTGTCTTGCGCATCATGATCATTGGTCTTCTCACTGCTACGACTAGATCACCAACTTGGAAGATTATTTCCTTCACCTTTTTATTGAAGGCTCTGGAAAGGTGTGCTTGGTATAGCTCAATGCGCTGCTGAGCTAATAAGCATTTTTCATCCAGCGCTTCGAGCTCCTGTAGTCGCAGACGGTAGTTTTCTTCGGCAGTCAACTCATTGGCTAAGGCTACTCGAAGAGAAGGAATCTGAATTTCTAGAGGAAGAACTGGTTCGCTCCCATAAACCAGAGAGAATGGCGTACTGCCTATTGGAGTCCGGACCGTTGTACGATAGGCCCAGAGACATTCGTCGAGCTTCTCATTCCAATCGCGCTTGTTTGAAGACACGAATAATTCTTGAGAAGTTTAATGATGGTTTTATTGAAGGCTTCTGCTAACCTATTAGCCGCTGGTTTATAGGCAGTAGAGACTATATTCTGGATTCGATTCTTATCGCAGAACCGATAGAATGCATGGCTCGCGAATTATGGACCATTATCATGGATGATCCTGCGATGTAGGCCAAAGCGATAGATAACGTGATGTTTGATGAAACTGATCATGTTTGACGCCTTTACTTCGGTAAGCGGTATAGCTTCCGCCCATTTGGAGAAGTAATCGGTTATGGCTAAGATGAACCAATGTCCTCTGAAAGATGGTGGACTGATTGGGCCTTTGACGTCCATACCCCAGGCTTCAAAAGGCCAAGATGCTGCCGTTGGGTGTAGAAACTCCGAAGGTTGATGAATGAAGTCGGCGTGGAATTGACAAGCCCTACACTTCTTTGCATATTCAACAGCATCTGCTATCATCGTGGGCCAATAATAACCCATTCGTTTGAGACGATCTTGTAATTTAGGGCCTGGTTGATATGTACCACAAACTCCATCGTGAGCCTCCCGGAGTGCATGTTTGGCTTCTGTGTCTGATAAGCATCATAACAGTAGCCCATCGTAAGAGCGTCGGTACAGCATCTTGGTAGTTGTGTCGTAGTAAAATCTGAGGGATCACCTTTGGATAGACACTTCTTCTTTTGGGTTCTCAGGAAGGATTCCATAGATGGCATAGTCTATGAAAGAAAATCTCCAATCTTTAACGTCGACGTTTGTTTCTGTTGTGTAACTGTGATGAATATGCAAAGCATCTTTCACACAGAATAGTTCTCAACCAGACACTATAATCGACTGCTGAGTATTGGTAGGAACGGTCAGGGAGGTAGCGAGCCAGGCTAAAGCGTCTGCTTCTATATTCTGTAGTCGAGGCACGTACTCGATGAAGAATCCAGCGAAAGGAGATGCCAACTCGATCGTCGCTTTGTGATAGGGGATGAGATCTTTGTGACGAACTTTATAATCCCCTCGGACCAGACTAACTATTAGCTTAGAATCGCCATAAGCTTCTAAATAGTCAACTCCCAGTTGTTTTGCCAATTGCAGGCCGATCAATATGGTATTATATTTGGCCACATTGTTGGTGCAGGGTTCCATGAGAGAATATACACAATGTATAACCAGATGGTCGGGTGACACAAGTACGATGCCTACTCCGGCCACGATATTTTCTTTAGGTCCTGTTCTCGATGCACCGTCAAAGAACATTCGCCAAATGGGGATTTCTTCAGTTGCGGTGTTAGACTCCACTACTTCATCGGGGATTTTGTCGTAGAGTTTGGAAGATTCTGGCACCAGATGAGCTGCTAGGAAATCAGCTAATACTTGGCCTTTTATTGCCTTCTGGAGAACGAACAATATATCATATGGAGTCAACAGCATTGCCCATGTAGCTAAACGGGAATTGAGAGAACTTGGTTTAGTCATGAGTATTCTGAGAGGATTGACTTTAGATATGATATGGATAGTCTGCCCAAATACATAGTGGCGTGTCTTCTGGATAGCAAATATCAGTGCAAGGCATTCCTTTTCTACAGGTGTGTATCTGTGCTCGGCACCCACCATTGTGCGGCTGAGGTAGTAGATTGCATGTTTATGGCCGCCTTCATTCTTCTGAGCTAATAAGGCGCCAAAGGAATGGTCTATATCACGGACATATAGTAAGAAGGGCTTCCCCATTATTGGAGCTACCAATATTAGGGGGCTTGTGAGATACTTCATAATGTCGTCGAATGCGCGTTGACATTGTTCAGTCCAGACGAAAGATATGCCTTTCTTCATGAGCTGAGTAAATGGTTGACACCTTCCAGAAAGGTTCGAAATGAATCGTCTGATGTAGGCTAGCCTTCCTTAAAGTCCGCGTAGCTCTTTGAGGTTTCTTGGGGGATGCATATCGAGGATGGCTTTCACTTTCTCCGGATCAAGATGTATACCCTTTGAAGTGATGACGAAACCAAGGAACTTGTCGCTGGAGACTCCCAAAAAAGACTTGGTTGGATTCATCTTGAGTTGGTGTGCACACATTAGTTCGAACATCGTTCTTAAGTCTTGGAGGTGGTTGCCCCTGAGATGACTTTTGACTGCGATATTGTCTACGTAGCATTCTACTATTTTGTGCAAATAATCACAAAAAATTGTGTTCATAGCCCGCTGGTATGTCGCCCCTGCATTTTTCAATCCGAAGGGCATCACCGTATAGCAATATACCCCCAACGGTGTTAGAAAAGATGTGTGCTTCTCATCATCGGGGAACATCTTGATCTGGTTGTAGCCTAAGAACCCATCCATGAAGGATATTCGCTCGAAGCCGTAAGTATTGTCGATCATTACGTCGGTAATCGGTAGAGGGAACTCATCTTGTGGGCATGCAGAGTTCAAATCACGGTAATCAATACAGACTCGAACTTTACTATTCTTTTTTATGACTGGAACAATGTTAGCGACCCAGTCAGGGTATTGTTCTTCGCGAATGAATCCACTGGTAATAAGCTTCTTGGCTTCATTCTCGATGGCCTCCATGACATGTGGTCGAAATCGTCGTTGCTGATGCTTCAATGGCTTAGCTTTAGATGAAATATTTAGGCGTTGCATGGCGACTTTAAGGTCCAGGCCTGGCATGTCCTTATAGCTCCATGCAAAGACGTTAATGTATTCACTTATAAGTTGTATAAGAGATTGTCGTTCATCACTAGATAGACTTTTGTTGATGAAAATTGGTTTCAGAGATGATTCATCACCTAAATTGACTTGGACGACTTCGTCTTCAGTAGGTGGTTCACGTTGTTCAAAATGTAACTCCCACCTAGTATCCATCTTTTGAGCCCATTGTTCAAGCTCGATCGATTGGACATCGTCCGCAATTTGGTCAGCTGACACCATGTTGATGGACAAAGTTGCTTTGAACATGTCCCCAATGCTAGAATCTGAATCCCAGAGACAGGAATCAGAAGAATAAGAACAACGATCTGTTTCGATGTCTGATCTTTCAGGAGTTGTTGGAGGAGTGACATAACCCAAACCAACACCGTTTTGTTGATAATAGTTCTCAGGTTTGCCGGAAGGAGAAAAGTGACGTATTGGCAACCGTCATCCCTGACCGTAGTTTAGTCCTTGGTCGCTTTTTATATCATATCCCATGTTCTGGATGATATTCTTGGCCTGCCAACTATATCAAAAAAGTTGTATTTTTCCAGAATTATAGTCAGCTTCGATGTTGTGATTAGGTGAAGTAGAGTCCAGAACGAACTTTCTTTTACCAATTATTCGACCGAAGATGATTAGTTCTTCACCCTTCTTTCTAGCTGGAACGATAAAGTAGTGGATATCTTCTGGCCAGTCTTCTTCAGGGATAACATCATCCGCTGAAGGTACATTATTATGAGTATTGATATACTCATTGAGAGGATCATTATCTGGAAGAGGAGCCACAGTCTTGGCCAAGTTCACCATATAGGGTAACTCTTCAGGATTGGGAGGACGGACTTCAGTAGGTTCCACCTGAGGTGTCTTACGGAGAGTGATGGTCAATGGTTTGACTTTATCAGGGTTCTTTTTTTTTATCCAGATTGTGAGAGACTTTGGAGTACTTTTTGGAGTAGTACGTCCTTTGACTCGGACAATCAGGGGACCATCATTGGAGGATGAACTCGCTTCAGTTTCATCGTCAGCTTCGTTGTCGTCATCCTTGGAGGGCTGATATTGGTAAAGTACCGAATCTCCATAGTAGGCTTCAATATCTTTAAAAGGATCGACATCGGCAAACTCCGTCTTCACAACGCCATCGTTGTTGACGTACTTGAAGCACTGGTGAAGTGTGGAAGGAACGATCATGTTCTCGTGTATCCACGAACATCCCAACAAGACGTTGTAGGATATATTGGCGTCAATTACATAGCAAGAAACCTCCGTTCGGAGATCACCAATCTGGCACTTGACATGGATCTTACCCAGCGGGTGGCTTCTTCCAGCATTGAAAGCCATGATAGTTGTATTGGTTACAGATAGCTCGTGCAGAGGGGTAAATTTTGGAGCAAAGTTCTAGGAATGATGCTGAGGGAGGAACCTGGATCGATGTGCATCTGATCCACCTTAATCGCCCCGATATATCCTGTATAGTACAGAGGTCTATCATGACAATTATTTTTTGAGTAGCATGTCCTCCTGTGAAAAGGTGATGTTGGGCACCACTTCCATAGTACTATTGCAGTGAGGATAGGAGACAGGGTCTTCAGCGGGGGCTTTGACTTCAGCGAGATAAGAGTCGGCATGTAGCAATGCCTCACTTAAGGCCTTCCGCATTTCTTTGGAGAGTTGCAATAGATCGAACAGAGACAACCTGGCAGGTGTATTGGCCAGCTGTGCCAGTATGTCAAAGTTGTAAGGCCGATCCATGCCTTCGGGAGCTGGCGCCTTCAGAGACTTGTCAAATCGCGTCTCCTTCTGCTTGGCTTTGTCGATAGTCGAAGGCTTAGATGGGTCGGCCTCTACACTTGTAGGGGCAGTAGGAGATTGAGAAGGTATTGCTTCTTCTTGTGCAGGGTCATAAGTTTGGAGGTAAGCCTTCCCAGATCGCGTCTCGCCAGATAGGACTTCGTAAATGGAAGAAGACACCATATGACACGATTTGTATTTCTTACCCTTCTTTAATTTGGGAGACACCACCCTATGTGTTATTTCTTGCACAAGGTCCGGATGGACCCACATGATCTCACCATGTTAAGTCGTGAGTGGCACCAAGGTTGAGTTGCGAGCTGGCGGCAGGTTGACGACTTTCATTATTGCCTTAGGGATCGGGACTACGCCGTCTGGGACTTCTGTGGGAGGAAAATCACCAAATTGAAGAGAGATTATGTTAGAAGATACGACCTTGTCTTCAGCTTCGAGGTTGATCACTTGGCTGTCGATAAGCTGTTGTATCTACTTCTTCAAGACAATGCAATCCTTGGTAGAGTGATGCACGTACTGATGATAAAGACAGTACTTGGGATCATTGAGTTGGTTCGCCTCTGCAGGACGTCATGGTAGAGGCAGTGTCAGTTTATTACCCTTCGTCAATGTGTGAAAAATGGTAATAACATCATCTTCGTCAAAGGAGAAAGTCTCCTAAGGTTTGTCAGCGGCGCCCTGAGAATTGGAAGCTCCCTTGGAAGTGTCGACCTTCAAGACTTCTTTCCCTTTACCCCCACTGACAGAGATAGTTTGAGGGTGCTTGTCTTTGTCTTCAGATTTGGGTATTTTCAACCCCAGTAATTCCAGATTAGGGACGTCGTTTTCAGCAGCATCAGCGACCCCAATGAAAGTGGGCCATGTATCATACTTATGTATACCCAGACAGAACTTTACTGTATGAAGGAAGTTATGTCGACAAGTATCCATAAGTTCTGAGTCTGGTATACCGAAGGGCATCTTCAACACTAGCCGCCTGAAGCGTTCGATGAAAGCAATGACAGACTCAGTCCTCCTTTTCTTGGTCTCGATGAGGGTGGACATACTAACATGCATGCCACTCTCGTAAAACCTATTGAGGAATAACCTCTCCAAGTCTTTAAAAGAATTGAAACAACCGTCAGGCAGACTGCAGAACCATTCAAAGGCTACCCCCTGCAAGGTGCTAATAAACAGCTTTGACAAGAACGGATCATCCCTGGGTAAGTGTAGAGTCTGCATGTTGAAGTATATCATGTGTTGGCGAGGAGAAGTCATCCCGTCAAATGAATTTAGCGTCAGCGGCTTGTAGTTAGAAGGGCAAGTAGAATTCTCCCATTCAGGAGGATAGGGTTGAGATATCCCCATCTTTTGAAGCTCGTCTTTGTGTGAGATGGTATCGAGATGGGCAACCAGAGAATCAATTGCATCATGTTGATTGAGCATATGTTGAAAAATAGCTGATGTACGGTTGTCAGGAATCATTGGTGAAGGACCACCCCCAGCATTTGCAAGATTTGGAAGATGTGCAACAGAATGATTAGTGAATGAGGGTTGTTGCTATGAGCCAGACTAATGTGTGCCAAGTTGTTTTGTTGAGGTGGAGGAACAGCCCCAGCAGCTTGGACTGCCATGATACTGGTAAGCATATCAGTGATCTTAGCAAATGATGTTTCAAGACCCTCTAGCCGTTTGTTGGTCTAATCGCTGGCTTCTTCAGGTCTCCCTCCATCCACTATATATGTAGATAACATACGGGGACGGACAGAGGAAACAGTACAACTGGTGCTGATGCTGTCTGTCTCTGAGTTGACAAATCCCTCATCTTCAGGTAGGGGAGGTAGATAGTCGTCGTCAGACTCTGAGAGATCATCGTCATCTAGAAGGCTACCCCCAGTGTGAAGGTCATCTGCTTCAGACTCTGAGGGAATACTACCTCCAGCTTGGGAGTCCTCATCATTTATACGGAATCTCGTCTTCGATCGAGTACCCATATAGACTCCCTCAGATATGACAGCCTACTGGCTATCTGTTAGTAGACTTCTTCTTCTTCTTTCGTTTGCAGAATTGAGAGAAAAAGTTGGGTTCATAGTCCACCTTCTCTGATTGGGGCTCCCGTAAGGGGGACCCCAAGATGTCATATTGGATGAAACACACAGCGGCTTTTCATCGTCAGAGCAATATAGTCGTCGAAACACGGACTGCCTCTGAGGCACTCTCGTTGCTTTGGAGCAGCAACAGTTGATGACAATACTGGTGCACGGATGTACACCATGAATTGTTGTATCCTTCCTCGCTTTACGCTTATGATTTATCATATTGCGTAAGTCAGCGGAAGGGAGTTTGGCCTTAAAACCCATGTCACATGCATCGTCGAGCTTTGCATATGGGTTTCTAAGGAGAGTTGGTACATCCGGACTTAGTTTACGTGTAGGGGCAACCCCCACACCTAAGTCATGTGATGACCTTGAAGACAGCCCCATGTTATATGTGTTGGGGCCTATCTTTTTGTTGTGGACGCATAGGCCCTAGAATCTGCCTTCGGGCACATGCTTCTTGACAGCATGTCTAAGCTTCCTCGAGGTGGGCGCATAGTATAGGTCAGTTGAGCTTGGGCGCATAGCCTTAAGCGCATTACCGTGGATGCATAATCTGTCGAAGACAGAAGTCTTCTGGCCAAAGTTATGCTCCCACACACCCCCTTGGGCGCATAGCTTTGGCGCATGCTTGGTGGAACAGTGTTGTTTTTTTCCAGCTTCCCCTTCTTCGTTCGTGAGCCTCGCTGAGTTTGCCCAGAGTGTCGAACACTCCGATTCTTGGCATTGTAGTGTTTTCTATTGCCAAGTCTCGAGTGTTGAACACTCTGTTGTTGATTGCACAAGAGAGAAGTCGCTGGGCTAGTAGAGCCTGGAACGGTGTGAGCCTTTTTCATTTGTGGAGTTTCTGTGGCAGAGCCATGCGCCCATGTGACATAGTCCTTCAGTTGCATATCTGCTATGACACTGGCAGGATATGCACTGAGAACCTTTGAAAGCCAAGTCTTGCGAGACTTGTTTGGCTTCGCTAATTTTGAGGGAGTAGAGCTGTCCCTCGAGAGCATCTCTTCGAATGCCTGTTGATCGAACTTCACGATCAACATCTTCTGAGTGATCCCCACTTTGTCGGTATCGGATTTCGTCACCACCTTCTCGTCAGAGGAAAAGGTAGTCCCCAGCAGAGTCTCCATTTTTGTGGACACACACAAAAATAAAGAAGAAACCCTGTCTTTTCTTATTGGCACAAGGCACCATAAATCGAGTACGCCTGAGAGATCCTGCACTGAGGATCCCCGAGTACAAAAAAAATTCTGGAGAATGGGACGATGGATATCAAACGGCAGTTGCTCCTTTACTCCATTGACACTCCGATTACAAAAGTGGGAGAAAACCTAAGAAAATTACTAACTCTCGGCTCACTGGCAAGAAGTACAACAATTTGGCTCTTGAAAATGCTTCCCGTTCTGTGTTTTGAAGAGGTATGAGACCCCATTTTATAGTTGTTCTTGTGCTGGAATGCTGTTATGCGCCCACATGAGGGAATACACTGGTTTTCATATGGGCGCATAGTCTTGCTTTGGGCGCATAGGACGTAGGCGCATGCAGAATGTGCGATCGTGGGTTGATCGTGTTGTTGATGTGGCTGCATGCTTCGGTGCACAACTGCTCGTGGAGACTGACGTGGCCGTATGCTTCGGTGCACGTTTTGATTGTGGGTTTGAACGAGTCAGGGGCTGTTCTGGCTTGGGCGCATATCCTGAAATAGGACTATGTGCCCCCTTCTGGAGTTGCCTGGAATGGGCGCATAGGCATATGGCTTCACTCGTGACTTGGGCGCATATGACCTCACTGGTAGCTTGGGCGCATATGTCTTCATTTGTGACTTGGGCGCATGTGTCTTCATTGGTGACTTGGGCGCATATGTCTTCATTGGTGACTTGGGCGCATGTGTCTTCCCTGGCTTGGGCACATGGTTATCAAGTCTGCCAAAATTTTTCATGCTTCTACAGCTATATGAATACCCTTTAGACAAACATAAAGGTAAAGGAGAAAAATGTTTGAGAAAGAGAAATGCTGTCGACTTGAATGCTCCCCCTCAAACTATTACTAATATAGATAAAATCATGAATTTTGGGTAAGTCCTCAACAAGGAAAGCTAAATCAAAGAAAGCACAATAGTCATCAAGATAAGATACGAAAGTTAATATTAAAGAGATGACTCATATAAAAGAGAGAGATAATATTATGAAAACAATTGCATATACTCTCATATACCTTTCACAAAATAACAGTATCATAACCTCAATCACTAAAAATATAGGTCAATGATGAACTAGGTATACAACATATTAAAGGGTATAAATGAATTGAACCAATTTATTTGCTCCCCCTTAAAATATGTGTATCTAGTTCCAAAGCACTTATAGCAAAAAAATGATAACTTCAAGATCTAGGGGTAAATCAACTATTGATTTCTCCCCCTTGCTCAATGCATATAAGGTTATAAAATCGTCATAAAATGAATAATGTCATCTTTAGTCAAGAAGAGATATCCACTTAATAGCCACTAAAGATGAATGATCAAAATAATATTTTAATTAAGCACATTTAATCAAAGGAGACATACATTAGCCTATAGAAGAATTAAATATGATATATCAATGTATGTTACCTTTCGAGAAGAAGGTCATCATGAAAAGAAATAAAGTCAATTAAATCAATCATGGTGAAAGTCAAAATATAGCTCAAAAATAAAAAAATAAAAAAACTCAAATATCATGTCCATGATTATCTAATTAAGAAATGATCGACCAATTAATTACTTTGTATAGACTATGTGTGTTTTACCACATATGTACCCATCAACAGGTAATAATCCAACCTTGCTAATACTAAATAAGAAACCAATGAAGTTCAAATAGCAAAGAACATATGTGATAATCCATGAGTAGTCAAAGTAGAGTAATAAATTAACTTGATAACCACATAATTAGATAACATAGGACTACTCAATCATTAGGATCATTCATAAAGTAAACCAATAAATAATTATGATCTGTCATAAATCTCATCTAAAAACCATATAAACAAACCAATAGAAAATATAGAAAAGAGTCAATCTTATTAAAATGATTGCAAATTTATTCCAAAAAAATGATAATATGATAAAATCATGACTCAAAAGAGGAGAGAAATTTAAGAGATGCTTACCAATGACTAGTATGGAAGAAAGTTAAAGCGATGAATCACAAACCTCTATAGAAACAGGATTAAATAAAAAATTTGTCAAACTAATTTTAGAGACCAAACATATGTATCTAAAATAGAATACAAATCTCATCAAGAAAATTCATAAATCATGTTTTTTGTAAACTAGCATATTACATATAGATTGAAATTTAAGAAGATAGCTAGATGAGTGAAAGTGAACAAAAATTATGTAGCTTAACAATACATCGCAAATAAGCAAGCTACATAACTAATTAAGATTAATGAGGTAGGCCATTAACAAGATAAATATGCTCATTAAATCTTAAGTCACTAATACTAAAGATACATGCTTAAGCATAGAGTTCACAATACGGATAATATATTTTGAATGATCAAAATGATTTATATACTATTTATTAAGCAAGGATAAGAGTATAAGATAGCAAGTAAATGTAACGCCCCAGTCCCAAAATACGTAGGACTAGGTACGTAGACATGCCAGCTGTATTCATACGAAGTACGTAGGCCTCGTATGGATACATAAGCTGTAAAATGCAGTAGAACCATAACTAATCTCATCCACACAGAATAAATGAATAAAAGATCATATAATAAAAATGAATTGTCTTGATACAATATGTTGGGCGGAGACAAATCCACCACCAACAAAATAAGGAAAAGTACATAGAAAATGAAATGAGTGGCGAGCGAAGCGAAGACGATCCAAATGCAATCATCCTCGAAGAAATAGCGATGAGCACGGCTAGAGCTAGAGCACCTGCGAAAGACAATAGCACACACCTGGCAAGACAACCAGGTCCTCAGAGGGACGTAACAAGACACATAATATCATGCCATATAACTGAATAAATATTGCTCAAATAAATAAGTAAATCGAATTATAACATGGTCCAATACACACCTACTGAACGAGCGTACCATCCCATCCCCCCAACCAAACAAGGACAGAAGATGGTAAACTAATTCACGGTAACGTATCTTTCCATGCTATGAATCCAATATGGTATCCGGACCCCAACAAGGTTCAATACCTTCTCATCGAAGTAGTAAGTCACACCTACAACCAAACAAGGACAAGATGTGACAAACTAATCCGCGATAAGTTATTGTTCCAAGCCACGGTCAGATACAAGTACCCAAACCAAAAGTACTCGTACCTAACGGATAAAGGTGCCTAACCATTCTAAGTGAAATGTAGTTAAGAACAATCCTTCCCACGCATGGGCCCTGGCTGAATAGGATCGGCGTAGTCCCCCTTGGGCACCAGAGGCCCCATCAGTAAGAGTATGACGTTCCGCAGAATCGTCAGTGGCCGTCAGTAATCATGGGTCATCAACCCCGTATCTCCAGCAGAGAGTCCGGGTCACAAGGGAAGTGCATCGAAGCCCATACGCTAAGGAATTGTCCTCCCCGTCCAATGCCTATTGTGTTGTATCCACAACACAAAACCTCTATAACCGCTAAGTCAAACTAGCATGCAACCTCTATTAGCGGTTATTCCTATCGCACGGTTTGTACGTACTAGTGGCCATCCAATCACGTACTTTCGTGTTCTACATGCGACACACAACTTCGTGTTACAACGTGTCAAGGCCAATGAATGCAACACACATGGTAGTCCCTTAAATCTAGGTTTATTTTGTAAGAAATAATACATAGCAGAAAATATAATGAACAGTAAGTTCTAACAGGTTATGCCATGTATCACAGTTTTTGCATAAAGAAAATAAATAATGCATGAAATATGAGCTAAAATAAGTAAACAGCTAATGGCAAGGTGTCTTGCCTGATAGGGCGCCTGGTGTGCTGCGATGATCAATGTGGCACGAACTGCGACTTCGATGCGACAACTACATAAGGGAAGCTCTGATGGTGGCACGGACAGTTCCATTGGGTTCAGGACGGTTAAGTTAGTTAGGGTGGACAGGAGGAAGGACAGAACTGATGAAGGAAGTAGGAATAATGGCTTGGTCATGGTCATGAAGATAATCGAAGGAATTTGCATAAATAATATATATATACTAAAAATATTTGTAATACTCAAAAAGAAGATAAATAAATAAATAATTCTACTAGTAAAATAGTTTTTAGGCCAAAAATTTGAAATATATAAAACTTGCTTTCCGACAAAACTCTATTTTTGTTAAAAATGGGTTTTCTAGGCAAACTATATTTTTAGTAGAAGTTTTACCATTATAATTAATAATAATGACAGTAAATAAATTATAATAACAAAATACCAATAGTAATATAATACTAATCTATTTTGCAAATACTTATATATATCCTATAAATATTATTGACAATGATCTTAGCAAACTTACACATGTATTAAAACATACTAATTTAATAATAGTAAGTGACAGTAAAACAGAAATATAATAAGTAAATTATAATAATAATAATATTAATAATAATAAAGAAGGAAATATTAAAAATAATAATAATAGTAATAATAATAATAAGACAACAAAGAATTTAGTAAATAATAATTATAATATTTGATGCCTCAAAGAAAGCATCATACCAACAAAAATAAAAATAAAATTTCTCAAAACCCATAACAGCTGTTCCTGTTCGTACACTAAATGAAAAAAAAATTTAGAAGACAGAAAGGAAGAGAGAGTGAGGAGCGCGTGAGAGAGAGTGAGGCGGAGAGAGCGAGATGATGAGAGAAGACTCGGGAGGAAGGGGAAAGGGTTTTTGAGAGGGGGGTTTTTCGGTGGTCCGGCGGTGGAAGAGGTCGTGGGCGGCGGAGATTTTGGTGGCGAGCGGCTGGAGGGGAGCGGGACCGGCGAAGTCGGAGAGGGATCGGCCTCGGTGGTCGGCGCCGAGAGGCGGAGGGAGCAGAGGGGAGTCGCCGGAGATGGTCGGCAAGGAGGCGGAAGGGGCGAGTAGGCGGTCGGGGGTTTTCGTGGTGGGCGGCGCTGGGAAGCGCCGGGACGCGGCGGAGATGGACGGTAAGAAGGGGGTCGTCGGCGGCGGAAGGGCGGTCGGCGGGAGCTCGGGAAGCGGCTCAGCGCGCGACGGAGGTAGGGGAACGGTCGGCGGAGGAGAAGCGTTCAGGCGGCCACGGTCACGCGGTGGCTCTGATGGCCGGGCGGGTGGCGACGGCGATGTCGCGGCGGACAGGCGCGACGGCCGGTGGAGGTCAGGGTTGTGGCTCTGGTGGTCGAACACGAGGCGGAGGGCTCAGGTGAGTTTGGGTTATTTTGGGGTTTTTGGTTGTGAAGTCGGCCGCGGTGGTTGCCGCGGTGGCTACGGTGGTGACGGGGGTATGGGACCTTATGGGTCATGGGTCGTGGCTCTGTGTTCGCCGGCCATGGCAGTGGTGACTGCGGCCGGGGGTCAGGTTTCTGGTAGGTTGGCGGTGGTGATAATGGTTGCCGGGACGAGTATGGCGGTGGTGACGTTGTGGTGGCTGTGTCTCCATGGCGACGATGTTGGTGGCTGCGGCAATGGAGGTGAAGTTGGTGTGTTTTGACTGGCGGTGGTGTTCGCAGGCTGCGGTGGCTGTGACGTCGTGGTGATGGCATCGGGAGTTCAGAGTGGCCAGGCGGGGTCGGGCTGTGGACGGCCGGGGAATGGCTAGGTTATAGATTTAATTACGTCGAGTGTGTTCGACACAATGGAGAGGGTCGGGAGAGATGTCCTGCGAGACACGGCTTGGTTTTGACGTCCGGATTGTCGGACGCGGGAAAAATTAATGTATTTGTATAAGGGGATAAATAGTGGATGGGGATAGGGGACACGGACACGATGCACAAACTTGGGTTGTAGAATTTGTGGAGGAATTAGTGGATGAAAATATTGGAGGAGTACCTGCCTATTTATTGGATGTGGGAATTTCCAATTAGATATGGATTAGGATTTAAATTCCCCAATAGATAATTTGCTACAAATTCAAAATCAATCAAATCTAAATCCAAATCTAATTCAAATCAATTTAAATCTAATTAAATGCTTTTGGCTTAAAATAAATTGGGATAAATCAAACTTCAAATATTTAACTATTTAAATAAATCTAAAAATTAAATCAAGATTTAAATGGCCATAATAACTTCCAAATATATTTTTCAAAATACCAATAATAATAATTTTGAAAATAATAAATATTATTAAATATCTTTTTGAATAATAAAATATTAATATTAGTAAATCTCGAAAATTACATTTTTATTTAAAATAAACTAGCAAAATATTTAGGCAATATATGTATGCCTAAGAATATATTTTATTATTAATAACTGCTATAAACGAAAAGGCTTTCATAATTAAA
Source organism: Iris pallida (assembly GCA_029216955.1). Taxonomy (NCBI): domain Eukaryota; kingdom Viridiplantae; phylum Streptophyta; class Magnoliopsida; order Asparagales; family Iridaceae; genus Iris; species Iris pallida. The sequence goes on along the minus strand of JANAVB010032619.1, from coordinate 4,934,834 downwards.
ATCGTAAACTTGAAAATAATAGCTAGAAATAATTTTTGTCTATATTTCTTTGAAACTATAAAAATAATAAAAATAATGTTTTTCAAAAATATGTACGCTCGCACATATTCGCACTCGACGAGCAAGAAAAATAATTTCGTGCGCGACGTACAATACGACTACGCGACGTACAATACAAAATTTTAAATCGGTACCAAATTTAATAATAAAAAAATAGTAGAAATTTAGGGGTTTTACAGTAAATGAATTAGAGTCGCATCAAGTAAAGGACAAAAGAGATGTTCATGAAAACACAATAGAACAAATCTCTTTGCCAACTATTGAGATTAACCCAAGATAATGAAATAATAGATTGATCTAGAGAATGCAAAATTATAGCCATTATGAAATTGTATTCTCTAGAAATGGAAAATCTCAACGCAAAATCTCAAACCATAGTAGCTAAAAACATGAGAAGTATGATATATCTATTACATGTATTCTCATGTGCTACAAAAACATTATTGGACAATAATAATAAAATATTTATAGCTCAAAATGTAGGGATAGATATGATGATGTATTCTGAAACTTAGGGGTGGATCCAAAAGTAGATAATGGTTGCAAGTAGACCTTAATAAATCTTAAGTCTATAAAGTACTGATCACTTTGGGTTAGCTGTAGGGGTCGGTTCCCAGCTAGCGATAGTCCGAAGACTAGTACACCGTGTCGCTTTGGGCTATTTACACCTGTATGACAGAAGGACCCTTTCGACTTGTTCCCAAAATATTCTTTACTTTTAAGAATTTAGATTTAAAGGAATATATGCAGTATCATGAAACAACATCAAAATCCAAAATCCCTAAGTATAAGAAAGGTAAATACCCAAATAATAATGAAAGAATGATCATCAAAATTTGCTAAAAATATTTTCAAAACAAACATTTTCATAATGCACTTATGGAGATGAATATATAGAAGATACATGCTCAAAATGTGCACTAATAAGTACGATGATTTTAATAAGTAAGGTAAAGCATAAAACCAAGCAATTCTTAAAAGAACTTCCATAAAAGTCATGAACAAGACACTAATAAACATTTTCTCTCAACATTTCAACTTAAAGGTATTGAATAAATAAATATCAACAGTTGGAATCACATAGATAAAACTATTCAAGAATAGGCATACATATATATATATCAAATAGGCATACATAAAAATATTCAAGAATCAAGTAAAAGACATGTATCCATAAAGTCACCCAAGAGGTAAGAAGATATTATCAAAAGAAAGCTTTAAAGAGGAAGCTAATTGATTCAAGAAAAGATAACACAAATTTGGTCAAAAGAATCAATAGCTAAAGTATGAGGTAAGCACAAGTATGAATAGATACTCTTCAAAATAATATGAAACTTGAGCTTAACTCATATGCCACAGAAAGATATTTATACAAAATTAGATATCAATATAAGAAATACATGAACTACGTAGAAAAATAAATATATTCATGTATCATTAATGAATATTTGAAAAACTATCACAAAATCAAAACACGTATAAATAGGCTTTATTAGGCAAATACATAATTGATTCATAAGAGGTTTAATCAAAATAAAACATGAAAATCAATAATAAATATATTATGTAAGCACAAGGTTAAAATGAAAGTATAAGAAGCTTGTGCTAAACACATATATTCACAAATACCGATTAAGATAAATAAGACATTAAATACAAATCGACAAGAAGTAACTATCTCAAAACTTTTAAAGACGGAGAGTTAAAATCTTATTAACTCAAATCAAAACCAAGGTCCTATAGACTAGAGTGATATGCATGCTTTATAAATAAGGATTAAGAATAACGAGCATGCATATATAAATGTGTCACACTACTAGAAAATGAGTGATAAACTACATAGTGTGAACTAATCATTTAAGCTAAGTAACTAGTCGTGCTAGATAAAAGAAATAATAAGAAAATTAACTAAGCATGCTAGTATTATATCTCACATTGATTTATATAATAAGCAACTAAAGGATGTTAATGTGAGCTAGTGGCAAGACATCAAGAAAAACATGCTAGATTCAACAAATATAAACCATTTAAAGAAAATTGTTTAGCATGTTACCAAAGTGGCTCTAGTGGCCACACTTGTTTTGGTGCAATTGCTTGGAAGATGACCTTTGAGCTTTGCAACCACCAACACGCTTCCTCGGTGCTATGTCCTGATATAAGTAGCTCCACCTACAATATTAGGCGAAGACTTTGGTATCCAAATAAACTTGATTTGTTAGCTTTAGGGACCCATATACTATTTACTCTAGCATTGGTAGAAGAACTCCTACGAATAGGACAAGTTACACTCATGTGTCCAATGCGAGAGCAATAGATGCACCTAATACTAGTGTGTGCACATGTATCGGAATGAGCATGATTATGAACATGTGATATACTAGAATGATGAATATCTCTAGAGTGAGCATGCATGTATTTGGTCTTAAGAATATCATGTTCTAATAGCAAATCATTATGCAAACAAGTAAGAGAATCAAATTTAGCATTTAAAGCATAATTCTCTTTTTCAAATAAAGCAATTTTAGAAATAAAATCATTATTTTGTTTCTTCAAAGAGTCAATAGAAGAATCATGCAAATGATTTAGCTTATGTGTTTGCCTCTTAAGATCTTCTATTGATGAGGAAAGAGATTTGATTTTCAAAATTAAAGTCTCATTCAAACTCTTTAAAGAAATACAAGATGAGTTTTGAGAATCAAGTCTAGATAATAAATCATTGTTTTTATTTCTCAAAGCCTTATTAGATTCTTCTAAATGAATAACCTTTTCTGAAAGTTCTTCATTTGTAGAATGAAAAGCTTTAACAATCTTTAAGGATTGGTTAGCCAAGGCTTTCCACTTAGAGCATTTCTTGCATTTAGAAGAAACATGATTGTCCATGCTACTAGAAGTAAACCTCTCTTTATTAGAGGAGGAGGAGGAATACAATGTCATAGAAAAATTAACAAGGATCTACTCTAAGGATGTTAAGCCTAACAATAGAGTCCTTGCTCTGATACCAATTGAAATAACGTATAGACAACTCTAGAGGAGGATGAATAGAGTTTGTGTCGATAATCACCAAATAAAAATTAACTCTATATCACCTCTACAAAACAACTATCAAGATAGTAAATAAATCAAAGAGAAATACGAAAGTAAATAAAGATCAGAAGAGCATTCGCAGACACAACAGTTTTAACCTGGTTTTCCTCGTAGAGGACTAGTCAAGGCTTGAGAACTCTAGCTCGGGATTGAAATCCACTATTTGTGAAATAGCATACAACCACGTGCCTTTACTCAGAAGAGCACATCAACTTCTTACAGATTCGCAGATGGCGAAACTTGGAATTATCCAAGTAACTTTTCTTTCACTCTTGCACACAACTTCTAGCTGATATCGCACTGAGCACCTTGGGCTAAGGAGAGTTCTGGCTTAGGAGATATAGAAGAATGAGGCTTGGAGTAGTAGAGCTTAGAAGGCTTGAATATTTAAAGGTAAGAGATAATTTGAAATGAGAGAATTCAAGCTCTATTTATACTACTCTGGGGAGGCAGAGTTCGGCCCGAATTCTGCCCCAAGAATTCAAATTTTTGAACGTTGGACAGCTTGTACCAAGCAACCCTAAAAATTAGGGTGCTGAAAATCAGGAGAAAGAGTTCGGCCCGAACTCTGTGTGGGGGCAGAGTTCTGGCAAAGTAGGAAGGCCCCTATATTGTGAGTAGAGTTTTCTCAAATGGAGCTTATCAACTCTCAGAACTTGATGGTCGGAAAGTTATGATGCCTATCAATGGCAAATTCCTTAAAAAATATTATGTATAAATATACTTGTAAATCCTCAGACAAGTTCATGTTTATAAATAAAATTTTATTTTAATCATGAATGATAGTACATGATATTAAGGAAGATCACTATATCATCCTTCTCTACATTTGGACGCGGACTGCTGCCGTCTTTCTCAAAAATGCGATCAGCAAAAGAGCTGAGAACTTCTTTGCTGGAGCCCATGAGAAACTTGCAGACTGTCATCCTCATGGCTTCCTCTTCTTCAGTCCTTCCTGGATCAAGCAGAAAGTCCAGAATATCTCGTGGCGGCTTGGGTGCAGACGAACCTTCGCCTGCTTCTACCTCCTTCGGCTGAATTGGATCGGCAGGGTGTTCTTCAGTGTCCTTCTGAATCTTCGAGACGATTTTAGCCTTCTTGGATGCTTCTTCAGACGACATTTTTATGTTGAAGAGTAGAAGTGTTCGTTCTTGTTAGATTTTTGCTATATTTATAGACAGAAGTTCCTCGAATAATGAAGCGACACATTCATCTGACGGTTCATCCGACGGTTCATCCGTTCATTAATACTTGACGGTTCATCCGTTCATTTATTACATTCATCCGACGGTTCGTCCGTTCATTAATGCTTGACGGTTCATCCGTTCATTTGTCATATTCATCCGACGGTTCACTTGTTCATTATCACCCGACGTTTGTCCGTTCATTATCTTCTATCAATTTATTAAAAAAGTGGGGATTCGTTATTTATCACGTTTTCATAACCTCTGAATAAATGCTGAATCTACCTACTCATCTATCATTTTCCATTTTCTATATAGAAATCAATCTATTTTTTTTTGAGTTCCTACATATTATCACGTCCATGTTACCTCTGATAGTATTAGGTACTCTAAATCAGAAAAGAAGATTTCATTATTTATCATGTCCACAATTCATCCAGATAGATGCAAATCATTGAGCATAGAAGGATTATTATTTTCACTCTCATATCATCATAAAAAGTCTATTACATTTTCTTAGACTTTCTTACAAATCATAATGGAAATCTATTACAATTTTGGATTTTCATTTTACACACACAACAATAACCTAATAAGAGATCTATTTTCCTCCTTGGATCTTCTCTATCGGGTTCGTTGTTGGTGGCAATTCCTGACTGTCTGAAATGGAGCTTATCAACTCTCATAACTTGATGGTTGTCGTCTCCGAGTGCGGGTATAAAGAAGTCGTCTCACTGCTAGCTACTCGGATCCCTTTATTGACCTCCGATGTAGAATGGATAATGGGAAGAACTGCATCCCAGTTGTTACTGCATTCCTGGAATTCTTAGTAGGAAGCTAATGTTATGTGATGACGAGACTATCTTCGCATGTAGTTAATTTCGGAGAAGTTTGATAATAAACTTCAGATAAAATACTTGTAGCATTGTAAAATAATTTTAAATATTCATAAATTTAGTTAACATTTAGCCAATCATTTTTAATTACATGATAATCAAAACTTGGATTAACAATACAATAATGTGTAATAATATCTTTAAATTTAATAGAAGATTTCAACATTAAGAATTTCATCTACGTGGTGCATCATTAACCAATCTCCGAAAAGTTATGCCATATTGAGCACATAAAGTTTTAAAAGCATATTGTTTACTTGCAGGAGTGTTCAAATTTATAACCATAGTTTAACATTACCTAAATTTTGTTTTAAAAAATTATGAACTTCAAATATTAATACAAAAGTATTATTACTAGAATTATCAAAAGAAATCAAAAAAATTTATTGTAAATGTCATATTCACGTAAAAAAAAGCATTAAAGTATCATCGATTACAGAGCCAGTATGTGAAAATTTTAAAGGTCATAGACAAATAATACGTTTATGCAACATCCATTTTGGATCTAAATAATATGTCGTGATGTAATGACCATTGTCCGTATTACGTATCTCGGTATACGTGTACGTATTTAGATCCGTATTGCATGTCTCCTTGTTTGGTTCGGTCCAACTTGACTTGGTTCGGCTTGGTTTTACATGGTTCGATTTTGCTTGATTTTAATGTGAACCAAACCACTCCCACCTACCCTCTTCATTAAATATCCCACCTACCACCCTCTTCATTAAATATTCCACTAACATTTCTCTCTCTTCATTACTTCTTCTTCTCCACCATTACTTCTTCAACCACCAGGAAAGAAAGAGAGAGGGAGAGCTTAGGCAAGTGCACCTTGCTTCATGGAGGAAGTCCATTTTTTATTGTTCTATTGTTTTTCTCATGTGTTTCTAATCCACTTTAGTATTTGGCATTTTTCATTTCCATGGTTAAATTCTTGTAAATCTAGCCTTGTGGTATTTTCGGTTTCCAGGAGTTTCGATCTATCAAACTGGCATATTTTGCTAGTTGATGGTCCCATGTTGCCATGTTGCAGAGAATTGCGTTTGGTACAAATTTGACCTACATGGACATTTTTTTAGCACTCAGCCCATAGCCTATTAATGCAATAGCCAGCATTTATTTTGCATGCATTATTTAATGCAATACTAGCAGTTAGCCGCATACGCATCAGGACAAGCATTATAATAATGCTTTCTTGAAATGCATTTTTCCTAATGCCCCAAAGTAGCCGCATGGGCACCTGAGAAATGCAATCAATGCATTCTTTAGTAATTCTAAATGCATACAATATATTAATGCATAGTCTAAATGCATTTAATAAAGCATTTAATGCATTGTGCATTATACCAAGCACAGCCGCATGCCTTTATACATTTAACATTTAATGCATTTAATAATGCATTTATTAACGCATACTCTAGATGCATTCAGTAGCCGCATGCCTTTATGCACTTAACATTTAATGCATTTAATAATGCATTTAATGCATACTCCAGATGCAATCAGCCGCATGCCTCATGCATTCTCTAAAGCATTGTAGTCGCATGTAGGAGCAAAAGTGAGCCACATAGGCTTGCTTTTACCTTGCCTTTAATATTACTTGGTAGGGGAGGGGGGAGTCAGCCGCATATGCATTTTTGGATGCATTAGCACATGTATTCTTGCTCGAAAACCATTGTGGCCGCATGAAAATTTTAGTGAGCTGCATGGCCTCACGCAAACAACAGTTGCATGCATGCACTAAAGTTGGCCATGCAACCTTATTTACATTATTAATATTCATGGCCAAATTCTGTCAGCCGTATGTACCAGCACTTGGCCGCATGAGCTAATTGCTGGCCGCATGCAAAAGCCAATAGTGAGCCGCATGAGGGAACGAGGTCAGCCGCATGTGAATTAATGTATGCTAGCATAACATTTAATATATATTATAATGAATATTAATATATATTAAATATATTAATATAATGCATATGTATTTAATGCATTATATTAATGTATTAGATGCATTTGCATGCATCAGCCGCATAAGCAAGTGACTGCTGGCCGCATGAAATTTTTTGAGCCGCATGAGTCTCCCACAGCCCTTGCCCCTTTTTTTAATATTTAATTGCTAAATGTGTGCTAGTGCCAAATTAATTATTTTCTGACACGATGGTGACCCATTGTGGTGCACTTTTGACATGACGTGATAGTGGCCCGACGCGGCGCACTCCTGACAGTGAACATGACATGACAGGATTGAATGGCCTGGACACCGTGGATGATTGTGTTTGTACAATTGAACCAGTAAGGTTTGCGTCATGTTTAGGACAGGGATCCCTGAGTACCACGGTCAGGGGTACCTGCTGTAAATGGCTAAGGCTAATAACTAGATTAATTCAGTAGTCATGAGAGATTTCCCCAGCTACAGGCGATCCCGTTATCCCGGCCACCATTGTGGGACTTGCAGCCTGCCGACGAGTAGGATGCAAGTCTAAAATCACAGATATATGGAAAGGAACGATACATTGCTTAATGAACCCAAGTCGCCTGGATAACCTGGATTAGCTGCAGGGCTTGTGGCTGAAGGAACATCTTACTGCATGTTGTGATAACCCTAGTTAGCTAATGTAGAAAGCCGTAGTCACTGATTGGCTGGGAGCAATTGTATGGTATGGTTTTCAGTGCTCGATTATTGCAAGCTTGATCGCATGATTGTCGCTTTTAACAATAAAGATCAGGGGCTAAGTTCTGTTCAGGCGAAGGGTTACATCCCCGGTCCTTGTTTGGTTTAAGGGTTGTAACCTGGCTCCTGGAGCAGTTCTGAGTCCCCTCTTCGTTTATTGTCTTATTGCACCACACATCATGCTTGTAATGTTTTACCTTATCAACAAGATTTGGAGATGGAGTTCTATTCAGGTGAAGGGTTACAACCCCGGTCCTTGTTTTGTTTAAGGGTTGTGACCCGGCTACTTGAATGGTTCCCTCGTACTCCACTATGACTGTTGTTATTCTTTAGTACCAAGCTCTTTTGTAACTACTTTTAAATATTTATTTCTGATGTGCTGGTTTTAGTTCTTAAGTGAAGCCTCCTTTGTGGCACTTGCACTTTCTGGGATCTGACCCAGCTGGTTTTGTGTGGCCAGATTTCGGAGCAGCTTCAGAGGATCTACCAACCTTCCAGCCCGATGGTGACCATCAGGCGTGACCAGGGCAACGAGTGAGTTTATTTTTGCTCTCCCACTCTATTGTAAAAATTCTATTTTGAGGCGTTTAGCCGGCGAGCACCTGTTAGCTCGTATTGCATACCCTATCTATTATTGTCTGCCTACGGGCCGTAGCATGATTGACAGATCATAGGGTTGATCATGTATGACTAAACTCTTGCTAGTCCTCACATTTTGTAACGACTAGCTTCATGATCAGCTGAATATGTAATGTTTGGGACGCCTTATTATTGTATATTGGGTGATCTTACATCTTGTAACTTTACTTGCTTGCTTGAGATTGAGACATTTAGGCTTGTTATTGACCATAGGAGACTGATGGATTGTAGTTAAACCCTCATGTATCTAGACAGCCGTGACCGTATAGTGGGGTGGACTCCATTTCATTATACGTAGCTGGCTATGTATGCCCCCGCTCTCCAGTATTCTGGTTCTGGGGCGTTACACGTGATACCAATATAAGCATAATTTTGTTTAATAGTCCATATATCAGAAGTTATAGCAAATTTACTAACATTTATAAAACTTTGATTTAAAGCAGCATTTTTTTGAAAGATTTGTATAATCTCTGCTCTAGTAGTAGATCTAGAAGCTTTAGTAAAACAAGGAATAAGGGTACTACTTGCATAATCATAATACCAATCACTCTCACAAAATGTTAAAGGGTGTTCATGACAAATAATATATTTTGTTAACTCAGTTTTGTTATGAGCAGCAGAATAAATAAAGTTACCTATAGAAGATCCTTGAGGACCGTTACTTAGTTGTGTTTGTCTAGCATGTAGTGTGTCATTGTCATAACAATTTTTATAGTGTCTTTTTAAAGTGTCGGTGCCATCATTTTTTTTCTACATGTCTTGCACTGTGCACCTTTAGCTATTAGTTTTTGCTCTTTTGGATCTAAAACTGGTGCATCCTTATTATCAACGACACATAATTTTTCATAATATTCCTATAGAATTGATTTTTTCCCCCTATTTTCAACATTAGTATCCATACTTCTAACTTAGGAGGTGACTGGCACAAAATCAAGAATATGATTATTTACGAACAAATCAGCATAATAAGCAAAATTTTGTTCCGGATCACCTCCATAAGAATGTTTAGAACCAGTAGCATCCGTATTTTAAAAAATTAATTTTCAGGGAAAAGATAATAAAAGAGAAGAATTTATTTTTCTACAAAAAATATAGAGGAAAAAAATCCCATTCAAAAAAGGAAGAAAACTATTTTGTAATATTAAAAAAGAGAGGAATTTATTTTTCTAGCAAAAAAAGATAGAAGGAGGCAAGAAAAATCCTGAATTCAAAAAAGAGAGGAAGGAAACTATTTTGTAATATTAAAAAAAGAGAAAAAAATATTTTTCTAAGAGAGAGAGGAAAGAAAATTATGAATTCAAAAAAAAAAGAAGCAAAAAAACAAAGAAGCCTCCGAGGAATTTCGTACAAGAATGATGCACATTAGACTCCAGAAAGTTGCACTCCAATATTCAGAAAGTTTGTTACTTCAATCTTCAGATATTGGTTTGTTTCTAAATATGGTAAAAGAGAAGAAAATTTGTTGCGATTAATTTTGAAGATTTATGCCCTAAATAGAAATTTTTTTGGTGCAAAATTATTCCTAATACCACCAAAATATAGTTGTTATATGGGTATTTTGGTCAAAATATCCCCCAACGTTCAATTCGTTAAATTTTTGGGGTCTGGACCGGGCCTGAACCTGGTCAGCAGACCGGGCCGGTCCGACCGGACTTCGCAGGCATAACCAGTTCAAACAGGTTTCTGAACCGGGCCGAGCCGGGCTTTCAGGCCAAAAATAGGACCCAACCTCACTCGATTTGGTGGTGGGCCAAACAGGGCCAGTTTATTGACCATGTCCGGGCCGGCCCATATCGACGTTAATCGAGATGGGCCGGGGCCGGGTTGTGGCTGCCTAGCCTAATAAACACCTTGAGGGAGATAGAGTGACAAAGGTTCGAGGATTTCCAATGTTGCGAGGAGAAGTATTAAGGCAATTATACTCAACTAAGTGTGGTACACTCATCTTAGATCGATTATCTTTCATCTTTCGTATATCATTTCTATATGTTATTTTCATGAGGGGTGACTTATGCCACCCATGGTTTTCATACTCTTGCAGATTAGTATTTGCAAGTCCATGATCCTTGCTAATCGGACTTACTTAGACATATGTATTATTTGGAGACTGACTTTAGTATATTATGTTCATTCTTGTTTTACATTTTATTATAGATTGTGGTATAAAATTAATATTTCCATCATTGGATTTGTCATGTCCTGATTCTGCAAAATTGCTAGTTGTCTCCAGACATGATGTCGTACAAGTCTAACTTGCACATATATAAGACAAACACCAAAACGACTGATAGAACATCTCAAATTGCAAGTCATTGCAGCAGAAATAACCAGAAAGTCGTATAAACATAAGATATATGAAATGATTCTATTTATTGATATTATGAAGCGGAATTACAACGACGCTAGGCCAAAGAACAACACGATTACAAGCACCCTCTCTCTCTCTCTCTCTCTCTCTCTCTCTCTCTCTCTCAACACGATTACAAGCACCCACTTTCTATCTCTCTCTCTCTCTCTCTCAATCTCTCTCTCAATACAATAAAATATGCTACAAGGCTTACAACTCGAAAACTATATAATATACTGATGTTCCATACGTTATGTCTCACGTAAGCCAGAGACAACGTCACTAGCTGCACAGTTACACACACTAACCAAGCTCCAATGTCTCAGCACGTCCATGCTTGTCCAAGCAAGCTCTGCACCTGTGCGGTTGGGTGTCATTATATTATTGTGTCTTGGTGAGTTGGCCTCTAGCCAACACAACCAAAACCAAACACAGTAATAAAGTGAGCACAGACAGATTTATGTGATCTTTCTAATCTTGTCTCAGGTTCAATTACATGACATAACAAACATGTATCGATATGCATAAATGTGTCATTCACAACAACTATCTTACCCAATACTACCATCTTATCATGTCATTTCAATACATAATGCATCATAAATTTCTGTTCTTGTACCAGACATTCGTTAGCCTTCCCAAAATACAGATACATGTGCATACTCGTCCTCGCCACCAACTAGTTAAGCCTGCAAGCATATCAAATTAGCATGCAGCCTAACTATATGAAGGTCACTGGCATCACAAGCCATAATGGACGATTCTTTCTGGTAAGACGACGATTCTTCACGTGCAGGTACCTAGCCCCACCGAAGTTTCCAAAATATCCATATTACGACATGCCCTCCCATTAGGGTAGCATGCCCCATTGTAGGTCCCGCAATACCCCGTGCATGAAGAACATTGTACATAATTTTCTCCTAGGCCGAATCGGTTCTGGTGGTCCCCGAAACCGATTGAGGAAATCATAAGCTTGTGCACAAGTTGTTAATGACCATGCAATATGCGTGAACAATCAACTATAAAATATATGCAATTTACAAAATCTAAATGCAACTTCACACATATCTTACTCTTACGACCGATCATACTCGCGATCTCATAATTCAACTCTATATTCTGATTGGCGACCCGTAGGTCCCAAACATATCGTGACACATGCCCTTCCATGGTAACATACCACATTTACATCATACATACAAACCATGGCACCGCGCAACACATACATATTTACCGTGGTACCGCACCACACACATCATACTTACCGTGGCACCGCACCACACATATCAAACTTATTGTGGCACCACGCCATACACATAATATCGTGGCACAATGCCATATCCTTACCTTTCCACTTTCCTACAGAAGCAATACAATACATTACATCACAATACTATGATATGCATAGCAACATAAACAATATTTCCAAATTCCACGTGATATGTATCTAGCAACAATCCTATTAATCTCTTTATTTTGGTTTACCTTATTAGCATGCAACTCAAGCATAAGGGACTACACAAACAACATCAATTCATAAGGCGTTGAGGTAAATGAGTGAAGGATCATCGAGACCATCCACATGAAGAATGCCTTTCTACCTCGACTGAGCAGATACCGAACCATACCTCAGACAGATAATTTGATGTGATGCACTTTCTTAATCAGTAAACCATACACATGAGCCAAGCTCCACAAACCATCTAATCCGACCTTATTAAGGAGGCCTACATCATTATTCAAATTTTATGATACCTTGTACAACACAAAATCTGAACCGGCATGTACAAACTCAGAAGCCTTACACAAACAATAAATCCAAAATAATACATATGAACCAACTGAGGCATAACACTAAACACAGATTACTGATGATTCCTCTGTATGAACTCAAGTCCAACTAAACCTTTGAACCAACAATCCCGCAAAATGTGCCGCGTGAAGCGGGACATTATAGGATTTGCGTGTTAAAACATATATTCTTAGATATCTTTTATATATGGAGATGGAATGTAGTCTATTCACTATATAGTTGACAAGTACCACGTTATGGGCCTTCCATATCTGTGAGTAAAGTGTGACACAAATAGCCCACAAAAATTGGAATAGATGAAAAAAGAAGATATGGACATTGGCTAAAACAATTAATACTATTATATTAAATTTGAATAAAATATTAATATGTGAGGAGAAGTATTATTGATTGTAATTTTGGAGTCCCTCAAATCTTGCTTATGCATACGTAAGGCCCTCAGATATCGTCTTCCAAATTCTCCCAAATTATAAAAAAAAAATGAGTTATGAGTCCCCCGAGTTAATCTTAACAGATGTAAAATAATAATATTATGTTATTTTGAATGAAAGTTAATTTTGTGTGTGTCATTTTTACCCTCTTCTTTTCCATCCCTTTTCTTCTTCTGTGTATTCCTTTTATAATGAATTTTGCTTTCATTTGAAACCGTATTCACATATCAACATGGATATCATGTCTAATGTGCTCTTTTTTTGTTCAAAATTTGATCTTTAAAAGTAGGTCACTAGTTTTTCTAAATCATATTTTGGGTTCTCTTGATTTGGTAACTAAGCTGTGAATTTCCTAGAAGGAAAGTATAGCATTGAAGATTTAGAATGGAAGAGAAGAATGATAAATGGGGGAGAAGACGATGCATGGGAGACGACAAAATGACCTTTTATCTACTAAATCCTCAATTGACTTAAATTGTAAGTGATAAAGACGAGGTGAATTCATAACTCAACACATTAGAAATTTAAGGATCTTTAGGCAAATAATAAGATTGGTGAGACTTATCTAGAAATATGAAAACCTTTAGGAACTTACATGAAATAGAACTAAATTGTATACCCAATAAAGAAACAAATATTACTCCCAAACCAACTTTGTAAAATGAAAAACCTTCTCTTGGAAAAAAAAAATCTCTTGGACATCTTATATTATGGAAATGGAAAATATTAATTAGATTATACCTGATCCAAAAAGGTCTATATTAGGTTTTAAAATAATCTAATTTTTTTTTGATATGCTCAAGAGAGAAAATTATCCCGATTTGATAACATAATCTATTGATACTATGAGTCAAAATATTATTTACAATCAAGAGATCGATGCAAAATTATATGAGTTCATTCTATGAAAAAGAAAACAAAGAGACATTGAAAAAGGTAAATGATAGAACATTCTTTGGAAGAAGATAACATTGAACAAAAAAGAAGCAATAGAGTGAGAAGAAATAGGTCATATAGTTCGATTTTGTAACATATCTAGTAAATGCATTAGGTCATGATTCCTAACAAGGTTTTTATTTTCGGGGCTCTTTTCTCTAAATGTAACATCAAAGATAGTAGGTTTTCTTTGGCCTGTTGTATATGTTTGATATTTTTACGTATGATCAACTAATTAAGCTTGTTATTCCTGAAACAGATCTAGATGGAAGAATGATCAGAATTTAAGAGATCACTTGTAAATAAATTTGCTCTCCATTCTGATAAGCAACTGTCAAACGCAGAGATCTTCTTACAAATGAATTTGCACTATGTTCTGACTATGTAGGTTCGTAGAATACTTGCAAATGAATTTGATCTCCTAATTTCCTTAAGTTGGGACTTCGAAGATTCCTGCAAAACGAGTTTGCTCTCCAGAAGTACCTGAACTGAGTTTCAGCACTTTGGATATTCCTGCGAATGAGTTCGCTCTCGAAAAGTGCATGAACTGAGTTTTATGATTTTGGAGATTACGGCAAACAAATTTTTTCTCCAAAATATTCTGCAGTCCACCAAGAAGAGGAAGAAGAAAGAAAGAAAGAAAGGAAGAAAGAGGAGATTTCAATAGTCCAACTGGGGTGATGAAAATCACCGTTGCTCCAAGCAAGATTCGTCTTTATGCGATTCGCTTCCAAGAACCAGCAAGTTCTCAAAGAACTTCAGGAACGCTCGTTAGTCAACTTGTTGTGACTCGAACGGGCTCCTTGGACTCAACGGGCTCTCATTGCTTTCTACTTTGGTGCCTCTTACAAAGGAGGTCAGGGAGCTCTATTTATAGAGTGGAGTGAGTCTTCACATTTTCTCTTATCCGATGTGGGACTAAAATATCAATACTCAAAAATAGAGTTTGATATTTTAGATCATCCCACAATAAGCATAGTCGTATGCCAGTTCATGCCTACCCCCCGAACACGTCCGTGCATGCATGAGGCATCCTGGAGCCCGTGTCCGAGTACGAGTCCAAGTCCGAACGACAAAAAGCAACTTACTTCCTTGTTGGAGTTAATCATTTTTCCTTCTAGGTAAATACCTCCACATGGTACCCACATATGCCCCACCACACCCTATGTGCACACCTCAATACATGCAAAGAAATATATTGAGACACTCACTTGGTGGTGTAGCTGATGTAGGACTATTTTACACTAGTCCAAAGGCAAAAACACCAACAATCCTCCACATATCTTATTATATGTGGGTTGAGTGTTCCCCACAGTAATTGTCCATAATGTATTAAGATAGATGCCGCTACAACTTGAATCTTTCCACATGAGTTAAATAACAGAATAATACAAGAATGGACTAAGCCTTGAATTCGGCACCATTACTGCAATTCTTCTTACTCACATAATGACATCAACTGTACTTCTGGCTGCACATTAAACTCTAGGCAAGTTCTTTTAAAGAGTCTCGACATGAAACCTTTCGCTTTCTTGCTGTTCTACGCCGCTATGACATGGCCCAAAGTCGAGGCAATGTCTCATGTGGTATCATACCATTGTAGCATGAGGCCCAGCCTCTTTGTACTGCCAAACTACCTAGTATGAAGCCTATCACTTCCTTGTGGTGTTACGCTGTCGTGACATGGCTCGCAAAGCCGAAGCTTTACCCTTTCTAGGTACCTCATGTGGTGTCACACCATTGTAATATGAGGTCGAGCCTCTTTATAGTGGTGCCTACCACTCTTCATTCTACAGTATTAGGATCACCTGCCTATGTGCGGTGCTACGTCGCTGTGACTTAGCCCGAAGCCGAGGTTTTACCCTCACTAGGTAACTCATATGGTGTCACCCCGCTTAGCATGGAGTACTATACTCCTTTGTAGTGATGTGCTACCCGTGCTTCTTGTAAAGTACGTCAGACATCCCAAATGCCAGAGAACTCATTAAGGCTTCCAAGCCATCCTCTCACAAGACTTTGTTCTCTACGAAGAAAAAACAGTAGACAATAGTGGTTCTGGGTCCATAATCCCGCAATGTCCTATAGGATTGCCGACTGACAGTGGTTCTAGGTCCATAACCCCGTAATATCCTAAAGTACTACCCACTAACCAGTGGTTTTAGGTCCGTAATCCCGTAATATTCTAAAGGACTGTTCACTGGACCTGATATTCTTCTAGTCAATGGTCCTTCCTTGAACCAAAAGCTAGATGCATGGTAGATTTCTCTTTAAACCAATCAGCATAAAACTTTATGGTAGAATTGCAGAAACACAATATCAGAGGTCCGTCAAGCCTGTTTTCTTACCAGTCTTCGACTAGCTGGTGCTTGAGGCCTTGGTAAATGGATCCGTCAGATTCTCTGACTCCGAACACCTACAACTAGTAATGATCCACGCTTGATGTGCTCATTCAGTGTCGTGTGCCCTAGTTGCACAGTCATCTTTTTATTGTTAAAGAGATCTTTCGATGCCACTGCTGTAGCCAACTGGTTGTCGCAGTATATCGACATCTCCCGAATTTGTGTACCAACAACAAGAATATCATGTCCAACTATCTGAATATACATCGACATCACCCAGATTTGCATACCAACCACAGAAAGATCCTTCCTTAGCTCCCGAAGCCATTCTGCTTCATACCCGAAGCAATTCTGCTTCATCCGCTGCAGCTAATAGAACTCAGATTCCATAGTTAGAGAAATGTCTGCTTCTTTGACTTTCTCGATATAACAATACTACCCATGGATCTGCTTCTTCGACTTTTTCGATATAGCAACACTACCCATGTAGAAGATGTAACTTCTTTTCTTTCTCCTTCTACACCAACTGGCACCACTAAAGCCTTTTATATCCTTGCAGGGTAACCGCTGTAATACATCCTTCTAAGTCCCTGAGAAATATTCCATTACTCTCTTCATTGCTTTCCAAAGATCAACACTTGGATTGCTCGTGAATCGACTCGTCATGCCTACAACAAAAGCTATGTCATGCCTGGTAGTACTTGTAGCCTATATCAAACTTCAGATGATGCTTGAGTACACCAACTGTTTGACGCTTCTCCAGGATATGGCTTCAGCTTTTGATCACACCTGTGAGGAGTATCGATCCCTGGAAGATCCTGATATCCATAGCGTGTGAGCAACTTTTCATGTAGTGAGATTGTGACAGAGCAAGCTCAACTTCCGTCTGGAAAATTTAAATCCCCAGGATGACATCCGTATCTCCTATGTCCTTCATACTGAATCTGGATGTGAGGAACATCTTTGTTCTAGTGACACATCATTATGTCGTCCACATAGAGACAAACGATGACTCCTCTATCATCAGCAAACTTCGTATAATCACACTTAACAGTTTCGCTGACCCTGTAGCCTTTTGACCTAATAACCTGGTCAAACTTCTCGAGCCACAGATTATGAGTGTACTTTAAACTGTACATAGAATTCACCAACTTGCAGACCTTGTCTTCAAGACCCTGAACGAAAAATGTATCTGGCTGTTATATGTGAATCTCTTCTGTCATTTCTCTATCAAAAAATACTGTCTAGACATCCATATGATGATAGAACAGCTTATGAATAGCATCCACGATCGTCATCATCCTGATAGTTGACGTCTTAGCCATTAGAGCAGATGTGTCAACCTTATCTATCTCCTGTTCTTGAGAAAACCCTCCTGGCAACCAGCCTAGCCTCAAACACATCATCAGTTTTTTCGGTTTTTGTCTTCTTCTTCTTGACAATTCAATAGATTTAGCTCCTTCAGGCAAATTAACTAACACCCACTTGTAACAGGATGTAATTGAGCCAGTCTTACTATTGACTCACTTCCCCCAGAAGATCGCATCTTTGGTCTTCGTCGCCTCATTAGCCAACATGTGATAGGTGATAAAGTCATCTCCAAAGCCTTTCGGTCTTCTCACTTGCTTTGCTAACTGCTTAGCGAATACTGGTTCAAGTGTTGTCTCATCATTGACAACCACCATTTGGACTACTACTTCTTTGGAAGTACTTTGCTTCTTCTGTACCAACAATATTCTCCGGAATATCTGCGAGAAAAATGTTCTTGTTCCTAGCAAACTTGTCTTCAAAGAATTCCGCGTCGCGAGACTATATCAAAGGATCTCCGAGCGTAGCTTTTAATAGCTTACCAGAAATACAATCTTCTTGGTATCTGTCCATGGCTTCTGAATCTTGATATCCAGAAGTTTCACGTACACCAAACACCCCCACACTTGAATTATATTCAATCAGGTCTAATCTTGAACCATTGTTTATGAGAAACAATGATAGATGTGGCAAACGATACTTTACTTGAAAATAAACGTAATCGTAAGCATAATCTATCCTCATAAGTGTATTGGAAGACCCGCGACTACAAAAAAAGTGACCTTTTGGGACAACAAAAAACCGTCTTAAAAACTGCAATTACCGTCCCAACAAATATTTGGGACGGCCTTTGGGACGGGAATGGACGGTCCCATTAGGGTGGCGTGGCAAAAACTTTAGAGACGGATATTGCCGTCGTAATTACTGTTAAATGATGGTTAGGCAAAACGTCTCAAAAGTTTTCAAATTTATGCTTTTGTGTGACGGTTTATTAATTTGTCCCAAAAAACAAGTTTTTGTAACAGATATATTTCGTCCTAATAAATAAAGGACGGAATTTTAAAAAGTACTGTAATCGTGCGAAAAAACTTAACAATTGTTTAAATTATTATGGAATTACTAATTTCCTGTTTATATATAAAATATATAATTGAATTTTATATACAACAAAAATTCATACAGAACTATTTTATTTAATCAGAAATGCATATGGTAGCCGCAACATTAACAAAGCGTAGCCGCAACATTAACAAAACGATTTCTATAAAACATATTTAAAGGTAATATCCCATTGTTCACAAAATAAAATCCAAGTATTACATCACTTAGAGTGTTCCCATCAAGCTTTACATCAGTAAGCATTCACTTAATTTACAAAATAAAATCTACGACTTTTTACACAAGTCCAAAACATATATATTTGATTTTCCACATCCATTGACAAACCGATCCACACATCCATGGCTGCCAGCAGTATTGGCTACCTGGAAACACATGAATAAGCCAGAAATATGGTTAGTTATAAGTAATTGGTAGAGTAACTTTAGAAAGAAACATATTTGATTACATTACGATTACGATTATATTACAGTGTACCGAACGAGGCCTGAGGAAAAAAAAGTTGGGAACACAAAGGGAGAGAGAATGACACATGCCCATCACCACAAATCTCTATGATCCATAAAGAAAGAGTAGAGTTTCTAAATACACACGAGTGATGACCATGTTTCATACAGCCATGAGAGAAAAGTATAAGGACTCATCACATAATTCTCCAATAGAGAGCATTGAACATACAAAACATAAAAAAGTGTGTATAAAGAAGTCTCAATTTAACATAATTCAGAATATTTTGTAGAGCTTTTATTCTTAGGGGACTAGATGGCAACGTCCCCAACGATTTCACAATTATAAATCAACACCTCTCTAATACATCTGAGGTAAAAGCTAAAACAGATGAAAATAAACATACCTGGCAAGAATCCGATAAGGTGCCAGATATTACAGCAATTTCCTTGGAATCAGAAAAATAAAAGAAAAAAATAGCAGAGTAGTCTATTTTGGCTCAATTGCCGGCACAATTCTGACCACTCTTCTGAATATAGTCCCGCAATCTGATTTTACATCTCCATCACAAACCCAGAAACAAAACCTAAACTTGATGTGGATTAAACTCAAACCTTACACAAAATCCTATATATTTGAATACTCTGAATCTGAATTTTATGAAATCAACACTCTGGTTAGCTCTAGATTACGCACTAACCCACATATGTTCACGAAATATATAAATTCACAGTCGTGCACCTGTTTCATCGGACTCTTCACCTATATGAGAAACTGAAGGGAAAAGCCTCCCTAGGCAGCAATTCCTGAAGAAGTAATACCAAGAAAACAAGTATTAGTCATCTACAATCATAACTAGTAATAGATTTCTGATGGAATAAATACAGATGCAACAAAACCTTAAGGTTTATTCTGAAGTGCAGAATTTTTATATTATATACTAACTCCCACTTAGAAAGTAAGAACTAATAAACATTGAAACATGCACGCAAGTTAAAATAAAACAAGTTAAAATTCATTGAAGTAACATCCCATCTGAGACCTCCTCCTTAAACTGCAACTACTTGAGCACAGTCAGCTCTTCCACAGCCGTTTACTCAAATATACTCCCAAACTCCATGCCTCGGACAAATGACAACTTCCTAGGTAATTGTCCATAAACAATGATTTGCCGATCATTCTAGCCCTCCCCTGGTACAACATCCGAAGACCTAGAGGGTTTCAGTCCCATGATTAGCTTCACTGCGAGGAACAATGGCTTTGGTATCCTTTCCGACACCCGGATGCAACAAATTTCAGATAATTGGTTTTAATTCTTATCCTATTCGGTAAAAATTAGTTCTCAAGCATGTAAAATGAAAGCACTTATGTACATGATTTGCTAACAAAAATAAGAACATATGATCACACTTGAATGTGGTTTGGTGGGTCGTCTCTCATAGACTACTTTGCTATTTTGTACTGCAATCAGAGATTTACTCTGACAGAGTTTCTTCGTACAGTACTTGACTACTGAAGCTGAGCCACTAGAAGAAATCATCACAGGAAAAGAACTAGGTTATAAATTTGGCCAAGAAAATATTAGATAAACTTTTTCCTAATTATTCCTACCCAAGATTACAAATCTTGTTCAGTCATACCACCGTCTCAGCAGCACAGTCCCCCGAGAGACCCAGCCTACAAGAGATACCTAAAACTAAACCATAAAATGTCAAACAAACTTGTAAAAACCAAAAAAGGCGATTGCAATGTAAGAGTATCAAAATTGGAGTAGAAAGTGATCCTAATATGAAAATTGCCCAGATAGGGTCTGTAGAATGTGAAAGATACCATTCTATTGGGAGCAGAGCTGTTGAAAGAAATTAATTTTGACATCAACAGGACACCACAGTTCTAGAAGTATCAAATCAAGTTAACTATGGAAGTTCAAAAGGAATCAGATGAAGTCACGTCTAGGATATGGTATGTCATTGTTCTACCACTAAAGTGGAAAGTTAAGCAAAACTATTGACAAATAACAAAAAAATCAACTACAGTCACTGTCTAGTTTAACTGATTTGAACCAGCCTAAACACATTGTATAATCATGCAGTCCCAATCCGGAAGCATAATACTATCTTTAGCAAAATAAATCTTGTTACCTTATAATATGGAACCTCACCTCTGACAGAAGATGCACTCCATTTTCCATTTGTCATGAATGCTCTTTCTTCAGTGACTCCTATCAGTAAAATCAATACCAAAAGTTTAAAGGATCATTTGTCACATAGTAAACAAACAGACAGAGATGTTGAAGATTGTTGTTTTGCACTGCCATTATCATCATCAATCCAAAGGTCTCTAACCTCCAGCCAGATGCATGACATACATGTATATGAAGAGAAAAATACATGTGGATAGAAAAAAATTGCACCTCCAGCCAACAACCATCCAAAGGTAACTTAAACAGAATAGTAAAAAGGAAAATTAGGTAAAGAAATTATGGTTGTCTAGTGACCTAACACAGCCAACACCACAAACACTTTCAGCAATGTGGGTTTATAAACTAAGTTAAATATTTGGTAAGGACAAGGTTTTGAAGTTCCTCCTTTTAACAAATTTTATGTGATGCCAACATTAGTTTACATGAGAAATGCTATTAGAGGCCAGACAATATATAACCATCAATTCATTAAATATTAATTTAAGACACCAAGAAGAATATAATGACTTTTTAATAGTATCACTAATCCAATACTGTAACTAATGCTAGGAAATTAATTGATGTCAAATAGAAGCAGTCATAATAAGGACATTCTTTTTTACTTGCAGTGGTTCATCATTGGGGCTGGATAGCATGGAGATAATAGTCAAAACTATGCTCTCCACCTGTATATTGCAACAAAAAAATTTAACATTAAGAAAACATAAAGTTTGATGGAAAAAAGTATGAATTCCATGTTTTACATTCCATTGAATCAAAGTAATACCATAATGAAAAGGCACAAATTTTATATTCCATGAAGAACAAATAATACAAAGTCAACTTTATGGCTTTTCTCAAATAGGAATGCGTTGCAGGCAAAACATAGTCTATACAAAATTTTGGTTTCTTTTCCCTTTCTTCGTCCACAAACCACTTCATAATCCACCTAACAGAATTCAAAGGGAAGTTCAAAATTCAAGACTTTTTAAGAAAAGCAGATTTTATAACTAGCAACAAAGCAACAGAGATCAACAAATATTTCTGGATGACAAAAATAAGAAAACATTTATGTTGTCAGGGGTCCATTAACCGGTAATAACAGAAGCATTTATGTTGTCAGGGGTCCATTAGGACCTTTCGTTTAAGTCAGTTTTTCTAGTGGAGATAACTCAGAATACTAGATTGGAAGTTGGTTAGATGGGACAAAAATTGATCTATATGTTTTTTGTGAACACCCTTCCTAGGCTCATTTATATGCTATGTGGGACTACAAGTCAATAACATAGTTCAGAGGGAATAGTATTCCATATGCATCTGGCTGGGATGCACTACTATTTTCAAGAAATGCATCGTCTTGCAGTTGCAACAACCTATTTAACATTTAAATAGCAACAAAAAAGTACGATAAAAGATAAAAGTATCATTGAATGATGCAAATATGTGTGCGATGCCAAATGCATATTCTCCTTCTCGACCTGTTGGTCCAAGTGTCACATTCACCTCTTTCGGCTCCCTGGTCTTCTTCTCAACTTTGAATCTGATACCAATCCGCAGTCAGTCCAAATAACAGATATACAAAACTACACAGTTTCTACTGATGCACAAGTCTACATGCTAACATGGTCAAGTGTCATGGCCCTCCATTACTTGTTCAAAATGAATTCAAGAAATATGCTCCAGTCTAGTTCACAAACTAAAACCAAGAATTGATATGCTGTGAACAATTCCAACTTAATACTACAGTTTACTTATCATGAACTTCAACTTAAGCTATGGCTTCTCACTTGCTTATCAACAAAATAAAAAAATGCATGACTGCTTAAATCTAGCAAGAACAACAACCCTTGCCAAAATTTGGTGTCGATTACATAAACCTTTTATCTTATTCAACGCCACTAAGGGCATTTATATACTTTTAGTTTTATGTTTGTTGGTTTGATTAGATGGTATAATTGCAATATTTTTTATGAAACTATAATATGGCATTTGCATAATTAAAAGTATGTAAAGCTGTGTTGTCGCTAATACTAGGGGAAGGCTCAAATGAACTTTGATATGTTTTCTAATGGTACAGTAGAAACACCTCAGCTAAGCAAAATGAAAGAAAAGGTTTAAAAAAATTGACCCAAAACTATGGAATGAAAGATCTATTGTTGTACCATATAGGCTTGAAAAATTTAAGAACGTTAACGTGAAACCAAACTGTCATTCTATTTTGGCCATTTCTGTCAAAATTATGCAAATATAAAAAAGTTTCAACAAATTTTGGCCTCATTGAGGAGTTTCAACCACTTTGAGAAGTTCCGGAACAAGACAACCCGAATGATGACAAAAACTCGATCAACTATAAGACATTGTTTACTTATCGACAGCATCCAGCAGTTTCTGATATTTTCTATTCAAATTTGACTCGATACGACTACTACATCCTGATATTTTGGTCGTCTTAAGTTAACATAAAACTTTCAAGTTTCCAAAAAAAAACGTTCAAGAAAAAAAGAATATGTGAATTGCTCTCCTGACATAAACATGCATGTTTGCGATGATTTTCTGCAGAATTTTATTACGCCTTTATTGTACATGATCTCATTAGCAAATGCACATATAGGAACAAACATTGACAATTATTATCACAGGGGCAGATTTATTGTGCCTGTCTATCTTAGAGAAGATCTGGAATCTATTTCTACATGAGTTTTAGTGCTCTACACGTCTTGGTAAACTTAAACAAACCATGGGGTCATAGATTGAGAAGGGACTTCCTTCTATTAGTTGTTTCTTTGCTAACTGTACCAAAATGACTAAAAAAAAAGTTTCAGCACACAGTCATATTCATAGTTTGCTGCCCTAAAATCAACAAATAAAAGTCGAATTTCTTTGCAACGAATAAAAGTTGCTTTTATGTCTTCTTTGCACCAAATAAAACTTGAATTTATCGATGAAAAACCCTAAAATCTACAAAGCCCTAAAATTAGAGAAACAATTACGAGGGAAATAACTATTAGGTGTGTTGTCAGTGCTGGAGGTATGGTGGTGGTGGTATCCTGATGGAGGTTGCCCAAAATCGTGAGATTTTGAGAGAGAAAGAGAGAAGAAAACTCTCAAACCAAAATTAAATTATATACCAGTCATAGAGCGCTCGTCTCTGCCGATGATGGAGCACCGATCATGGAGCCCTCATCGGTGATGGGGCGCTGGTCATTACAGGTGGCGGGGAGTAGGCGGGATTGGGAGAAAACAAGTGTGCTCTCAAATTTGTATGCCTCTCCACCTCTCTTGCTACAATCTAAGCACAAATTAAAAAAAAATCAAAAGAAGAAGAGGAAGAAGTCGACTGCGAGCTTTCCTTAAAAAAACTCCGGATAAAAGCAAAATTAAGAAGAGGAAGAAGTCGAACATTTTAGAGAGACGAAAGAAATTTTAGGGAAGTATGCGCCGAGGAGGGGGCGGGGAGTAGGCGGGATTGGGAGGGAAATGAAATTTTAGGGAAGGAGCCGCGGGGTTTCTAAAACAATTCGGGGGGAGAGAAACTTTTTAGGGTGAAATAAAGCTGTTATTATTTTTTTTTTTTGGTTTTACGATATTTATTGTCTGCCTTCTTTGTGTATAAAAAATTATGGCATTCAATCCATGTCGTAAATAACTTACCAAGTTATATTCTAAGTTCTTTTACGACATTCATTAAGGACTTGTTTGGTAACCGGATTTTACTATTTGAATTTGGATTTGGAAATCCTCCAAATCCAAATCATGAATTTCACTATTCAAATCCAACTACAACCAAACATAGGATTTGTATTATGATTAATAATTAAATTATAGTCATGATTAATAATTAATAACTATAAATTATAATTAATGATTAATAATTAATAATTAACAATTGATAATTTTTCTATTAACGATTAATAATTAATAATTATAATTATTGATTAATAATTAATAATTAACGATTAAGTAACTATAATTAAATAATTAACGATTAACAAAATTATTAAATAATAAATATTTTAACGAAATTTTTAAAGAATAATTATTTTTTCCTCCAAAATCCAAGTTTTGGATTTTGTCATACTTTTCATATCCAAATCCATCTCCAACCAAACATAAGATTCCATGGATTTCTCTCCAAATCCATAAAAATCCAAATCCCACCTCCAAATACGGTTTACCAAACGGGTCCTAAAATGCATGCCGTGAATCAATTATTTACGACATACTATTTATGTATGTCTTAATTTTAATGTCGTAAAAGGTTACTTTTTTGTAGTGTAATTGCCATTCCCGCTGAGATTATTTGAGACGGTCTCAAAATTTATTTGGAACGAAAATTATTAATAGTCCCAAATAAGAGATCCATTTTTCAATCTGTCACCAATAAATTCATTTTTTGTTACAAAAAAATATAGCAGTCCCAAATAATAATTTTTTAGGACGTTTAAAACTAGAGTTCTTAAAAGTGTTGTCCCAAAAGCCAACTTTTTTTGTAGTGCGCAATAAAGATATCATCATCTCTGACAACATACTGATCTTCCTATCTGAAAACTCCATTAGATGAGAGATACTACGGAGCATTCATGTCATAGCCAATTCTATGTTCATAGTAAAACGATGCGAATCCAAGAAAAAGATACTCCCCGTCTTAACCACTTCTGAGTCTCTTGAGTTGTCGACCGGCTAGACGTTCAGCTTTAGCCCTGAAATCCCTGAACTTCTCAAACGTTCCGTCCCTTGAGAAATACTTCAACCCAGTCTACTTTAACCCAGTCTCAGTAGAGAACTGATAAAAGTCACAGATATCTGAGTGTACCAACTCCAAAAGATCTGTACTTTGTTTCAATTGCCTGAGCAGTTTTTTGACAGTTTTTGTCTGTGCACAGACTTCATATCCCTCCACCTCCTTATACCCC
The DNA here is from genome assembly GCA_029216955.1 of Iris pallida. NCBI lineage: Eukaryota > Viridiplantae > Streptophyta > Magnoliopsida > Asparagales > Iridaceae > Iris > Iris pallida. The sequence goes on along the minus strand of JANAVB010032619.1, from coordinate 4,908,468 downwards.
CATATTATAGAGATAAGGTTAGAGTAGGCATCTTGAGTTTGCTATTACATAGCATATGTCCTAGTCCATTCGTCAAAAGTCAATCATCAGTAGAAGTCCGAACATTCGCTTGATACTGAATATCTTTCCAAATCATGTTCCTGGCTAAGAATCCAACATCTTGTCAGCATGAATGTCCATCTTCAAGTCCGTATCGAACAATAGACTTCTAGAGATCAGGTCCTCAGAAATAACTGGTACGTGCTACACGTTCACTAGTGTCAGCAACTTTTCGACGGTCCAAGACTATGATTCCGATCTCCAGATCGATCTTCTGCTAGCAATATGTTCTCCATCAATACCTTCATCACAGCTAGGCTCATCCAAGGTGGACATCTCCTTGCACATGTGGCTTAGATGCACCAGTATTCACCCACTAGTCAGCTACTACACTAGATGACTCAACCTGTGCATACATAGTGTAGAAGCATGGAAAATATGGGATTCATGCGGATCACAACTGACCGCATGAGTACTTTGGGCCAAATTGGTTCGCATAAAGAAGAGCCGCATGACAGACTCAGCATGCCCCCTGCGGCCCATCTTCACTATCTCGGATTATATATATTAAAAGCAACCAGACTGATTTGAGCCGCAGAAAAAAGAGTTACTTATGCGGCCAAGCTGATCAGCCCTTCTGATAAAGCTGACAAACTCTGTGAAAATTGACAAAATTGACAGCTCTGACACTCTAACAAAAAGAAGATAAGACGTGATCAGACAAAATGTCATGTCACCAGACACAGGGTCCATGTGCCTGGACATAGTCATGCGGCCAGAAGGACTGCGACCTGAGCCGCATGAACCATATGCGGCTCAATCTATATATGTGCTTTATGCGGCCAAGGGTGACTACAACCTGAGCCGCATGAGCTTTATGTGGCCCAGAATATAGAATCTATGCGGCTCAAAAGTTTCCAAGCTACATGCGGACTAAGGGAGACTGTGACCTAAGCCGCATGAGTCTTATGCAGCCCAGCATGGCCGAACACTAAAAGACCTATACGGCTCAAAATAACTCAAGCAGATTGATCATATCCTACGATAGGACACGTGGCAGGCTGACCAAGTCTCAACTACCCAGATTTGTTGCAAAGAAATCTCAACAAGTCACCAGCTGGCGGCCAAAGAGCGGGTCTTTGTATGTTGTTGTAGCCACGTGGTCACGTGGCCATCTACGCGGCTCAAGATATCTATCACTATAAATAGCAGGGTACCACACCCATGAAAAAGGCTGACAACCTAGGAAGGGCAATTTCTTCAAGAGTAAGGATTGTGTCAGATAGTCCAAGGAGTAAGGCAGAGTTGCTACACTTTTTCGAGCCTCCATCGTCACCCCCCAGAATCAAAAAACTAAACAATTGTACTTAGATTATTTCCTAGGATTTCTTTCTAGGCTTTTCCTTGTACAAGCGAGTTTGCAATCAAGTTCAATTCATCTGTAATTTTTTGTTCTTGATATTTAATGGTAAACATGATGGCGACTGCTAGTTTTATATTTCTCCTTCAAGTGAATTTGCTATTTTGCTATTTTGGTTTTGTTTTGCTATTTTGGTTTTGTCTTTATCTTACTATTTTGCTATTTTACTATTTTGGTATTTTGCTATTTCTCCTTCAAGTGTATTTCGACTTTGTTGGTTTTGTTATTTTTGGTTTTATCTTGCTATTTTGGTTTTGTCTTTATGTCACGACCCGCACCCCCTGTGAGGGTACAAGTACGTAACAGCGCCCAGCCTACACCGCAGTGTCGGTGGTAGAACGTTGTTCTAGGTTACTATCCAATCAACAACTCATGCAATTATATAATGTACTTGTCAAATCTCAACTCCGAACGGAGGACAAGTATAGATATAATGAAATCTCAATCACAGTCTATGCACGACATGATAACACAGAAGTTTATAACTAAAGACTAAACAACAACAACAAATATAAACCACTAAAGAGTAATATCTCAAACAAACTTAAATACAAACTCAATATCTCAAGTTATTATAATTCAAGTTCTAAACATGAATCTAAAGCAAGTCTACTAGCTAGTCTCCCGATCACTCCTGAGTGTCGGGGTCAAAGGTAGCTAAGTCATCTCCTGCTCCAAGGCAAGTAGGGCAAATGTCCTCAGGGCAATCATCTGTAATATTTTCAACAGGTCCAGTCAGGACAGGAACGAGCACAACTCATCTAGAAATCCCAAGTAAATGACAGAGAACTATAAAGCAGTTATAAATAGTTGTATTGATGAACATGGCAGTTTATATTCACAATATATAAGATACTAGACCTATACCATATATATATAAAAGATACTAGACCTATATAAGATACTAGACCTATACCATATCACAATATATAAGATACTAGACCTATACCATATCACAATATCTTAACCCAGACTATATACCATACCCATACCTATACTTGACCACATGCTATAGGTAATATCCTCATCTAAAAACTCAACACAAAAATATGACACTCAATACCCTATATCTAGATCATGTCATATACCCTTTGTCAACTATATACAAAAGGCATCCTCTTGACCTCAATCTACAAATCCTCTCACAATCACATACACATATAATATACAACACAAGGTTATCTAATATGCCTACATACATTGCATATACAACTATCCAAATCTCACACAAACTCTAATACTATTAAATATCCTAATCCCATATTACCCATAACCATATCACCCTATATAATGAATCACAATGTCCATATATCAAATTGTATATATCTAAAGTCCTAACTAACTGAACAAGGCTAAAGGAAAACAGTGAAGAAAAGAAGCCACTGTTAACCACACTATACTCATTCACTCTCATAACATATATATAAACACACACCCACACATCCAACTCAAATCCTCAAAACTGAACCCAAAGCTAATGCCAAGCCAACTCAAATCACTACTGAACATATATAGATGGATAACATCTAAACCTTATATATGTATAATCATCAAAATATATATTTTTTTTATAATCATCAAAATATATATGTATATATATATATATATATATATATATATATATATATATATATATATATATATATATATATACATATATATATAATATTAATATACATTACAATTTTACAAAACCAGTTGAAAACCACATCAATACATCAAAACCTAAACTCAGTTTTCTCATTTCAGTTCACATGCATTACATTATCATCTACATACATATCTGCATTCATATTTACATATATATACATATTAAAAGATTTAATAAAAATCAGAAAACCCAATCTCATGCTCAGTATCAGAGCATTAGTGACTGGTTCCCATTTCGAATCCCAGTTCAAACCCAAATTCCATGCAATCCCAAACCAAAACACTCGTGTGTCAGGGGTACATGTGTGTGAGTGTCACACGTGTCTGATAGTGTCAAAGTGTCCTAATGTGTTAACACAGTGACAGAGGGGGGGTCGAACTCAGTTTCAAACTATACATAGGCTGGGCTCGTGCACACATGTCGAGTCCAAAAGGACACGACACACTCAACCATCTATCTCGTGCACGTGCCTAGAGTTAGAGGGGGTCTAGGGCTAGGAGTCTAGGTGTCTGTATCGAGTTGGGGTCATGTCGTGTCCAAGTTACAGCCCCGTATCAGAGACGAAAATTCAACCATGCACAGACAGTGCAATGTCAGTGCGCGGTCGATTTCTTCGCACACACCGAACGAGGACCCATGAAACTTCATGGACATGATGTTAGTGGGTACCCCCACGTGTCCATGAAGTTTCATGGCACATGGTGCCGTGTCATGTCCGCTAGGACACCCGAGCAGTAGGGGAGCCGTACGAGCCTCGTGCGATGTCTCGTTCATGTGGTGCGTGTCTATTTTGGACACGAAAAGTGAACGAAAATCAACTCAGTCGACTTGATATGCAATATAGACCTAATTAGCTACAAACCTATTTAATTAGTTTTAAAAATTACTAAAATAAATTCCTATGTGGCATTTTACCAAACACTTATTTAAAAATACCGATACGTGTCCGATACGGACACGAAATGGACACGAATTTCTACCAAACTTGAGCTACACCTAGGGGGATCCTAAATTGATGCATCTATGGAAAGAAGTCAGGAATTCATTAGGGTTTGTAGGGTTTTACCTATTGAGAGTTCAAACTCAATATAAAGAGCCTAGACTTGATGTCTTCCTCGATTTGCTATGGTTCAAATGTCCTCAAACCTTGCTAGCAAGCACCCACAAGTCTCATCTACTGTTGGGGATGATGATGCAATTGATTTGACTCAATTTGGACTTAATTTGGATTAAATGGGAGAAGTTTAGGGAAGAAAAAATTAGGGTTCTTTCTAGGTATTAAAAAGAGGCAAGGGCTACTAGATGATGCTTTATAGGAGGGGGATTTCTATTTGTGGTTGCCACAAGATGAATTAGGATTATATTTAGATGTAGATGAGTGGCTAAGGCTTCTCCACCCAATTTCAAGTCCTCCTATTGGTTCAATTAGTCCTAAGGCTTTCTTTTTACAAATATCTCAAAGAGAAAATATCCTACTTAGGAATATCTAGATATTACTAACCTTGGCACTTAGTAGGAATGTTCTAACCATGATACTAACCTCAAGAATAATCTGGATTAGGTTAAACTTCTCGGTTAAGGCTTAACTAGAAGATTTGCACAATATTTAATTAATATAAATTATAATTTCACAAAATTGTCAAAATGACCAAAATATCCCTAGACTAAAAAGTAGTAATATGACATTCTAATCACATGACTAGGCTTCCTTGGTCATGGTTAGTCTATAGGCCTAGCAAAACTAGGGTTTAACTAGTTAACCATCAAAATCACAATTCAATATTTTAAATAGTTTTAAATTGATTAAAAATCACCAAAAATCATAATATAATTTAAATATCATTATTAAATGATTATAATTATAAAATTTCAAAATTATCCTCATTTCTGAAAAGTGGGTGTTACAAGTCTACCCTCCTTAGAAAAATTGTGTCCTCGAAATAAGATGATCGTACCCCTTCTAGGTCAAACCCCCAACAATCAAGGTCAATAGATAACATGCAAACGCAGTCCTATGGGTCATGATTCCACAATCTCGAATAGTGTAACTACACTTTCTAGCATATCACAAGCATCTCCTGACAGGTACTAATGGAATCACACATGAAGATGGGAAAGAAGAACAAGAGGACAAACCTGCTAACCTATCACCTGCAGCGTCGGTCTCCTCGACCGCCAACGCAAAAGCTCTACCCCTCTGGGCATGGTGCTGCACTACAGGTGGCCTAACTCCCTCTCTTTGACCCGGTGCTCCGTCATATGCGGGTGCAGTAGGGCAATCCCTGACCTGATGAGCAGCGGATCCATAGAACAGACAAACCTTCTGCCTCCTATAACAAGTCTCCCAAACGTGCCCTGCCCTCTTGCAGTAAGCACAAGTCGACACCCTGCGGTCCTATCCGCTAGGTTGATGCTGTGCCTGCTGTACTCTCACTGGTGCCTGCATCTGCTAAATCTGTACGTGAGGCCTCTTGGCCTGGCCTCCACTGCTACTGGCTCCCTGAAAGTCCCGACCTTTCTTCAGTTTCAGCCCCAGGTCGTCCTCTGGCGCCATAGCTCCTGCCAAGATCTCCGCGAAGGTAGCATCACGGTCACTCTTATTCAATGACCGAACCTCTCTGATCAAACCTCTGCGGAACTTCCTCGCCTTCGTCTTCTCGCTCAGGTCCTCAATAAATCTGCCCAGCTGGCAGAACTCTCCAGCATATTCTCCGACTGTCTGGTTCCCCTGAACCAGGCTCTCAAACTGTGCCTCTATGCCTCCAAATGCTATGTCTGGAAAGAACTGCTCCTTGAATAGCTCCTTGAAGGCTGCCCAAGTCTGTCCCTCGGTTCCCACTTGGGGGTCTGTCTGGTACCATGTATGGGCCAAGTCCTGCATCTGGATGCCCGCAGCCTTGATCTAAAGCCGGGCAGGTATCTCTGCTAATCAGAATATCTTCTCCATATGCTCTATCTAGTCATCCGCATAGTGGATGCCCTTTGTACCAAGGAAATCCCTCAGACGCATCTTCTGAAACTCCTGGATGCCCGACGTCCTCTGATGGCACTGATATGTCTGTGCTGGCCCCTGGATGGTCACCATCTCCACTGTCATTCGGACCAGCTGGTGAGCCTCGTCTATACCCTGACGGAAGTCGGCAGTCTGACGCTGCTGCTGCTGCTGGTGGAACTCCAGAATCCCCTCCATAAAAGAAAACAGGTGGGCAGTATCAACCAATCCTCTAGGTGGCTGCTGATGCTGAAACACCTCAAGAATAACTAGGGTCGTCCTCCGAACAGGTGGAGGCATACCCCCAAAGGCTGCAGTTGTTCATGTCTGATCAGGAACAAAATGTGCTACAATACAGCATCCTGCTGCACTCGACGAGAGGTGGCAGACCCCTCTCCAGCGGCTGCTGTACCATAGCGATGTGATCGTGTCTCCACTATCCTGAAGACAGATCAAACAAGAAAGCCAATACTGAGCAGGAATCGATATAATCAAAGGAGGACAATTTATTTCAGAGAAGGCAAATCAGTAAGATATGTAGATGGCATGAATTGAAGCTAAATTTTTTTTAACTGTGATTGAGTACCTCTCTGTTTAAAACCTATCTCTTAATCCTATCGCAGGCTGTAGTGATACTCTAATTCGAATACCACTACATAAACTCGATCTGTATGGGCCACCACTAAAAATATGTCACGATCCGCACCCCCTATGAGGGTACAAGTACGTAACAGCGTCCAGCCTACGCCGCAATGTCGACGGTAGAACACTGTTCTAGGTTACTATCCAATCAACAACTCACGCAATTATATAATGTACTTGTCAAATCTCAACTCCGAACGGAGGACAAGTATAGATATAATGAAATCTCAATCACAGTCTAAGCATGATATGATAACACAGAAGTTTATAACTAAAGACTAAACATCAACAACAAATATAAACCACTAAATAGTAATATCTCAAACAAACTTAAATACAAACTCAAGATCTCAAGTTATTACAATTCAAGTTCTAAACATGAATCTAAAGCAAGTCTACTAGCTAGTCTCCTGATCACTCCTGAGTGTCGGGGTCAAAGGTATCTAAGCCATCTCCTACTCCAAGGTAAGTAGGGAAAATGTCCTCAGGGCAATCATCTGTAATATTTTCAACAGGTCCAGTCAGGACAGGAATGAGCACAACTCATCTAGAAATCCCAAGTAAATGACAGAGAACTATAAAGCAGTTATAGACAGTTGTATTGATAAACATAGCAGTTTATATTCAGGTGTTGATGTAGAGAATAGTTACAAGGAAAGTAAGGTACAAAACAAGAGAAGAAACGTGGCAAGAAAGACTGTAAAATAAGATCTAGCTGAACTAGAGTAATATGATATAAGTCTAGACAGTACTATATGAGTCACGTATAAATCTTAATGTGATTCTAATGTAATTCCAGTACAGTATGAGTCGAATGTGATTCTAATCATTATTTTAATAAGGTGATTCGAATAAGGTGGTACGAATAATGATTTACATGATGTTCTAACAATGATTCGAATTAATTCTCTAAGTATGTTTTAAAATACCGAGATCGACATGTAAACGGCTGTAAGTAATACGACACACCACACACTGATCAGGTGAGGGATGGCTATCGTACGAATATCATTCACAGAGGGGTGATTCTAATAGTGGGAAATGTCTACATGTCTAATCAGTATTTTCTCGCCCAATCTAATACAAATGAATCCATAATCCAACACATAAGACGAATACAAGTCCAACCAGCACATGAAGATACGAATAGGTGGTTCGAATAGTAGGGCCAGACAAGTAAAGTATGTGTGTTGCATGCGTTAATTCAGAAAGCCAATACGTGTTGTAACAGAGAATTACATAGAACTAACTAAAACTGAAGTACAGTAATTGACAAGTAAATGAAAGAACTATCAGAAAATGTACTCGCCTGATACGCTTAATGACTGATGTATATCAAATGTCTGAACTGGAGTCACAATGTCCTATTTAGAGCAGTATATGTTATAATATGTTTAAAATAAGATAAATGAAGTTTACGATGCAATCTACATGATTTCTAAGCCAATCTAGGTAAAAGTCAAACTTGGTCAACTCTGAGTCAACCCAAGTCAAACTAGGTCAAACTTTTAGGGTTTTGGGTCAACTCTAGTCAAGCTAGGTCAATTGGTCATATTTAGACTTAATGTTGACTTTTGGTCAACTCTCAATCTACTGGGTCAACTTCTAGGTTATACTAACCATAGGCATATATATATATATATATATATATATATATATATATATATATATATATATATATATATATATATATATATATAAGATACTAGACCCATATCATATCACAATATCTTAACCCAGACCATATACCATACCATACCTATACTTGACTACATGCTATAGGTAATATCCTCATCTAAAAACTCAACACAAAAATATGACACTCAATACCCTATACCTAGATCATGTCATATACCCTTTGTCAACTATATACAAAAGGTATCCTCTTGACCTCAATCTACAAATCCTCTCACAATCACATACACATATAATATACAACACAAGGTTACCTAATATGCCTACATACATTGCATATACAACTATTCAAATCTCACACAAACTCTAATACTATTAAATATCCTAATCCTATATTACCCATAACCATATCACCCTATATAATGAATCACAATGTCCATATATCAAATTGTATATATCTAAAGTCCTAACTAACTGAACAAGGCTAAAGGAAAACAGTGAAGGAAGGAAGCCACTGTTAACCACACTATACTCATTCACTTTCATAACATATATATAAATTCACACCCACACATCCAACCCAAATCCTCAAAACTAAACCCAAAGCTAATGCCAAGCCAACTCAAATCACCACTGAACATATATAGATAGATAACATCTAAAACATATATATGTATAATCATCAAAAAATATATATAATATTAATATACATTACAATTTCAGAAAAGCAGTTGAAAACCACATTAATACATCAAAACCTAAACTCAGTTTTCTTATTTCAGTTCACATGCATTACATTATCATCTACATACATATCTACATTCATATTTACATATATATACATATTAAAAGATTTAATAAAAATCAGAAAACCCAATCTCATGCTCGGTATCAGAGCATTAGTGACTGGTTCCCATTTCGAATCCCAGTTTAAACCCAAATTCCATGCAATCCCAAACCAAAACACTCATGTGTCAGGGGGTACATGTGTGTGAGTGTCACACGTGTCTGATAGTGTCAAACATTGTGTCCTAATGTGTCAACACAGTGATAGAGGGGGGAGGTCGAACTCAGTTTCAAACTGTGCATTGGCTGGGCTCGTGCACACATGTCGAGTCTAAAAGGACACGACACACTCAACCATCTAGCTCGTACACGTGCCTAGAGTTAGAGGGGGTCTTGGGCTCGGAGTCGAGGTGTCTGTATCGAGTCGGGGTCATGTCGTGTCCAAGTTACAGCCCCGTGTCAGAGACGAAAATTCAACCATGCACAGACAGTGCAATGTCAGTGCGCGGTCGATTTCTTCGTGCACACTGAACGAGGACCCATGAAACTTCATAGACATAATGTCAGTGGGTGCCCCCACGTGTCGTATCTGCTAGGACACCCGAGCAGCAGGGGAGCCGCACGAGCCTCGTGTGGTGTCTCGTGCATGAGGTGCGTGTCCATTTTGGACACGAAAAGTGAACGGAAATAATTCAGTCGACTTGATATGCAATATAGACCTAATTAGCTACAAACCTATGTAATTAGTTTTAAAAATTACTAAAATAAATTCCTATGTGGCATTTCACCAAACACTTATTTAAAAACACCGATACGTGTCCGATACGGACACAAAATGGACACGAATTCCTACCAAACTTGAGCTACACCTAGGGGGATCCTAAATGGATGCATATAAGGAAAGAAATCAGAAATTCATTAGGGTTTGTAGGGTTTTACCTATTGAGAGTTCAAACTCAATGTAAAGAGCCTAGACTTGATGTCTTCCTCGATTTGTTATGGTTCAAATATCCTCAAACCTTGCTAGCAAGCACCTACAAGTCTCCTCTACTGTTGGGGATGATGATGCAATTGATTTGACTCAATTTGGACTTAATTTAGATTAAATGGGAGAAGTTTAGGGAAGAACAAATTAGGGTTCTTTCTAGGTATTAAAAAGAGGCAAGGGCTTCTAGATGATACTTTATAGGAGGGAAGATTTCTATTTGTGGTTGCCACAAGATGAATTAGGGTTAGATTTAGATGTAGATGAGTGTCTAAGGCTTCTCCACCCAATTTTAAGTCCTCTTATTGGTTCAATTAGTCCTAAGGCTTTCTTTTTACAAATATCTCAAAGAAAAAATATCCTACTTAGGAATATCTAAATATTACTAACCTTGGCACTTAGTAGGAATATTCTAACCATGATTCTAATCTCAAGAATAATCTAGATTAGATTAAACTTCTAGGTTAAGGCTTAACTAAAAGATTATCATAATATTTAATTAATATAAATTATAAATTCATAAAATTATCAAAATGACCAAAATACCCCTAGGCTAAAAAGTAGTAATATGACATTTTAATCACATGACTAGGCTCCCTTGGTCATGGTTAGTCTTTAGGCTTAGCAAAACTAGGGTTTAACTAGTTAACCATCAAAATCACAATTCAAAATTTTAAATAGTTTTAAATTGATTAAAAATCACAATATGATTTAAATATCATTATTAAATGATTATAATTATAAAATTTCAAAATTACTCTCATTACTGAAAAGTGGGTGTTACACTTTATCTTGATATTTAATGGCAAACACGTTGGCTTTATCTTGCTATTTTGGTTTTGTATTTCTCCTTCAAGTGACCCTTCAAGCCACAACTGTAACTAACCCTACCAAGATAAAACTATCTTCATGTAGGGTTATTACACTCATGGAAAAATTTTATGCTTTATACAGTCGAAACCATGCGCATCATCCGTGATTTCCCATGTGCCTCATCCGAGCAGACCCATGCACCAGGATATGCAACACCCTACGAGCATATGCAGATAGCACATCTGCAGTCATGCATAGACTCTACCATGCGCATATACAGTCATGTGTCGAGATCACAATGTACTGCCATAGTCTTAGTTGGAGAAAAACCCATGTGCTATGCCGAGCAGAATCCATGCGCACACATACGCATGATCTGAATAAAACCTATGCGCATCATCTGAGTAGACACATGCACATACATATGCATAATCTGAATAGATCTTGTCACGACCCGCACCCTAGAGAGGGGCACGAGCACGTGGTTACGTCCAGCCTACGTCGCAGAATCGATGGTAGAACGCTGTATATAGGGTCTGTAAATACTACGACTAAAACAGATAAATGTACCTGTACAGTATATACACTCCGAATAGAGGTGACATAGCAATACAGTCTCAATCATATAATCAAAACTAAGGTAGATAGCATGAAAAGAGATATGATAGATAAAATAGGAAACGAGTCCAAAATCTATAAGTCAGAGCTAACACAACATCCAGAGTCTCAGATAATATAAGTATAAGATGCTACAAACTGAAATGTACTAGCTGGCTCGCAGGCCAGGCAAACCTAACTAACTATGCTACTCAGGGTGAGTAAAGTCCAGTGGTTCTAACAATAAGCTACGGTCTAAATCTAGTCCATCAGACTCAACCCCATAGTAGGTCGGGCAGTCAGTCTTAGAGTCATCTGTAAAATTTGTCAACGGTATCCTGTCAGGAAAATGAGCAAGTACAAACACCAACAGCAGTTCCATATAAATTGAGAAATTCTATAAGAGACAGTAATAATGAAATACAAGACAAAAGATATATGCGACTTGGGAACCATTTGAAAGCCGAGTTACAACCCTTGAACCAAACAAGGACCGGAGTTGTAACCCTTCTTTCAAACAGAACTTAGTCTCAAATCATGGTACAGTATAAAAGACAGGTAGAGCATGTGAGAAATGAATCATAGCATGGTGAAAGTACAGTAAGTAAAGGGTGAACTAGAAATATAAGGTACGACAATAAATGTAAAAGTGATTTGAACTATTAGGGCGATATGTGATCGGCTAGGGAAGCAAGAGATGGTTATCCACTTGGCCCGGCAATCCGCGGTGAACTCAACGGAGAGTCATACCGTCCAACATGGAAAACTGGTAATGGAGTGTCTGCAACACCCTACGTGAGGTGAGGGTGACGCTAGCAATGTATAGTTACAGGAAGGCTTTGATCACATAACCCCTAATAATTTCCCCCATCCCCGAATAGTATCACGGATCCGGACATGGCACGTCATGACACGGGGTTCAAGAGCAAGGGGCCAGCCCACTCCCAAATCAGTGTCTATATAAGTACAGGAACACAGGAATATCACATACTCATATACCAAGAGAGTCTAGGAATAACATCTCATGACAGGGTCCGACGTATACTAGTCCGTGAAACGTCGTATCAGGAATTAAGTAAAACACTACGACTGAATCGGATATAGAAGATATCAAGACAATGAAAACTATCAGTGAATGTACTCGCCTATGGTCCTGAGCTGATAAGATGAATAGACGCTCAGAGTGATCACAGACCTAAAATAAGATACTATGAGTCAAACAGGGCTTAATACTGAAAAAGAAAACTAATACAAGCCATGAATGCAAGTCTAAGTCAAAACTAGGTCAATCTAGGTCAAACTGAGTTATACCAGGTTATACTGGTTTATACTAGGTCATACTAGGTTACTGGAAGTCAATCCAAGTCAAACTAGGTCAATCGGGATCAACGGTTGACTTACAGTTGACTTTTGGTCAAAGAATCAACTCTGGTCAACTCTGGTCAACTCTAGGTCAACCCTAGGTCAAACTAGTCTAATGTTGACCAACTGTTGACTTTCAGTCAACTGGTCAACTATGAATTGGTTTCGGTCAAATCGGGTCGTTAAAGACTAAGTTTGACTCTCGGTTGACTTTTGTTGACTTTTGGTCAAAAAGGTCAACCGACGTCAAAACTAGTCTATGAGCACCATATTCGATCATTACCAACCACGGGAATCAAGTTCTAACTCTATCTTAGGCTTCTAACAAAATATCATATTTCTAGGCAAAACTAGTATTTACCCTTCTAAGGTAAATCCCGATACCTTGTCCAATACCAATGAAACCCCGCAAATACCCATGGTACTAGCCTAGACTCCTTAAGGTAGCTAGATATCAACCCATCTAAGGTTTACCTACCAAGAAACTTGGGTATCCTAGGTATCTAGGCCATGTTAGGATACGGGATATTGATTTACCCTATTACCTAATCTATATCATGAATTTTACCCTTTTCTCTTCCACACTCATCTACACACAACCCACTCTCATGATACACTCCTATATCTCACTCTCATAGGCTCTCATATAGGTTTCCTATTAGTTTAGCTATAGGATATACTATAGAATACTAGCCACTCACTTGTAGGCTCTCACACACACACACACACAACTCACAAACACTCACACACACAAGGCAATATGCATGGACTGATTTATGGGGTTATAGGGCTGTCATATAGTGGTGTTTTAGGGACTGAAATGAATGGCAATAGGACTGATATGGAGTGGTGTTATAGGGGCTGAAATTGGTGACAGTTGAAGGCTAAATTGGAGTCCTAAAAGTGGACTGAAATTGGGCAAAAGGGACAGATTTGTAGGGGCTATTTTGGGGCAATATAGGACTGAAATTTGGGGTCTATATGGACTGAATTTAGGAGCAAATAGGACTGATATTGGACAGCAAGGAATGAGACTAAACTGGGCTGCACATGGGCTATATTGACAGCCAAGTGAGGGGCAAAACCTGGACTGTTTTGGGACAAAAATTAATGGTTTTGTAGGGACTGATTTGTGGTGTATTTGGGGCTAAAATGAAGTGGTGTTTAGGAGCTATAGGGACAGCCCTTTAGGCTTGGGTTGAGGGCTGTTATGGTGTAGATTTAAGGACTGTTTGGAGGGGGTAAATGGCAGCAATGTGGGTAATGTAGGGACATCCATTGAGGCTTCGTTTGAAAGCAAAATGGACATCCATTAGGGACTGTCACAAGCTGCTGATTTGGGACAAAAATGAATGGGTATTCCTCCCCCTATAATCCCACACAAACACTCTACAACACTCCTCTCTATCTCACTCATAAACCGTCTCATACTCTCTACCAATATCACATGATTTCCCCTCTCAAACAAATCACCAAACACCACCACTACTAACATACACACACACACCCCAAGCCACTTGGCCGAACACCTATGGCATCTCCCCCACTCAACACAAGCCACACACAACACACAATATATACACCAATATATATAAGCCATATATATATATATATATATATATATATATATATATATATATATATATATATTTATATATATATATATATATTTTTTTTATATATAAATATATATATATATATATATATATATATATATATATATATACATATAGGAAATATGAATATGTTACATTATGATACATGGAAAATACATTCTAAAAACATGAAAAATCTGGAATAAATGTAAGAACAACACAAAAACAATACACAAACAATATCCATGAGTCCAAATAGAGGGTTTTTCTATTAGGACACAATCCTACATATTGGACACCTCTAAAAATGTCCAAAAGGACACAAAATGGTCTCTAATGGAGACACAACCATGGAAAACATTCCTATGGGTTCCTAACCATTCTACATGAGAGGAAAAACTAATTTAGAGAAGAGTTTACCTATTCTTTTAGAGAAGGAACAATGGTGAGCTCTCAAAAATGGAAGAAACCTTTGGAGAAGAAGAAGAAGAAGTGGATAAGAACAAAATAAAGTGGTTTTCTCTCTCCTACCCACCCCCTACATGTGTGGCCGGCACTAGCTCCAAATCCCACTTTTTGACTAATTACAAGTTTGCCCTCCAATTGTTTTATTAGCTCCTTACAAGGTTGCTTAGGGTTTGGGGGTTAAAAATGTAAATCTAATGTTCTAATTAGGTCTAACCTAATCCATAGGGTCATGATTAATCCCTCTAACTTTTAATGGTAATATTGTGGGCCATGGCTAGCTAGTGTGTGGGCCCGCTAAGGTCAAAACTATCCTGGGTCCCCGAAACAAGTCAAAACAAGTCGAAATGAGTTGAAATTCGAACCCGATTCAAATAACCCCAAAATAATACAAATAATAAATAAATAATTCCAAAATAATTTTTAAAGTGGAAAATTACAAAAATACTCCTGTTTCTGGAAACTGGGGGTGACAAATCTATCCACCTTAAAAAAATTTCGTCCTCGAAATTTAAAACCAAACAATAGTAAAATCTCAGATTTACAAGTCATGGCTAAAATTTTAAAATGATTAAAATCTCAAAAATCAAACAGGAATTAAATGACTAAATTTATAAAATTTAAAGTTACTCTCAAATATAAGTCTATCCACCTTAAAAGAATCATCCAAAAACTTAAAACAAATTGTAAACATAGAAAATTCATGCAATTTGATAATCGTATGCGTCTGTCCAATAATCATGATACTCAGAATCTCCGTCATGCCAGTGAGCAAGGCTACGATAATCACAGAGTCCTCAACTACGGTACATACCCCTAGAATTATGGTATTTAAAATTTTTGCATTACCGCTAGCTTGACAGCGAAAACCTTAAATTCCCACACCCTAGGAATACGTCCATAGTCCGACTATATGTCCTCACTCTGCCTGCTAGCATGACCCTAGAGGATTCTAAAATCTCATAATCGAGGCGACCTAGCCCATAGTACTTATCTCAGAAAATGTCACATCACAAGAACAAAATTTCATCCAACGAGCAAAGAACAGATAGAATCGAAGTTCAAGACAGTTTATGAGGAAGCAATACGGAAATAAGATCGAAAGATTGGAACCTGCTATCTGCTCTGCCGCTGCCTGAGTGGGCTCAACTGCCATGGCGAACGTGCGCCCTTGCTGGCCTCCTCTAGCCTGCCGTACTCTATCCTGGCCTGCCTGTCTGGCTGCACGGGCAGCACAGTCCCTCATCTGGTGATCTGGAGCTCCACAGAACAGGCAAACTCCCAGCCTCAATCTACAGACCTCCCCGGTGTGCCCTATCTTCTTGCAGAAGGCACACTGGATGGCCTGCCTCTCGCCCTGTTCCTGGTGCTGCTGGGCACGCGCCGGTGCCTGCTGGATCTGCAACTGAGGCTGCTGCTGCTGGAACTGCCTCTGCTGGAAATGTGGGCGCTTCGCTGGCCCTGCACTCAAACTAGCTCCAAGAGCGTCGCTGCTCCTCTTCGGCCTGAGGCCAAAATTCTTTTCTGAAATCTGAGCCTCCATAAGGATCTGCTCGAAGGTCGTGTCTCGTCGCCCAGATGTGCGAGTGCGCACTGCATGGTTGAGACCCCTCCTAAACTTTCGGGCCTTGCACCCCTCATCCTGAACCAAACTGGGTGCAAACCTGCTCAAGCGGAAGAACTCTGCTGCGTACTCGTCTACCGACGAGTTCCCCTGCACCAGACTGGCAAACTGGCCCTCCAAAGTTGTCAAGGCTACATCTGGGTAGAACTTCTCCTTAAAGAGCTTCCTGAAGTCCTCCCAAGACAAACCTCTCACTGACACACGCGGATCCGTATGGTAACAAGTCAGCGCTATATCGAAGAACTGGCTCGCTGCAAATGTCACCCACAGACCTCTCGGGACCTCTGCCAATTCCAGACTTCGCTGGACATCCTCTAGCCAGTCGTCCGCGTATAGGATACCCTCGGTACCCTTGAACTCCCGTGGGTTCATCTTTCTGAAGTGGAGGTGTATACCGGGCCTCTCCTGACCCTGCTGCTGTACTGGTGCTTCCTGAACTGTAGCCTGTGTACCTCTCTCCACTGCTGCCATAGCCAACTGATGTGAGTTCTCCATCGTCTGTCGCAGCACCGCTGCCTGACGGTGCTGTGCCTCTGCCTGTGCTCTCTGCGTCTGCAGTATCTGCTGCAGTAGGGCCATCATACCCTGAGCATCTGTCGGTAGCTGAAGCGGTGGTAGAAGTATGTCAGGGATGACCATGGACGGTCTCGCTGCTGGAGGTGGAAGACCTCCTGAAACCGTCGCTGCCGCTCCCGCCTGAAGGGCAGGGACTGATGTGGCAGCTCCCTGAACTGTAGCTCCCCCAGCTGGAGGTGGAAGACCTCCAGGAACTGCCGTTGCTACTCCTGCCTGAAGGGCAGGGACTGAGGCTACTGCTCTCTCGACTGCTACTCCCGTAGCCGGAGGTGGAAGACCTCCCGGATCTGACCTCTCTGGAACTGTACTCGGCCCTGCTACCTGAGAATGAGTCACCGTCATCCTGAAGATGAATTGAACCCAAGAGATCAATATGGCACAAGATAAGATATTATCAAAGGAGGACAATTGAATTCAAATACAAGAAGAGTTGTCATGGTAATCAAAAGATCAGAATTTTTCCTAAAATGTGATTGTGTAACTCCTACCATACCCTAATCCTACATCCTAGATGCAGGCTCATAATTGGTACTCTAAGTCGAGCACCATTACGAGATCGCACTATTTGCGACTCAGACCTACATGGGCCACCACAAAAACGTGTCACGACCCGCACCCTAGAGAGGGGCACGAGCACGTGGTTACGTCCAGCCTACGTCGCAGAATCGGAGGTAGAACGCTGTATATAGGGTCTGTAAATACTACGACTAAAACAGATAAATATGCCTGTATAGTATATACACTCCGAATGGAGGTGACATAGCAATACAGTCTCAATCACATAATCAAAACTAAGGTAGATAGCATGAAAAAAGATATGATAGATAAAACAGGAAACGAGTCCAAAATCCACAAGTCAGAGCTAACACAACATCCAGAGTCTCAGATAATATAAGTATAAGATGCTACAAACTGAAATGTACTAGCTGGCTCGCAGGCCAGGCAAACCTAACTAACTATGCTACTCAGGGTGAGCAAAGTCCAGTGGCTCTACCAATAAGCCACGGTCTAAATCTAGTCCATCAGACTCAACCCCATAGTAGGTCGGGCAGTCAGTCTCAGAGTCATCTGTAAAATTTGTCAACGGTATCCTGTCAGGAAAATGAGCAAGTACAAACACCAACAGCAGTTCCATATGAATTGAGAGTATCACGGATCCGGACATGGCACGTCATGACACGGGGTTCAAGAGCAGGGGGCCAGCCCACTCCCAAATCAGTGTCTATATAAGTACAGGAACACAGGAATATCACATACTCATATACCAAGAGAGTCTAGGAATAACATCTCATGACAGGATCCGACGTATACTAGTCCGTGAAACATCGTGTCAGAAATCAAGTAAAATACTACGACTGAATCGGATATAGTAGATATCAAGATAATGAAAACTATCAGTGAATGTACTCACCTGTGGTCCTGAGCTGATAAGGTGAACAGACGCTCAGAGTGATCACAGACCTAAAATAAGATACTATGAGTCAAACAGGGCTTAATACTGAAAAATGAAACTAATACAAGCCATGAATGCAAGTCTAAGTCAAAACTAGGTCAATCTAGGTCAAACTGAGTCATACCAGGTCATACTGGTTCATACTAGGTTATACTAGGTTACTGGAAGTCAATCCAAGTCAAACTAGGTCAATCGGGATCAACGGTTGACTTACAGTTAACTTTTGGTCAAAAAGTCAACTCTGGTCAACTCTGGTCAACTCTAGGTTAACCCTAGGTCAAACTAGTCTAATGTTGACCAACTGTTGACTTTCAGTCAACTGGTAAACTCTGGATTGGTTTTGGTCAAATCGGGTCGCTTAAAGACTAAGTTTGACTCTCGGTTGACTTTTGTTGACTTTTGGTCAAAAAGGTCAACCGACGTCAAAACTAGTCTATGAGCACCATATTCGATCATTACCAACCACGGGAATCAAGTTCTAACTCTATCTTAGGCTTCTAACACAATATCCTATTTCTAGGCAAAACTAGTATTTACCCTTCTAAGGTAAATCCCGATACCTTGCCCAATACCAATGAAACCCCGCAAATACCCATGGTACTAGCCTAGACTCCTTAGGGTAGCTAGATATCAACCCATCTAAGGTTTACCTACCAAGAAACTTGGGTATCCTAGGTATCTAGGCCATGTTAGGATACGGGGTATTGATTTACCCTATTACCTAATCTATATCATGAATTTTACCCTTTTCTCTTCCACACTCATCTACACACAACCCACTCTCATGATACACTCCTATATCTCACTCTCATAGGCTCTCCTATTAGTTTAGCTATAGGATATACTATAGGATACTAGCCACTCACTTGTAGGCTCTCTCTCACACACACACAACTCACAAACACTCACACACACAAGGCAATATGCATGGACTGATTTATGGGGTTATAGGGCTGTCATATATTGGTGTTTTAGGGACTGAAATGAATGGCAATAGGACTGATATGGAGTGGTGTTATAGGGGCTGAAATTGGTGACAGTTGGAGGCTAAATTGGAGTCCTAAAAGTGGACTGAAATTGGCCTAAAAGGACAGATTTGTAGGGGCTATTTTGGGGCAATATAGGACTGAAATTTGGGGTCTATATGGACTGAATTTAGGAGCAAATAGGACTGATATTGGACAGCAAGGAATGGGACTAAACTGGGCTGCACATGGGCTATATTGACAGCCAAGTGAGGGGCAAAACCTGGACTGTTTTGGGACAGAAATTAATGGTTTTGTAGGGACTGATTTGTGGTGTATTTAGGGCTGAAATGAAGTGGTGTTTAGGAGCTATAGGGATAGCCCTTTAGGCTTGGGTTGAGGGCTTTATGGTGTAGAATTAAGGACTGTTTGGAGGGGGGTAAATGGCAGCAATGTAGATAATGTAGGGACATCCATTGAGGCTTGGTTTGAAAGCAAAATGGACAGCCATTAGGGACTGTCACAAGCTGCTGATTTGGGACATAAATGAATTGGTATTCCTCCCCCTATAATCCCACACAAACACTCTACATCACTCCTCTCTATCTCACTCATAAACCATCTCATACTCTCTACCAATATCACATGATTTCCCCTCTCAAACAAATCACCAAACACCACCACTACTAACATACACACACACACCCCAAGCCACTTGGCCGAACACCTATGGCTTCTCCCCCACTCAACACAAGCCACACACAACACACAATATATACACCAATATATATATATATATATATATATATATATATATATATATATATATATATATATATATATATATATATATATATATAATGATATATATATATATCCATATATATATACATATAGGAAATATGAATATGTTACATTATGATACATGGAAAATACATTCTAAAAACATGAAAAATCTGGAATAAATGTAAGAACAACACAAAAACAATACACAAACAATATCCATGAGTCCAAATAGAGGGTTTTCCTATTAGGACACAATCCTACATATTGGACACCTCTAAAAATGTCCAAAAGGACACAAAATGGTCTCTAATGGAGACACAACCATGGGACACATTCCTATGGGTTCCTAACCATTCTACATGAGAGGAAAAACTAATTTAGAGAAGAGTTTACCTATTCTTTTGGAGAAGGAACAATGGTGAGCTCTCAAAAATGGAAGGAACCTTTGGAGAAGAAGAAAAAGAAGTGGATGAGAACAAAAGAAAGTGGTTTTCTCTCTCCTACCCACCCCCTACATGTGTGGCCGGCCACTAGCTCCAAATCCCACTTTTTTTACTAATTACAAGTTTGCCCTCCAATTGTTTTATTAGCTCCTTACATGGTTGCTTAGGGTTTGGGGGTTAAAAATGTAAATCTAATATTCTAATTAGGTCTAACCTAATCCATGGGGTCATGATTAATCCCTTTAACTTTTGATGGTAATATTGTGGGCCATGGCTAGCTAGTGTGTGGGCCCGCTAAGGTCAAAACTATCCTGGGTCCCCGAAACAAGTCAAAACAAGTCGGAATGAGTTGAAATTCGAACCCGATTCAAATAACCCCAAAATAATACAAATAATAAATAAATAATTCCAAAATAATTTTTAAAGTGGAAAATTATAAAAATACCCCTATTTCTGGAAACTGGGGGTGACAGATCTTGTCACGACCCACACCCTAGAGTAAGGGCACGAGACGTGGGTACGTCCAGCCTATGCCGTAGTATTGGCGGTAGAACGTTGTCCTAGGTTTCATGCATCTAACAGTATAAGACTAGCAGTTTATACTCCCCGAATGGGGGTGACATAGTAGAATGTAAACTCAATCACAACTAAGAAAGAAGAAGCACGATATGATATAGAACTCAAAATGAAATACAGATGATCAGAAGAGTCTAAGTGTCTAAGATAACAACTCAGCAAACATCCAGAAATACAAGGTCTCAACTGCAGAATATGAAAGAACATATACAATCCAGATCTCAAATGACATAAATAATAAAAACCTAGACTAGGGAGCCTCAGTCTCTATAGCTAGTGGGTCCGGCTGGAAATCCGGATCATAGGTGTCATCTAGAGCTGTCCCATAAAAAGTGTCAACACCAGCCTCATCCTCGTCCTCTGTAAACATATCAACGGTGCCCAATCAGGACGGAGCGAGCACAATACATCTCAACAGATCATAGCAGGTTAGAAATATAACCATGCAGTAAAGTAAGATACAGAAAACTGAAAGAAAGTACAGAATGTAAAGGAGATAGCTGTAATGGAAATATCTACTATAAATAGAGAACTAACAGTGGCTAGTGAGTCAGAGTACAATATAGACATGTGAATGGCATAGGATGATTCTGATGCTACACTACGGAATGATTCTGATGCTACACTACTAGGATATTATTCACATGTCCACTTCTACTCTCCCATACCCCCAATCAATACACAAGGATCCAGCCAGGTTATGTTATGATTCATGTAATGGCCCCCGAAGGGTGATACATGATAGTCCCATAAATAGGGATTCTAGGAATGCCCATAAATGGGTGATTCAAGGAAGACTCTGTGATCATGAGAGTACATGTCACAAGTGATTCAATAAACCATGAAGTATAGTGATACACAATGTAAGTGAAACGCACAGAACATATAGTATCCGATGCTCCCTGAGGGGATAACATCTCAAGAAAGGATCCATATAGTACTAATCCGTATGACCAACGTGACAGCATCAAGTAAAGTAATTTAAAGCAGGAGAATAATTCTAATAGGATATGAAATGATCAGAGAATGTACTCGCCTGGTATCCTGAATATCCGAAGAGAGTATACTATCCGAGGAGTGGTCTGTCTCCTATAGAACAGTACAAGTCACTACAGGTCTAAAATAATGAAATAGACTGCTACAATGCATCTACATGATGTTTGGGGTCAATTTAGGCTAAAGTCAACCTTTGGTCAACTCTAGTCAACCCTAACAGTCAAACTATGTCAACACTAGTCTAGTTAGGTCAAACAAGGTCAGACAAGGTCAAACTAGTCTAGGTTGGTCTAACCTAGGCTTAACAAGTCTATCTAGGTCACTAACCAAAACTATATATATATATATATATATATATATATATATATATATATTTATATATATATATATATATATATATATATATATTTATATATATATATATAAATATATATATATTTATATATATATATATATATATAAATATACATACTATTTATATATATATATATATATATATATATATATATATATATATATATATATATATATAAATATACATATAGGGAAGCTATATAGGTACTAGATAATCATATATATATACATGTAGAGGGAAAGAAAGAAAAGAAGGGTGAGTCATGAGTGTGTGTGTAGGGCATTTGGAAAACAGTAGACAATGTGTATGAATGTGTGTGTGTATGGTATATAGAAAACAGTGTTGTGTGTGTGTGTCAAGTGACAGGACCATAGGTGTGTGTAAGTGAATCTATGCAATATGTGAGTGTGTGAGGGTGTGTGTAATGAACATAATGTGTGTACAGATGTTTAGTTCTCAGTTTCCAGATGAATGTGGGTACATGATGTATGTCGATGTGTCTTAGTGAAACAGGGAAGCTGGTGCAATGACAATGTTCACAGATTTAGTGTGTGTGTATGTGTATTAAAATCTCTGTAATGGCAGTGAAATGTGTATTCATATCATAAATGTGTGGACATGAACCAATGTGGTTCTCAGATTTTTATATCGGATTCACAGGTTAACATGGCAGTTCATGTGTGTTTCAAGAATGTAATGTGTCAATGGGTGTGTGTGTTTGAAAGTTCATGTGTGTCTCGGGGAATTCAGTGATTCTCAGAAATGTCTAACAAGTTGACAGCGCAAGGAATCAATGAACATGAATTTCAGGAATGAGAACAAATGACAGTGAACAAGTACACAATAGCTCGATCCCATTCGAACCAACCCTTATTTAGTATCAACCCAACCTACATAATGGGAAAATCTTGATTTCTAATATTCATAAACAGTTTAAATTAGAAATCGATTTCAGGTTTCAACATTCAGTCATTGCATCAGTAAATTAGGAAAATCCTAATTCGAAAACCCAATTACTAGCACAGTTCATAATTCAACATTGTAGTAGACTAATACATATGTAGATGAGTCTAACTTAATCTTTTAACATCATTAGTACAGATAATTAAGCAATTAAAACCCAAAAAATTCAAATCAGTGCAGTGTATCAGTCGGTATCAGAATTTTAGGGAATTCCATGATTTCGAAATTAATTTAACAAAAAAATAAAATCAGAGGGTTGGTAAAGCAAGACACACACGTGTATGTGTCATAGAGTCATTTCGTGTCCAACCAAATGGACACAAACGTGTCCAAATCAAAAACAAACATGTGGTGTGCACACAGTGTACATAACCCTCGTACAGGGGTTTCGAGTCGTCGTGGACACAGCACACGACACGTGTGGCCACGTGGTCCTGTCCACGTGTAGCCCACGTGTTAGGCTACACGTTCGATACCCTGTGAGGTGTCAACGTTGTGTCTACAGCGGACACGAGGTAGCGTGTTGTGTGTGTCTGTGCGTTTCCAGCTGTCAGCGCGCGACAGCGTGCGTGCAATATGGGTCAAAGTTCTCCCTAACCTGTCAACAAGACCCTACGAAACTTTGTGGGCCTTGTGTCAGTCATGTAGGGAGTATCCACGACAAATTTCATGTCTTGAAGTGACGTGTCCAGGGAGAACCAGGACACGGACAGCAGGGCACCCAAACGAGCCCCGTGCTGCGTGTCCAAGCACGAAATCTGATACAATAAGACACGAAAATACAATTCACCCTTCACAAAAGTTCATGAACACACCTAGATCTAGAGATCCATGAAATTAGTTTTTCAATTCGAAAATAAATTCCTAAGAAGCATTTTGACAAACACTTGTGTATCCACTTTGATACGTGTCCGATACGGACACGAAATGAGTCCACCATGACACGAAACTAATTGCTACAGTTAGAGGACTCCTAGGGCTGTCCAAATATGCAAGAAAAGTGGAATTTAATAGGTTTTAGTATCAATTATCTATTGAAGAACTCCTCAAGCAAAAGCCCTCTTCTAGATCTTCCTCCTTGTTAGCAAACTTCTCCAAATTGATCCCAAGCTGGAATAATCCTCAAATAACAGCAAGTATAGATGAATTAGGATCTAATGCAACTTGTTTGGATTAAAAAGAAATTAAAATGGATTTTCTATGAATTTCTAAAGATGGGATTTACCTCTTTCCATCTTGTGAATTTCTAAAGGGGGCTAACCTAATGGAAGAGAGTATAAATAGGGGGATGATCCCTAGGTCGCCAGCCATGATGATTAGGGTTAGGGTTTCTAGTAATGGGCTATGGGCTTTGGGCCTCTATGGCTTAAGTTGATAATCATTGGTTTCAAAACCATAAGTCATGGCTTATGACTAAAAGCCTTCTATTCTAACTTGAGTCTAAATGACCAAATCATGGGTTGATCTAGGTTAGACTAAGGTTACATACTAAACCAAGTCACCTTAGTTAGGGTTAGCTTCTAGGTTAGGCTCCAAAGTCAACACTAGTCAAAGTCTAGATTAACCCTTAATTAAATTATACCAAAAAAATCATATAAATTCTAATAAATCTCAATAATTCATAATAATTCCAAATAATTCCCAAAAATTCAAAATGACTAATATACCCCCATGCTAGAAATGTGGTAGTGACAGATCTTGTGCACAAATACCTTGGTCTTCTTCTCATTTGTCTTGAGATGCTCATTGAGAGACTTCTCGTCCGCTCTAGCACAAGTTGTAATTTCCATGCACTATCGACAAATCCGACCTGCCATGTAATGTGCATCCTCCTCCTTGGATAGTTAGGCCCAATACTCATCCAACCATTTGACAAAGAACTTTTTCTCATCCAAATATTGGAAGTGTTGCCCGTCAATTTTCGTAAGTTTGTTAAAACTTGTATCGAGAAATATTGTACGGTAGTCCTCCATCTGATTCGGATCTTGCTTTGATATTGTTATTCCCGAAATAGATCTAGATGGAAAAACGATCAGAATTTACGAGATCACTTGCAAATAAATTCTCTCTATTCTGATAAGCAACTATCAGACGCAGAGATCTTCTTGCAAATAAATTTGCTCTCTGTTTTGAATATATAGGATTCCAGAGAATACTTGCAAATGAATTTGGTTTCCTAATTTTCTTAAGTCATTACTAAAATAAGGCAAATTAGCGACGTCAGGATACGTCGCTAAATAATGAAAATCTGTCGCTAATAGGAATTAACGACGACTTTAGAGACGAAACATGAAGGTCGCGGAAAACCTAGTCGCAGATGACAATTTCGTCGCCTTTTGTCGCTGTTTGCGACGTCACAACCAATGTCGCTAGGACGTCGCAAAATTAGTGACATAGCAGCGTAACCATACGTCACCAAAGCAGCGACATAGTACGACCACTTAGTGACGTCATTTCTTTTTATGTGATGACATGGCATGCCTGCCACGTCAGCAGTGTAGAAACGTACAATGACCAAATTAGCGACGTCACCTCTCTGCCACGTCAGCTACTGAGCGACGGATAGCGACATAACGACGCTAATTAGCGACGTCAGGATACGTCGCTATACATCGCGGATCGTTGCTATACGTCGCAGATATTATAAAAAATATTTAAAAATATATGATTGATATTTTTGTTATGCTGTGTGTATGTGTTTACAGTGTGTGTGAAGTGCAATGTTCGAACCATCGACAGTTTCGCTTACTGTTCTATGTTTCATCTTGGATAGAAAGGGCAACAGTTTAGGGTGCACTTCTCAGAGCTTCCTCTTCACGTTCTTCACCTTCTCGGGATCCTTTACGACGTCCCAAGAAAGTGAAGGATGTGAAAATGAAGCTCTCAGAAGTACACTATGAACGTTTGCTCTTTCTGTCTAAGATAAAACATACAACAGTAATCAAAACTATCGATGGTTCCGAACACTGAATTTTACATACACTGTAAACACAGACACACATTATCACAAAAATACATGTTATATTTTTTTAAAATTTGGGCAGCACCTCCTTTGTATATCCGATCATCGCTTATAATCCAGCGTAGGTATATTTGTCATCCCCGTCGCAGATATCATCATAATTAACAGTCTTCCATCATAACAGTCTATAACCAATAGATGAATAACAGTCTCCCATCATAACAGTCTACAAAGTAAATATCACAAACATATATGTCCAAGTAAATATCATACATGTACTCAATGAAAATACCAACAAAGTAAATATCACAAACATACATGTCCAACAAACATACATGTCCAACAGAGTCAAATAAGAATGAAAATCAGTGTACCAATGATCATAGGGCCAATACATACAAAGATGATAAAAAATCTACTGGATCACTGAGGATCCCTGCTACGCATCTGAGATAACATGAACTCATACTGCTCTTGTGTAAGTTACACCACAGGGGCAGGAGGAGGCAGTGCAACATCTGGAGTCGGTACCGTCGATGGACCGGGAGGACGTATCTGCTCCAGCTCTCGTAGTCGGTCACCATGCACAGCAAGGGTACTCACCATCCTCTGAGTACTCTCCTCAAGAGAAATATGTAGCTAGGTGAGTGGGACAGCCACGGTCCTCTGCGATCCCTCCAGCTCGACCTGTCTACGCTCTGTGCGCTTCGTAGACTCGGTGAGCGTGTGTAAGCTGGCAGCTGTAGCCTGCTGCAGACTCATCAGCTGTTGTATACTGCGCTCGACCGCATCAAATCGTCCGGTGATCATCGGATCGTCGGATCGTCGCTCTGCGGTATGGTGATCAGAAATCTGCTGCTGCAACTCGCGATGCAGCTCATCGATCTGACGACCAATATCTTGAGCTCGTGATGATGTCTGCAAAGCTGGAGACTGCGCACTGACAGAGGGGGTCCGGGATGACTCTGAAGCCAAATAGGCGCCGTAGGATCCCGTACCGTAGTACGTACCCTTCTGAAGACCACCAACGGCGGTCATCCAGAGGTCGTCCGACGATGGAGCTGTAGGCGGCTGGAAGGAAGTACCAGCCCCTCCCTCTGCTGGCACACTAGCAGCAGCAGCCGCCTCCTCTTGTAGCCGAAGAAACTCAGCCTAGAACATTGTTTGCTAACATCTAAGTGTTTGCTAAAGTCTATATTGATATCTATTTTCCTGTTTTCTAAATTATAATAAATTAATATAAAGAATAGAACGTACATATGCCTGCGTCGTCCTCTCGTCAATAAACTCTCCAGCCCTCCGATGGGTGACCAAGAAGACGGTCACCATGTTGGGGTCCTCACCCTTTTTTACCTGTTAAAATATATTATCTATTATTAGTATTAAACATTCTATCTAACTATATATAAAATAATGTCCAGTAAAGGAAACGTACCAGACGAAGAAAATACTCCGTCATAGGAATGGAGCCACCATACCACTTACTGGCGCTCGACCGCACCACATTGGCCTTGTCAAACCGCTCCTGGTACCTGGCCTCGCCGAATCTAGCTTTCAACGCAGTCCACTGCTCTGGCATGATCCAACCATGGATCGGCTTTCCGGAGCGATCACGAGACTTCTGATTGTGGATCGCATCACGGATGAGCTTACCTGCGACGGTAGAAAATTGGGCCTCGATCTTCGCCGTCCGGTGTGGTAGATAAAAATAGGTCCTCTATAAGAAGTAAAATAGAAAGAGTTGTATAATATACACAAATGATTATTAAAATTTAAAAATAAACAAATTTTTTACCTTGAAGTGGGCCAACCAAATGGCCTTTCTATCTGCGGGAGCATCTGAGTAGTTAATCCAAGGCCCAACATAGTTCTTCCTCAGAAATAACCACAGCTGTCTCTGTACTGCAGGAGGCCGATATCTATACAATAATAAATTTTATGAATATATATGTACATATAATCATTTGAGAAATATATATTAACTAATTAACTTACTTCGTAGGCACGTCCGTCCAAATCTCCATACGTGTCTCGTCCGGGGGAGCGCATGGAGGGTCGCTCTCACCTCCTGCCTGACCAGGATCAGTATGATTGCCGTCCTCCATATGCTCGGCATCGGCTCTCCCCATGGAGCCGTCGGCAGGAGGAATGCTGGACGACGAGGAAGGAGTCGCCAACCTGCTGGAACTGCCCTGTCCCGGTAATAGACGGGGAACAGAACGGTACACTAGCGTACATGGAGATGAGGATGAGGGTACGGAATCTACCTCCCCAAATTGAGGCACACGGGACTGCCTAACATAATATCCTCCGCGTCGTCCTCCTGGTCTAGTCATACATGATAATAACATATGACAATAAAACAAATATACATATTTATATGATAGACATCACAAATTTTTGAAAAATATTATAGTCACAAAAGTGTCACTAAAGTGTCAAATATGATAATAAAACAAACGTACAGATTTAGTCCTCTTCTAAAAATTTATCTTGTTCGTTTAGCTAATCTTCTTCTTCTTCTTCTTCTTCTTCTTCTTCTTCTTCTTCTTCCTCCTCTACATCTTCACTTTCATCTGCATCTTCCTCTTCAGATAATTCTACTTCTTCTACAAAATTAGATGTGTAATGAAGAACTTCCGTCGTGTCTACTTCTATAATATTTGTTACAAGAGGTAGTTTATCTTCTTGATAAGCTATATCGTCAATCTCAAAGGTATTTCTAGCTTTGGTCTTGCATACTGCCCACCAGTCCGACCTTGTTGTTTCCCGTTTAGGATAACTTGTGAAGTACACGAGCTGAGCCTGACTTGATAGGACAAATGGTTCATAGGCTTGATATCGACGCCGATAGTTTATATTCACAAGACCGTGCTTGTCTACTTTTCAACCTTGACCTTCAATCGGATCGAACCAATCATACTTGAATAACACAATCTTAGCAGGCTCTATTCCATAACTATATGTCAGCTCCACAATCTCCCGTAGGATGCCATAGAAATCGTTTTCCGCATCAACATCTTTGTAGTTCGAAGATATGATACACAAACAACTATTTTTGGTGGAATCGAGATCCACAAAGTTGTCTCTGATTGGGCAAGTTGTTGACTTGAACCTAAACCCATTCACACAGTAGCTTGGCCATATTTTTGCAGCATAAATTGGTCCCTTGGCTAGCGTTCTAATAGACTCATTCTCAAGTCTTGCGTATGGACGATCGACCTAAATACCACGAAAAAAAGAAATTAAGCTCATTCTCAAGTGCATATACAGAAAGGTAATTACAGAGCTCTCAAGTCTTACATATGCACTCAACCATGATGGAAAAATAATGCCTCATTTCTTGTTCTAGTTCTTCTTCTGTTATGTGTGGCCTACCTGACCTCACATTATCATTAAATATGCTAAAAACAACATCGTTCAATTAATGTAATAGTATAATAATCAATACTATTAAAATAATGTAGACGTATTAATTACTTACCCCTCCAGCTTCTCTACTTCATGCTCGTCGCAGTTGAGTAATACATACACTTGAGCAGCCCTTAGCTCATCATCGTTCAGATATCTCTTCTTTATTTTACCCGATGGCTTTCTTGGAGTATTGAATACCTTCAGTATTGTATCATTACATTCATGATCTCCATCGTCGTTTCTGGAAGCTCTCGTTCTATTAGTTGCAACATGAGGCTTGAAATACATCGAATAAAAGTTTGTAATCTCCTCGAGAACATAGGCTTCACAAATAGAACCCTCGACCCGTGCCTTACTTTTTACCTTTCCTTTTAGGTGATTCAAATGTCGCTCGAACGGGTACATCCATCGATATTCGACGGGTCCACCAACACGTGCCTCATAGGAAAGATGAATCGACAAATGCTCCATAGAGTCAAAGAATCCAGGAGAAAATACCCTCTATAGCTTGTACAGTGTTACCGCAATGTCCTTCTCTTGCTTTTCTAGATGATCAACGAGCAATTTCTTAGAACAAAGATCCCTGAAGAATATGCTAAGCTCCGTCAATGGATCCCAAACTGCCTGCGGTAAGAATTTCTGAAATGCAATCGGAATTAACCTCTCCATGAATACGTGACAATCGTGGCTCTTCATACCCGTCAATTTGTTTTCCTTCGGATCGACACATCTTCTCAGATTTGACACATATTCGTTTGAAAATTTTAGGCCCTGGATCCACCGACAAAGTCTCACTTTATCCTCCTTGTCCAGTGAGAAAATTGACTTCGACAGGAACTGTTTTTCATTCTCCTCTATCAAATGCAACGCAGGGCGTTTACATATTTCTTCTAAGTCCAACCTGGCCTTGGGATTGTCTTTCGTTTTTTCCTTTACGTCCATCACAGTATTAATTATGTTATCAAACACATTCTTCTCAATATGCATGACATCAAGATTATGTTTGATCAGATTGGTACTCCAATATGGAAGATCCCAGAATATGCTCCTCTTTGTCCAGTTATGATCTCTACCAAATCCATCGCACTTGTACCCAGTTGTAGGATCTTCGATAGCATTTGAAAAATCTGTAACCTTCTCCTATATCGTGGCTCCGCACCACCTTGGCGGTGGATCACCCTTCTCTATAATGCCGGCACGAAATTCATTCCTGTTCCTTCTGAACGGATGATCTTTTGGCAGAAATTGTCGATGACAATCAAATAAGCACGATTTTTCTCCGTGTTTCAAGCAGAAAGCCTTAGTACGGTCCATGCAATACGGACATTAGAGACGGCCATGAGTGCTCCATCCAGATAATATTCCATAGGCCGGAAAGTCATTGATGGTCCACATAAGGGTTGCCTTCATCTGAAAATGTTGTTTCCTGGAAACATCGTACATGTTAGCGCCTACTTCGCATAACTGATTCAACTCATCTATCAAAGGCTGTAAGTACACATCAATGTTCCTCTTGGGATTGTTCGGACCAGGAATTATAACGGTTAGAAATATGTACTGAGTCTTCATGCACATCCAAGGTGGTAGGTTATACGGAGTGACAATCACAGGCCAGCACGAATACTGGGATCCCGAAAGACCAAAAGGAGTAAAATCGTCAGAAGATAGCCCCAACCTGACATTACAAGGATCTGAAGCAAAATCAGGATAAAGTCGATCAAAGTGCTTCCACGCTTCTCCATCGGATGGGTGATCCAACACTCCTTCAATCTGTTCTCGCGTGTGCTAACTCATATTTTTGGCCGTCTCTTTCACCATAAATAATCTTTACAATCGCAGCATTAAAGGCAAGTAGTGCATTGAATCGGTCGGTCTTCTTGTACTGGTAGACCTTCCTGTACTAGTTGTCTTATAGTGATCAGTACCACAAAATCTGCACACATATGCGTCCTTGTCGTCTTTGTTGTACAGCATGCACCCATTGCGACAAGAATCAATTTTCTCGTATCCCATCCAGAGCGATCTCACCATCCTCTTAGACTGGTAGAAGTCTTTAGGTAACTTAGCACCCGCCGGCAAGATCTCTATAATCAACTCCAACACTCGGTTGTAGCATTCTTGCGACATGTTAAAATCTGACTTAATACTCAACAGTCTTGTAACCACCTCCAACGGTGAATGATCCTCACAACCAGGATACAATGGAGTCCTTGCATTCTCCAGCAACTCCATGAACTTTGCAGCATCGACATTGGGTGCCTCCTCAACTGCATCATGAACGAAACTAGGCCCCGTAGCGTCGAAAATTATGTTTACGCACCCGTAGTCGTATGCATGATTATCTGAAACAAAATTAGGTCCCGCATGCATATACGGCTCAACATAAGGCTCCGGCTCTGATGCTAAAGACACAAGTTCTCCGTGTGCGGTCCACTGATAGTAATTAAGCGTGAAACCCCTCGAGTACAAATGATATGTCACTTCTACTTCTGGATAATATTTCACGTTATGACATTTCAGACACGGATACTTAATTTTGGTGCCGTCCATGTACTGAGGGAACGCCTTGGCAAACTGCAGGAACTACTCTACTCCCGCTATGTATTCATCCCGTACACCGTACATATCATCAGGACGATGATTGTACATCCATGAACAACACCGCAAGTAGTAATTCATATCCATTTGGAAATAATTCTGCAGAGATGGACACACAATTATCCAATAGGCACAAATTTGTATCATAAATACCTACACTAGTATTATAACTTGATATCTAAGTTCCAAAATCCTAACATACTTGCATTAAGAAATCACCACTTAACCTATTATCTATATATCCTCGTATCCTTGTCTACCTTGTATCTCACTTAATAATATGTGTGTGTGTGTTTTTTTGCACTCTAAGTATTTATTATAATGAGTAGTGTATCTTCATAATTTGAGTAATGAATTCTATTGGATAACCTGAACAATGAAATTGTATCTCATATATATTGCTACATGGGGGTATGTAACCCATAGGTTGTAGTGCCCCGCTCCCGTTAGGACGAAGCACTATGTAATAGGCTCGTGCCAAGTCAGACATGGTCGGGAACATAGATGGCTAGTCTGACTCGGCGACGAGTTTGGTATACAAAAACCATGGCATCAATAAAATTGATTTGGACGAGTGATATGAGTACCGTTCCAACTAATAGATCGACTACTGTTGGAATAAGTCCTAGATGCGGTAGGCGGCGTCTGGGCGAAGGAACTCTAAAGAGAGCGACGCAACCCGTCTGCCGTTGGTTTTATTGGTTTTCTTGGCTTTCTGAACGAATTGTTGTGTGGATTTGATAGTATGCTTTCGCGTCGATTTCTGAATACGTCTTTGGGAATTTCGAAGGAAGGATTGAAGGAAGGGTTCTAATTCGATGCTCGTGTCATTGCAGGAGTTCGTGTAACTGACGCTTGACCGTCGCAAAGCGTTCTCCTACTCTCGGCGCAATCTCCTTAGGTGGGTGGTTCTTCGGCCCCTTGTCTTCTACTCCTTTCCGCCAACTAAATTCTTAAAGTTCAACGTTCAAATCGATGATGCTAACGGGATGTATGCTTTCCACTAAGATCAAGAGCTCGGGATAATATATCAACCTAGAGAAGTTAACTCTGAATCGATAGGTTCACACTAAGTAGAGAAAAGATAAAGTTCTAAGAAAGAGATATAATATATTTCATGCCATGCAAAACACAGAGATGAAAATCTTGGTTGCGGTACATCATGCCTCGGAGAATTTGGTGCCTACGGGATGCTAAATCAGAACGTACGATTTCGGGAAAAAGGACCCTTGCACGAGTAGGAATGATTATGTGATTTGATAATGGTTACGCTATGCAATTTTCTTAATACATATTAAACTGTTCATACATTCGCATGGTCAAGGACGACTTGTGCACAAGGTGAGCTTTCCTCGAGACGGTACCCGGGGCCCTGGGACCGAATCGGCCTAGAAGGAAATTATGGAAATCGTGCTTCGGCGCGAGGCATTGCGAGACCTCCAGTTAGACTCGCTACCTGACTGGAGGGCGCGTCGCAAGGCTACGTAATCGTCCTTCATAGTGTCGATATCACCAATGACCGCATATAGGATAGATTGCATGCCACCTATTGTCTTGTGCAGGTGGTAAGTATCATGTATATTTTGTGCAGGAAAGGAGCACGGTCGTAGTAAGAATGCCTTTAAATTGGTTATGTGTTATCGTTTAAAATGTGCCTTCGATATGAACTGCAATTCATATAGTTCTAAATAGAAAGATCACTTCGTATGCTAGAATCCTTAATAAGCAGTGTCGATTTATACGAGTGGGTTCGTCCCATCCACTAGCAAGTGTGCTAACCCCCAACTCCCCAGGTAACGAGCGCGCTACGGAAGCTCGAGACTAGACCTGAAGCTGAAGAACGGAAGGCGGCACGAAGCTCTCCTATTTTGAAGTATTTTGAAGCCCAACTCAGACCGAAGGCTTTGTTAAAATATATAAAGGGGCGTGAATGTATGGAACGATAAGGATTATTTCAGGGCAAGCTTGTCGAGAGTTTTTCTTTTGTGTTTCAAGATGTAGCCGCAACGACATATGTAATGTAAAAATGACCTTGCACATACTTTGCAAGCTTATGAATGAAAAGCTAAATTTCTTCCTATGCTATGTCTTCAACTCTCTGTACTGTTTAATTTCAACGCGTCGAGTCAAAAGAATTTCCAATTGCACATCTTTGTCTTGTGTAAGTCCATTAAAGACTTGCACGGCATCACGTCCCGACCCGTGGGGATCGATTTATATCGAGACAAGGCGATGGCGACCGATTCGGCGAGTTGGGGCGTGACATAGGTAGCTTGACACTTACCTAATATCCAATCCTTAGACTATGGTAATAACCCATACGTTAGCTACTAGTAGGTAGTACTCACTCTATTATTACCTTATCATATACTATCTATTATAGTATCTTATACTCATCAATAACTTAACTAACACTAATACCTTAACTACTTAATTTTCCAATAATATACTTTACCTATTACCTTACACTATCCATCAACACAACCTATTACCTATGATACCAAGTATCAACTCCCTATTTCCTGGCATGTTGTCCTATGCACAAACCTTGCACACACACTTGTGCTCTTTACTGAACAAGGCCTGAAAATAGAAGTGATACCTTGTGTATCCATCCCTCTCCTATTCTCAAGAAAATCCCATATTGTTGTCAAGACCTTTACCCAAGATCGATACACACACAAGACACATTCTGTTCAGTTTCTCCTCTCCTATGCCAGGCTTGAGCACAAGTCCCCTCTACCTCTACACACACACACACACACACATTATTGTGCACAAGTCCCCTCTACCTCTACCTCTACACACACAACCCGAGCTCTCCCTACTTCCCATACTGTAACCTAGGGCTAGCTAGGGCAAGTCCCCTCTACCTCTACCTCTACACACACACACACACATTATTGTGCACAAGTTCCCTCTACCTCTACCTCTACCTCTACACATACAACCCGAGCTCTCCCTACTTCCCATACTGTAACCTAGGGCTAGGGCAAGTCCCCTCTACCTCTACACACACACATACATTATTGTGCACAAGTCCCCTCTACCTCTACCTCTACATACACAACCCGAGCTCTCCCTACTTCCCATACTGCAACCTTGGGCTAGGGCTAGGGTTAGGGTTCTTGTGTCTGTGTCTGTGTCCACATTTGTGTTCGTGTCCGTATCTGTGTCTAGATAGCTAGGGCTAGGGTTAGGGTTTACCTGAAGAGGGCGGCTCGGTCGGAGGAGGGAGGCGGCGAGGAGGGGGGCTTCGTCGTCGTCGGAGGCTGCTGTCGTCGGAGGAAAATTTTTGGGAGAGAGAGAAGGGGGAAATAAAAGTTTCGAACGGGATATATTAAAATATTAGTGATGTCTGCTTTTGACGTCGCTGAACGTCGCTATGTAGCGACATAACTTAAGTTACGTCGCTGAACGTCGCTATTCAGCGACGTACTTTATCTCATGTCACGGAACGTCACTATTCAGCGACGTTTTGCGATGTCTATCAAAAGGAGTCGCTATATTCAATATTTAGCGACATTATTTTATTCCGTCGCTAAATTACGTCGCTAATAGAGCAGATTTTAGTAATGAGTTGAGACTTCGGAGATTCCTGCAAATGAGTTTGCTCTCCAGAAGTACCTGAACTGAGTTTCAGCACTTTGGAGATTCCTGCGAACGAGTTCGCTCTCGAAAAGTGTCTGAAGAGTTTTATGATTTTGGAGATTACGGCAAACAAGTTTGCTCTCCAAAATATTTTGCAGTCCACCAAGAAGAAGAAGACGAAAGAAAGGAGATTTCAACAACCCTGCTGTGGTGATGAAAATTACCGTTGCTCAAAGCAAGATTCGCATTTATGCGATCTGCTTCCAGGACGAGCAAGTTCTCAAAGAACTTCTGGAACGCTCGTTAGTCAACTTTTTGTGACTCGAACGGGCTTCCTGGACTCAAAGGGCTCCCTTTGTTTTCTACTTTGGTGCCTCTTACAAAGGAGGCCAGGAGGCTCTATTTATAAAGTGGAGTGGGACTTCACCTTTTCTCCTATCTAATGTGAGACTAACATACCAATACTCAAAAATAGAGTTTGATATTTTAGATCATCCCACAATCAGTATAATCGTGTGCCAGTCCATGCCTACCCCCCAAACACGTCCGTGCATGCACGAGGCATCCTGGAGCCCATGTCCCAGTCCGAGTCTGAACGACAAAAAGTAACTTGCTTCATTGTTGGAGTTAATCTTTTTTCCTTCTAGGTAAATACCCTCACATGGCACCCACATGTATCTCACGACACCCCATGTGCACACCTCAATACATGCAAAGCAATATATTGAGATACTCACTTGGTGGTGTCGTCGTGTGGGACTATTTTACACTAGTCCAAAAACAAAAACACTAACGAAGCTTTCATCTTCTTGTGAATGAAATTCGTTTAGCGTCCCTCTAAAACTCTATATGCACTAACAGCATACGTTTTAATACCAATTGCAAGGGATCATTTTCCCTTAATTGAGGATTGTTTGGATGCATGAAGCGGATGAACATACAAAAAGTATAAAATTCGAACTTTGCATATGCATATCTTTCTACTTCCTTTGTTTGGATAATTGGAATATTCAACTTGGGAATGAATTACTGCATCGAAACTCCGTCACCGCCCCCAATATTTTACTCCATCTCTGGTCGTTGGTAAGACCAGCCACCGCTAACATAACTGTAGTCCTCCACCTCCTCTCTCTCCACCTCGATCCAGAGTGCCACCACCTTGCTTACTCTCCCGAGTCCAACATTCTTGTTAAAAACATGGATGTAGAATTGGCCATAAAGTGCATCATTTTGCTCAAACGGTATGAATTGAACGATACAAATTCCACTTTCGCGCCCACTGTCCAGCCGAAATGCGGCATCCAAACAGCCACTTGTACCCAGGACTACCCGAAGCTTAATTATGCAGCACCTAATCGTCAATTTCAACCCCCATGTCAATATATTTGGTCAATATTGGGAGCGTTATTGGCTCGAGAGTTTGCACGTGCCATGCCTACCAGAAGGTTCGGCACTTCCTTCACCAACGGCAGGCGTCCACCCCTTTTCTGCGCGTGGCTGTCAAGGTCAACATGTTTGCCTTGCCAAAGCCAAATCCCTCGTGTTAGAATTGGAAATTCTAAATATATATATATATATATATATATATATATATATATATATATATATATATATATATATATATATATATATATATAAAATTTAAAGTAA
Source organism: Iris pallida (assembly GCA_029216955.1). Taxonomy (NCBI): domain Eukaryota; kingdom Viridiplantae; phylum Streptophyta; class Magnoliopsida; order Asparagales; family Iridaceae; genus Iris; species Iris pallida. The sequence continues at coordinate 4,870,534 of JANAVB010032619.1, read as the reverse complement.
AAAATAATAAAAAAATTAAATTGTTTACCAAATCTAAATTTAAATATTTGAACTATTATTAATTATATCATTAAAAAACATTTTACGTGTAAAGTACATGAATTTACTAATTGAATGAATATAATGTTTGAATCTGAAGTCACCCCCATGATTGTAGTACGTAATGTTTGAATCCGTTCAAATGACGTTGAACATTTAGTTGGTCGCACAATGTTAGGATTTTTTTTTTTTCCGGCAGTTTGTACTGTAATCAACATTCCTCTTGTGCAAACATGGTCATCCGACAGTTTTATAATTTAGCTCGTGCTCAGTATGAGTAGGCTATATAAGCCTCCACTCTACATGTTGCAAAAGTATTCAAATTCACGAGCCTAGTAGCAGCGAGCAATCGAAGTACGTCCATACAATGCAGACGAGGTCCCTAAGTTGCAGAGGTGTAACCTTCGAGTGCAAATCGGCGACACCACTCCCCTCCTCTGCTCCCCATGAAGCAGACAGACCAAATAGAGGCCGCTGGGTCTGGCTCCCTTGGAACCAAGGGAACTCCTTCAAGATATTTCCCTTCGGGGAAGAGATCGGTAGGTCCCAAAGCCGACGTACAAGTAGCCACTTCTGTGACATGGACGACGATGGTGATGACAATGACGATGAGTCGATCATAGTCGACGATATAGAAGAGCAGAAAGTAGAGAGACAGTCGTCGCTTCCAGTACTTGAGAACAAGCGGCGGAGTGGCTCAGCGAGAGGAGCGGCTAAGCCTAAAGAGTCCCGTCTGTCCGTAATTTTGCTTGACCAGGGGCTGTTCACAGTGTATAAACGCCTTTTTGTCGTCTGTTTCACCCTCAACATTGTGGCTCTCGTCCTAGCGGCCTCAGGCCGCTTCCCCTACGCGAAAGCTAGGCCCGCGCTCTTCTGCATGGGGAATATCCTAGCCCTCACCCTCTGTCGTAGTGAGGCCTTCCTGCATATCGTCTTCTGGCTCGCCGTCAAGCTACTGGGAAGGAGATACGTTCCTCTCTTTATGAAAACTACGACTACTTCCTTCCTACAATCTGTTGGAGGAATCCATAGCAGCTGCGGTGTATCTTCAGTTGCTTGGCTAATTTATGCTCTCGTACTTGGCCTTCACGACCGTAAGAATACCCCTGCAGAGATAATCGCAGTAACTTCCACCATTATGTCCCTTCTTTGCTTCTCTTGCTTGGCCGCTTTCCCGCTTGTTCGCCACCTCCATCACAATGTGTTCGAACGCACCCACAGATTTGCTGGATGGACGGCCCTTGTGCTCCTCTGGGTGTTCGTCATTCTCTCAGTAGGCTACGATTCCAACATGGACTCATATCGCAATCTCAAAGGCTCCAGACTCGTGAAGCGACAAGAATTCTGGCTGACCGTGGCCATCACATTCTTTACGATCCTCCCATGGATCACAGTAAGACGCGTCTCCGTCTCTGTTAGCGCTCCATCCGGACATGCCTCTATCATAAAATTTTCTGGAGGGGTGCAACCTGGCATACTCGGAAGGATTAGTAGGTCTCCTCTATCAGAGTGGCACGCTTTCGGTATCATATCAGATGGTAAAGCTAGCCACATGATTCTTGCGGGAGCGGTAGGAGACTTCACCAAAGGTCTGGTTTCAAACCCACCGACCCATTTATGGGTGAGAGGAGTTCATTTCGCCGGTCTACCATACTTGGTCAACATGTACAAAAGGGTTGTTCTGGTGGCTACGGGTTCTGGCATATGCGTGTTTCTCTCCTTCTTGCTACAGAAAGGCAATGCGGATGTGTGCGTGGTGTGGGTGACCAAGGGAGTAGAGCATAACTTTGGGAGTGAGATTAAGGAGATGATGAACGGCCATCCGACGAATAAGGTCATAATGCATGATACCGCTATGCACGGTCGACCGAACGTAGCAGAGATGACGATTGAAGCTACGAAGAATTGGAAGACGGAGGTGGTGGTGGTGACTAGCAATCCAAAGGGGAGTAAAGATGTCGTTGAGGCATGCAAGGCCGTTGGAATAGCCGCATTTGGGCCAATATGGGACTCCTAATTGTTACTTAAAATCCAAGCTTTCATTAATTATTTTTTTGTTCTTTTTTACTTGTTGAAGAATAAAGTGCTTATCTTTTTGGGCCACATTTATTGCTCCTTGTATTTATTTTGGTTAAGTTCTTTGATATAATGCTAACAAGATTGTATGCTATGAATATTGTAAGTTCAAGAGCTTAATACTAACAAATATCTTACAGGAACTCATGGGGTCTTAATTTTAAAGACTCAGTTATTAATAGTTGTTGGATTGCATGCATCTCATCCCTTAATTTTTCAAGGACCTAGCAAAGGCCTAAATGCAAAAAATAACACCATGTTTGATAATCACATTACAAGTTAGTATTTGAGTTCCTATTTTGTTTCTGTAGTCCGACTCTAATGCTAGTATTGTAAGACTAGGAGGCTAATGAGAATCAGAGCCGAACCGGCGTGTTAGGTTGTCCTAGCCGAAACTAATTTGGCTATCCCTTGACGCTTATTGAAAAGATGTAACTTAAAGGAATCGAGTAGGTTTTGAAGTGGTACCCATCCCAACCTCACAACAATGGGACCGTGACATTGATTATACTAACTACAATTTCTTACCGGATGGTCAAGTGATCCACAAATAACACAATGCCTTAATCTTATCCAATAACTAACAATAATTTACCCCTTATTATGGCAACATAGGCTAGTTGATATTGGCTGAATCTATCTATTGTTAAACTGGTGTAGCTCTAACTAGAGTACGAGTTGTCCATAACGCATATACAACATAACTATAAAAGCATAATTTGCATGGTAAAGTACTGAAGGTAAATGTAAACAAATAACTCCACTTGTACATTACATTCATTGAGTCAATGCTCATATTCTCTCATTCATATTCAGTATCAAACACTTGGTGACCAGTTGGTCCCAACATTTCCAATTATTACTTGGTGATCTATTTGGTCCCAACATTTCTAACTTTCCTTGGTGCCTATTTTGTCCCAAATGATTCAACTTTCTTGGTGAACCATTTGGTCCCAACATTTCCAACTTTTATGTGTCTCATTCATTAACAATAACATCAAACATGTGGCATCCCTTATCTTTTATTGTAACTAAGACATCATCGATCTAAGGACGTAGCAAGAAAACAAGATAATTCTTTTGTTATGGCATGGAGAAATATAATAGAAGGGTCAGAACCACCCACAAACTTAAAGAAATGTTGAGAGAATAAGAAATACTTTGCGCGATTAGACTTTTAGTTGCATGTCCTCCTGCAATGTCACCAACATCGAATCAATATGTCTCCTTTATCTCTACTTTCTCTCATAATTTTCAAGAATGAATAGAGAAATTAATGAAAGAAAATAATAAAAATAATTATCAAAAACCAACACGAAAGCACATTCATCAAAATCAACTAGCGAAAACGTCTAACAAAAACTACAATAGAAAGATATGGGAAGAAACTCTTATATAGATAGCATTCATTAAGATACAATCTACTTTATTTTTTATTCCTTCCATGAAAAGAAAAAGTTCTTTATACATTCGTTCCAATAGAGTAGATGGTGAAAATTTTCTCAATACTCAGTTCCGACTAGGTCATACTAGCTACAAGCCATACATAGTGCACAGCTAGGAGCGGGGAACTACAGGGGTCAGCACATTGGAGAATGCACTAGTTAGAGGTCCCTATAGACTGTGGACTCTTTAGTTGCAAATGTATTCATATTTACCAGACTATATAAGATATATCCTTCGTACACATGGACTACGACTATGGTGATGATAATGATGATGAGTCGATCATACACGAGGATATGGAAGAGGAGAAAGTACTCAAAGTAGGGAGACAATTGTCGCTTCCAGTACTTGTGAACAAGCGATGTTGTGGCTCAGTAAGAGGAGCGACTAAGACTAAAGAGTCTCTTATGTCCGTAAGTTTGCTTGACTAGGGGTTGTTTACAGTGTATAAATGCCTCTTTGTCGTCTATTTCACCCTCAACTTTGTCACTCTCGTCCTAGCGGCCTCAGGACGCTTCCCCTACGGGAAATCTAGGCCTGCGCTCTTCTGCATGGGGTATATCCTAGCCCTCACCCTTTGTCGTAGTGAGGCACTGCTGTGTATCGTCTTCTGGCTCGCCTTCAAGCTACTGGGGAGTGGATACATTACTCTCTTTATAAAAACAACGAGCACTTCCTTCTTGTAATTTTTTGGGGGAATCTATAGCACTTGAGGCTCTTTCGTACTCAGCCTTCACGATCGTAAGAATGCCCCTAAGATAATCACAGTATCTTCCACAATTCTATCCCTTCTTTGCTTTTCTTGCTTGGCTACTTTCTTGCTTGTTTGCCACCTCCATCACTATGTTTGAATGAACCAATAGATTTGATGGATGGATGGCTTGTGCTCCCTGGATATTTGTCATTCTCTCAATTGGCTATGATTCCAACATGGACTCGTATCGCAATCTCAAAGGCTCCAGACTTATGAAGCGACAAAAATTCTGGCTAACCGTGGTCATCACCTTCTTCATGATCCTCCCATGGGTCACATTAAGATGCACCTCCGTCTCTGTGCACTCATCCGGACACGCTTCCATCATAAAATTTTATGGAGGGTGCAACCTATTGAAATTGTGGTAGGCCAAATAGCTAGGCGGAACTATTTTGGAGAGGGAGAAAATTATAGGGAGAAGAATTTGGTGGAGAAAAAGAATATGGAAGGAAAGAAATTTTATAAGAGCACTAAACTTATATTTTTTTTTTGTTTTTGGAAGAGTCTACATAATTACTAAAATATACTATGGATCATTCTAGACTCTTTTACAATAATATTAGGATATCTCCATAGAACTTCTACCATGAACATTCTAGGTATAGAACATTCTAGAACATGGACTAATCTCCAAACTAAAAGGGCCTAATGAACAAAGCCCAACTGTAGTGGTCTAATTAGATTTATTGGGCTCAAAACATGGTCATAAAATCATGTATATTTTTAGGCTAATTCTAAGGGCACACCACTTTTCGCTAGAGGCTAGCCCTTACTAGGGGACAGCCCATGAAAGTGGAACTTTTACTGGGGACAGCCCAAATTTTACTTGGGACTAGCCCACCCCTAAAAATTAGGGTTTCTCTGGATGCGGTCGCCAATGGACGCACATGGGAGAGAATCGGCCTCGGCCGGGGCCATCGCTACATTCGAGTGGACCATGCGCGACACCTTCGAGGGGAAGCGCATGGTGGAGCTCCGCTATGAGGCGTACGCCCCCATGGCGGCCCGCTAAATCTGGTCCATCTGTGCGTCGGCACGGCGAAGGTGGGGCCTGGTGGGCCTGGCGGTGGGCTATCACATCGGGACGGTCGTTGCTGGGAAGGCGAGCGTGTACGTGGCCGCGTCGTCGATCCACCACGCAGAGGTACTGGAGGCGTACAGGTTCGTGATCGACGAGGTAAAGGTGTCGGCGCCGATCTAGAAGAAGGAGGTGTACGAGAACGGGGAGGTGTGGAAGGAGAATCGAGAGTTCTTTGCTAACAAAAAAATTGGGGGTTGTCGTGGGGACCGCAAAGGTTAGGGTTGAGGATGAGAAATTTCAGCAGCTGGAGCTGGATTAATAGGGCTGTCGATCTCCGCTGTGTCTTCATCGACGCGGACGGCGCGACCGTAGCCGAGACATTGGTTTGAAGAAGAAGAAGACACCTTTAAAATTAGGACTGCAACTAGTTTGGTAGTCCTACTTTATGTTAGGACTGCCAACAAGTTGGCAGTCCTATGATTGCAACTAAGTTGGCAGTCCTACTTTATGTTAGGACTGCCAACTTGTTGGAAGTCCTAACATAATGTAGGACTGCCAACTTAGTTGCAGTCCTACTTATTGAAAAATTTTGGACTAGCCTCAAGTAAGGAATGAGGATGGCAAACTTGTAAAATTTTTGGAAAAATTTGGGCTAGCCCCTAGCAAAATGTGGTGTACCCTTAGAATTAGCCTATTTTTAACACTCCCCCTTAAACTTGATTTTGCGACTCCAACTGAACTTCTTACCATGAATAGTACTTCTTCCTTGATTTGTTTGGTGAAGATACCGATAACTTATTTTTTGCATTTTGACATTCTTTATTTGTACTTCCTTTCTTCTAATGCGCAACTTTGGGTAGATGTACTTGCTTTTCATCATAGTCGATGCTCAACCTTTGATTATAGCCTTTTGCAAGTAGTCTATGCTTGTACCTCTTGACTTCATCTTGAGCATTGTTCTTTGGCTTGTAGATACTTTTTATTCTAATTTTATTTTTCCACTTTGGTAGTGTCTCTAGCCCCCAAGTGTCATCCTTCATAATATCCTTGATTTCTTCATCTGTGATGTCTTTTCTCTTCTTACTTTGTATTGCTTCTTTATAACATATTTTCACAATCAGCAAAGAGACAGTTATTATATCATTTTTATTATTGATTACGTACCTCAATCTCCTCTTGAAAGCTTTTTATATTTAGAAGACTTCTCTCATTCAAGGATAATGGTGGAGAGTCTTTTCGAGATGGTATTGATGTCACGAGCGGAGTTAAAGGCTCATGCACTTCTTCACGTGCTTGCTCTTTATCCGCTTATTCTATGAGAGGAACTAAGTCATGCTTATTGAACATCCGCTTGCTGCAAGTTTTCTTCATTGGACACAAAGTCGCCACTAGCATTATTTTTCTTTCTCCGGTGTTCCTAGATCATCTTCAAAAGTGAGATACCAATGAATTCATCAAAATCAAGGTTATAAACGACGGTAGGTGGACACGCGGTTGTAAGGGACCGCCTACCGCCTAGGACGCCTAGGCGCTGCCTAGGCGTTTGAAATATTGATCCTTTTTTTCCTTTTATTTTACTCATGTTAATTTATTTTGCATAATATGTATGGTAACTTACTCAAAGTCATTGCTCCTTAATAGGCTATTGTTCCATACGAAAAATATAAACCAATGTTAATGTTTCTTTGTAGCTAGATGGACCAATTGGAGTCTACAAGTGAAAAATAAGCCAAAGCAAAAGCAAAAGACAACATACTGAAAAAACAAAAGAAGACAACACATAGAAAGAAGTGAAAGATGACAGCAAAAAGCAATGGATAGAGACAAAAGAGAAACAAAAGCCAAAAAAGCAGAAGTAAATAAGGACTGACAATGACAGTATTGTTCATTAATTGTATAACCAAAGGGAAAAAATGAGGAAAAAAATAGAGAGAATCATCGGTCTCTAGACTCTCCATAGAAAATCAAATAGAGAGGAGAGAGAAAGAGAGAAACAAAAAATTACACTAGTCGTACCTGGTCGCCGGAGAGGTTGGGTACCGGAGAGTCGCCGTCGGTCGTCGGTTGATAAGGTGTTTCCTGCCTCCATTTTTTTGTCTTCTTTATTTTATTTTCCAAAGCAAAAGTTTTTTTCCAAAGCAAACCTACTGTTGATCTTCTTCTTCTTCTTCTTTTTCCAAAGCAAAGCAATGGTTGGCATTTTTTGTTTTTTCTCCAATTTTTGACCTTTTCATGTCCGCCTCAATGTTGTAATGCCCCGCTCCATATGGTGCATTATGCTGAGTCGTTGACTCGAAGAGTTGCGTTGACCTGATTACGTATCGATGCGAATCGATACAAAGTGTTGAGTTGTCCCGAGGAATACATCGAACTAAGTCGATGCGAAGAGTTGCCTTGTCCCAAAGAATGCATCGAGTGAATCGATGCGAAGCGCCGCGTTACCTCGAAGGATAAGTGCGTTGAGACGGCTCAAAGATTCTAAGAAATCGAATCGACCAAGGCACAAGTCCTAATCGATGCAAGTATTTATTTTAGTTGGTTTCATGTGCAGGCTATACGTTTATGCTGAAATGTTAGAGGTTAATCTTTTGCCTTATTCAGTAAGGGGTCCGCGAAAGCAAATCGTCGCCTTGCGACGGACTGAGGCATTGGCACGGTAAGCCAAAACGGACGTATAATTCAATGAGGCACGAAGTGATCGAATGGCTAAGTCAGGAGAGTGGCCGTACAACGAGTTATGAAATCGAGCTGCAACGGCTCGGTAAAACGACAAGGCGCATCGATTCAAGGTGGGGGGACATTAACTCTCTTTCCTTCTCCGTCATGCTTAACTAAAATACATATCATTGAATGCTGAGTTAACCTATCAGCGCCACTGGCGTGGCTCGATAGAGAGATAAACGTAGTGTGTGTCGAACACTAGATAGAACAATTGAAATGAATCGTACGGCAGACGTACGAGTCGCTATGGAACATTGGATATCGCAAAGACGAGCGCCTCGGTGCACAAGCTGCAAGAACATGGGATAACTGTACTCGGCGAGTGCCTTAATGCACGAACCATATCATGTCTTCGCGCACGAGTTAGAACGGCTAGAACATTGAAAGACAATAGGCGAGCGCCCTAGCGTACAAGCCACGGACATTGAATAATAAAGCATAGAAATACGGCTTCGACACGTGCAACAAGTGCACGACGCAAAGGATAGATGATAAATGTGTCAAACCGTGCCTACGCACACGAGATAATAAAAGATGGCTTCATTGCGAAAGAATACAGTTGTGGCATGAATGTGGCAGAACTGTCGGATATGACACAATGTCTCGAAAGGTGTCGGGACCTTCGGGTCGTTCGGTTGACGAGCATTGAGTTGAGGCATGATTCCATTGAAACATTGAAACGAAGTATGAGACGTAAGAACATACAAAGTTAACGGAAGAAATACGAGATGATAAGGCGGCATGGTGCCTTCGAAATGTTCGCGGCCTTCGGGCGTTCGTTGAGGACATTCGGGCGTTGTGCCAATTGAAATAGAGATAAGCAAACTTGCTTGGTTGTATAAAAGATAAGATTCGTTGCATGGTCAAATGGACTTAAAGATATAAAAGCCCGTGCATGGGTATTCCCTCGAACACGGCGCGCTAGGGCGCTGGGACCGTTCGGCCTAGGAGGGATTCGTTTACAGTATTGTTGGTGCACTTTATTTAGATGGGTGGCGACCTTCTGGTGAATGTGATAAGCCACTTGCTGCGATTATTTCGATGGCCTCTGATGTTGGTTAGCAACCGCACAGAGTTAACATCGTCTTATGTTTCGATTTTAATAAATATAAGTCCATTCTAGCCCGGAAAGCTAGTGACCTTCATATAGTTAAGGGCGATGGGTTTGGAAGTGCAAGGTATATGTATATCCTACATGGATGGATCCTGAATAGCGAGCACTTATAACATGATAGGGAAAACGGATAGGCGTATTCACCTTGCGTCAGTGCAAGGACGAGTGCGTCGATATTGCTAAGTTGTACGACGAATCAAACACGAGATTGCTTGCCTATTTACTTATGCAAATTGAATAACATGCTTGCCATGCTTTACAGTCTTCGAATATGCCATGAACTCATCCTAAGGAGAACATAGAAAGAGAACTAAATTGTATGTTTGCATGAATCAATACAATACTAAATGTCGGTTTGTTAAGTGGGTTTTTGATTAGTACAGCGAGGACGAAAGTACTAATCCCCCACTAGTTTGCTAGCAGGTTCAGGGATTGGTCTGCTCGCGGCGGAGCTTCGCTTGAACGCGTTGAGGCTTGGAATGCCGAAGCGTATTGAAGCGTGCGATCGCATTGACGCTCGGACTCGCGACAGGATTGATACGCCGAGATATAAAAGGCATGATGTATGGAACGGTGAAATCCTTTGTGGGCAAGAGATAACCTGAGTGTTGCGGCCAATCTGGCAAATTCTGTTGGGCTATCGAAAGCCTTTGTAATCTGATTTTGAATATCAATAAAGAGAATCGTTTCGTATACTCTGTTTTTCTTTCGTTGTTAATGTTCAACTCAAAGATAACCATTTGAGAACTTGTCATCTTGCCTTGCATGAGCGTAACTCCAGGCTCGTGCGGCATCACGCCCCATGCGAGGACGATGATTCGGGTGATTCTGGGTCGGGGCGTGACAAATGCCGCCTAGGCCACCCCACTGTCGCCTTGCCACCAACGCACTGCCACAATGCCGGCGAACGCATAATCCACCGCCAACCGCGAAGGCGACGCAGAGAAGGACCATCGCGCGCCTAGGTGCCTGCCACATCCGCTATTTAGAACAATGATCAAGATCCATAAAGATGTTTATGCTTCCACATATATGGTTATTTTTCTTCATGTGATCAAGGTACCATGTTTCTATATTTTCTTCTTCTTTGTGCGCAAATAATTAACTTGAGAGCTTTCTCTTCAACATTTCCAGTTTTGTTTCTACAATCTGATGCATAAACGTCCAAGATTATGACAAAAGTAGCATTCAACTTGAGATTTATCATACCTTTGGCTTCCATCACTTCTTATGAAGTTTCCTCTTCCACGTCCTAGCTCTTGTAGGATAGTTTTAGCCTTTTTCTCCATTAATTAATGAATGTCTTGTAATGAGTTCTTCCCCCTCTTCTAGGACCTCGAACACGACCTCTTTTGACTTATTTGATTGGTAAAACTTTCTTCTTTCTCCTTCAAGGTGAGCTTCATTAAAGAACTTGCTCCAATGTCTTTTGCTTTTTCTTTCTCCTTTCTTCGTAAGCTTGTAATGAGCCAGTAAGTTGCTCAATGGTCATGTTCTCCAAGTGTTCAGTTTCTTCAATAGCTATACTATGACATGCTCAAATTGTGGAAGCAAAGAGCGAAGAATTTTCTCCACCACTCGAGTGTTGGTTATGCTTTCACCATTTTCTTCAATTGATTAACAATGCTAGAACTCTAGTAAAGAAGTCTCTGGAATAGTTTCTGACTCTTTTATATGTAAAGCTTCAAATTCACATCTTAAAGTTTAGACGCGTACCTTCATCGCCTTCTCCTCTACATTGCAAAAAATTTAAAGTTTCTCCCATGCTTTCTTAGAGGTTGTTGCACTTGAAATTAACTCGAGTGCATCATCATCCACGGCTTGGTAGATGAGGAAGAAAGCTTTCTTGTCCCTCTTTCTTAAAGTTTTCAACAACTACTTTTGAGCTTGAGATAATGAAGCCTCATCTTGTGGCTCAACATAGCCTTGTTCGATGACCTCTCATGCATCTTGTGCTCCTAGCAAATTAGCCTTCATCTTGATGCTCCAATTGTAATAGTTGCACTTGTTGAGGACATAAATTTGGTAGGGATTCATCTCGATCGCTTGTCATCTTCGACCTCAAACCGCCTCACTCTTATACCACTTTGTTGGAATTATGGTCGGCCAACTAGCTAGGAGGAACAATTTTTGAGAGGGAGAAAATTATAAAAAGAAGAATTTGGTGGAGAAGAAGAATATGGAATACTACAAGAAAAATGACATTTTACGACATTGAAATTAAGGCGCCCCTAAATAGTACACCGTAAATACTCAACTTAGGGCATGCTTTTCCCTTAACGCAGTACACCGTAAATACTCAACTTAAGGCATGCTTTTCCCTTAATGCCATAAAAAGTGGACAAATAATTTGGTATACCTACGGCTTGCATAGAAAGCCGTTTTTTGTCAAAAATTGACAGCCAATTATTTCATCAAACTCGCCTCTATTTCACCCTAAAATTTTTCTATACCCCCAAAATTCTTGCCTCTATTTCACTCTAAAACCCGCGCAAAAAATTATTTCTCCCACGCGCCTCTATTTCTATTTCTGCCAATTTCCTCTTTTTAGGGTTTATGCTCCAATTTTTAGGGTTTTTTAGAGCTCTTGATCGCCTCTTTCGGAATGTCCACGTGGTCCGATTTTGTCGTGGGAGGCGTGATACCTCATACAACACAAAATCTAAATCGGCGTATACAAAATCAGAATCCTTACACAAACAATGAATCCAACAATAAGTTGACCGAGGCATAACACTAAACACATAGATACTGATGATTCCTCTGCATGAACTCAAGTCCAACCAAACCTTCGAACCAACAATCCAGCAAAATGTGTTGCGTGAAGTAGGACATTATAGGATTTGCCTGTTAAAACATATATTCTTATATATCTTTTATATATGGAGATGGAATGTTGTCTATTCACTACATAGTTAACAAGTACCACGTTATGGGACTTCCGTATCTGTGAGTAAAGTGTGACACAAATAGCTCACAAAAAATGGAATAGATGAAAAAAAAAAGATACAAACATTGGATAAAACGATTAATACTTTTACATTAAATTTTGAAGAAAATAATAACATATGAGAAGAAGTATTATTGGCTAAAACGATTAATACTCTTATGTTAAATATTGAATAATAATAATAATAATATATGAGAAGTATTATTTATTGTAATTTTGGAGTCCCTCAAATCTAGCTTATGCATATGTAAGGCCCTTAGATATTGTCTTCCAAATTCTCTGAAACTACAAAAAAAAGAGTTATGAGTCCCCTGAGTTAATCTTTATCGATGTAAAATAAAAATATTTTGCTAATTTAAATGAAAGTTAAATTTGTGTGTGTCCATTTTTACCCTCTTCTTTTCCATCCCTTTTCTTCTTCTGTGTATTTCTTTTGTAATGAATTTTGCTTTCATTTGAAACCCTATTCACATATCAACATGGATATTCATGTCTAATGTGCTTCTTTTCTGTTCAAAATTTGACCTTTAAAAGTATGTTACCAGTTTTTCTAAATCATATTGTTGGGTTCTCTTGATTTGGTAACTAAGTGTTGGAGTGGGTGGGGTTTCTAACCTATGTAGAGAAAACTCCGGAGTGCGACGAGCACCATCTGTGTGTCAGAGAAGCTCGGGGAGGTGACGAGGCCATTCGGAGACGAAGAAGAAATTCGGGAGCCATGTTTTTACATTCTGGAACAGGGGAGGCAGAATTCTGCCCGAATTCTGCCTCCATACAGAATTCTGCCCAAATTCTGCTTCTTGGTTCCAGAATGTTGCTGGTAGGTTCTGGTTGCCCGACACAGAGTTCTGGCCGAACTCTGTGTCGTCGGGACTGAGCGGAAATTTGGGGTGATTTTTCACCATTGGATCTAATCAAACGGTCCAGATTTTGCTGCGGATTAGGGGAGTTAATATTAGGTTATTCCTAACCCTATTCATCATAGAACATTTGAAGAAAAGAGAGAGAAGGAGGCAAGAGTGCATTTGCAACTTCGGGAGAGAAGACGGAGGATTGAAGGTCGTTTTTCGAAGGAGATCGCGTTCGGGTAATCTCTACTCATCGTTCTCGCTCTTCGTAGCCTTGTAATCATTGTTCTTACTTCTGAGTGTTGTGGGGATCTGATTTGGATCGGGAGGAGTTTGTAGAGGGTGTAATTCTTCTATTCCATTAGTGGAGGCTTCTCAGGGTTGGACTCCGATCGTCCCGTGGTTTTTTCCCGCAAGGGTTTTCCACGTCAAAAATTCTCTGTGTCTGCGTGATTGTGTTTGGTATTTTAGTTTGTGCATAGTTTACTCGATTCTCTTGCAGATACTCTCTAGTTTGAGGAAAGGTTTCCGCATTTCTTTCCCAACAGAGTGGTATCAGAGCCAGGTTCTGGAATTCAGAAGGGTGTCAGGAGTTGACAGAAACCAGAGAGGAGAGATGGACGCGAAGCCAGTGCCCATGGTGAACCTGAACGGCACCAACTATATCACTATTGGCGGAGCAAGATGAAAGATTTGCTGTTTGTCAAGAAGCTGCATCTACCCGTGTTTGCATCCGAGAAGCCCAGTGATAAATCCGAGGAGGACTGGACATTCGAACATATACAAGTGTGTGGGTACATACGACAGTTTGTGGACGAGAACGTGTACAACCACGTTGCCAATATTGAGCACGCGAAGACGTTGTGGGATAAGCTGGAATCCTTGTATGCGAAGAAGACCGGGGTAAACAAATTGTTCCTGATCCGAACGATGATGGGTCTGCGATACAAGGATGGGGCATCTATTTCGGACCACTTGAGTGAGTTCCAGTGCGTGGTTGACCAGCTATCTTCTATGAGAGTCAAGTTCGACGATGAAGTTCAGGGATTGTGGCCGCTGTGTACTTTGCCAGACTCGTGGGAGACCGTACGAGTATCTATGATCGCTTCTGCTCTAGAGGGCGTGGTCAGTCTGGAGTTTGCCAAGAGCGGGGTATTGAATAAAGAGATGCGGAGACGTTCTCAGGGCACTTCATCCACATCCCACCACTAAGAGGCACTTGTTTCAGAGAGCCGCGGAAGGGGCAAAAGCAGGGGTCCAGATGGTAGTAGAGACAAGAGCAGAGGGAAGTCCAAGGGTCGTTACGAGGACTCAGAGTGTTACCATTGTGGTAAGAAGGGCCACATCAAGTGGAACTGTTTCGCTTGGAAGAGAGAGAAGAAGGGCGACAAGGGGAAGCAAGAAGAGAATACTACAGCGGCGGCCTCGATGCATGGAGGTGATGTGATCGTCGTAGGTGATGAGGTCATTACTAACCTCACCTGTGATGACAATTCTTGGCTGGTGGACTCAGGGGCTTCAGCACATGTATCTCACAATAGGGCACTGTTTGCCACTTACACGACAGGCGACTGTGGCGTGTTGAAGATGGGCAATGGAGATGTGTCGAAGGCGGTTGCCGTTAGAGATGTGCATTTGAGAACGAAGACGGGTGCGGTTCTTGTTCTCAAGGATGTTCGTCATGTCCCTGATATCCGTTTCAACCTGGTATCGGTTGGAAGGTTGGATGACGAGGGATTCTTCAGTCTCTTCGGGAACAGTCAGTGGAAGCTTTCCAGGGGTTCGATGGTGATTGCTAGAGGAAGCAAAAAGTCCGGTCTCTACTATATGGAGGGGAGCACACAGGGGGCACAGGAGGTGAACGCAGTCAGTGATGCGTCTACCGAGTTATGGCACATGCGGCTCGGCCATATCAGCGAGAAGGGAATGAGCTACTTGGTGAACAGGAAGGTGATTCCGGGGCTCAAGTCTACAAAGTTGGAGAAGTGCACGCACTGTTTAGCTGGGAAGCAAAATAGGGTGTCTTTCCAAAGTCACCCAAGTTCGAGGAAGCCGGCGTTGCTCGAGTTGATTCACTCGGATGTCTGTAGTCCTATGAAGGTAAAATCTCTTGGTGGTGCTTCTTACTTTGTAACCTTTATTGATGACTGTTCCAGAAAGGTTTGGGTCTATGCCTTAAAGACCAAGAATCAGGTGCTGTCTACTTTCAAGGAGTTTCAGGCCTCTGTTGAAAGGAAGACGGGCAAGAAGTTGTTGTGTGTTCGGTCCGACAATGGCGGCGAATACATCGGTCCCTTTGATGCGTATTACAGAGAGCAAGGGATACGACACCAGAAGACTCCGCCCAAGACACCTCAGCTCAATGGTGTAGCGGAGCGCATGAACAGGACACTGATGGAGAGGGTGCGGTGTTTGCTGTCAGAAGCAAACTTGCCGGGCAGTTATTGGGGTGAGGCTCTTCTCACAGCTGCTTATGTTATTAATTTGTCTCCTAGTGCTCCTTTGCAGAATGATGTGCCTGACAAATTATGGTATGGCAAAGTGCCGTCATACAATCACCTGCGAGTGTTTGGCTGTAAGGCCTTCGTGCATGTACCGAAGGACGAGAGGACCAAACTTGAGCCGAAGACGAGGCGATACGTCTTTGTCGGCTACGGTCGGGATAAGTTTGGCTATAGACTCTACGACCCAGTGGAAGGAAAGCTCTACAGAAGCAGGGACGTGGTGTTCGTCGAGGATTAGACCATGACCAACACTCAGGATTCTGAGACGCCTTCTGAGGCTGAGGAATTGCCTGAGTTAGAGTCATTTCGCTTCGAGCAATTTCCAGAGGACATCGCAGAGGATCCAGTTATGGGGGAGCCGGTACATGGAGTTGCTTCCAACCTTGATCATCAGCCTGCTGATGGTGGTCAGGGTGTCCCTCAGGAGGATGAGCATACCGGAGAGGCAGTTCTTGAAGGGGAGGAGGCTGTTGGTATACAGCCGGCACCAGTGGCTCCACTGAAAAGGAGCGACAGAGATCGTCGACCATCTACGAAATACTCACCGGATGAGTATGTGCTATTGACTGACGGAGGAGAGCCCGAAAGCTTTGCAGAGGCTATGGAAGACGAACACAGGCAGGAGTGGATGGAGGCCATGCAGGAGGAGATGACTTCCTTGCACACTAATTCCACTTATGAGCTGGTGCGGTTGCCAAAGGGCAAGAAGGCTTTGAAGAATCGATGGGTGTTCAGATTAAAGCAGACGGATGATGCTACTCGCCCTCGATACAAAGCGAGGCTGGTAGTTAAAGGCTACGGTCAGCGGAAAGGCGTGGATTATGATGAGATTTTTTCACCTGTCGTCAAGCATTCGTCTATTCGGGTGGTGCTAGCATTAGCAGCCAGTCTCGACTTGGAGATCGAGCAGATGGATGTGAAGACGGCATTCCTCCACGGTGATCTTGAGGAGGAGTTGTACATGGAGCAGCCAGAGGGATTCTATGAGAAGGGCAAGTCATATTTGGTCTGCCGGTTGAGAAAGAGCTTGTATGGTCTGAAGCAGGCTCCGAGGCAGTGGTACAGGAAGTTCGAGTCGTTTATGGGGGAGCATGGTTATGCACGGACGACGTCGGATCACTGTGTATTTGTGAGATATTTTGCCGATGATGATTTCATTATTTTATTGCTCTATGATGATGATATGCTATTAGTGGATCGGAATGCCACTAGGATAGCGGAGCTGAAGCGCCAACTGGGCGCGGCCTTCTCTATGAAGGATTTGGGCGCAGCAAAGACTATTCTTGGGATGGAGATCAGCCGAGAGAGAGAGTCCAAGCTGCTACACTTGTCCCAAACGAAGTACATTCATCGGGTACTTCAGCGTTTCGGGATGGACGGATCGAAGAAAGTGAGTTCCCCTCTTGCGGGTCACATTAAGCTCACTGAGGAGCAGTGTCCATCTACCGAGGACGAAAAGGAAGATATGGAGCGGGTTCCATATGCCTCAGTTGTGGGAAGCCTTATGTATGCCATGGTGTGTACGAGGCCAGATATTGCTCATGCAGTTGGTACGGTTAGCAGGTATCTTTCAAATCCTGGAAGGGTACATTAGAGTGCGGTCAAGTGGATTCTACGATATCTTCAGGGCACTGCTGGTTGGAGACTTTCCTTTGGTGGAGACGAGCCGAAGCTGGTTGGGTATACCGACGCTGATATGGCTGGAGATGTAGACACGAGGCGATCGACTTCAGGCTATGTGATGATGTTTGCGGGAGGAGCGGTGTCGTGGCAGTCGCGGTTGCAGAAGTGTGTTGCCTTGTCGACGACAGAGGCAGAGTACATTACGACGATGGAGGCTTGCAAGGAGTTACTGTGGATGAAGAAGCTGCTGCAGGAAATGGGACTGAAGCAAGAGCAGTATACTTTGCTTTGCGACAGTCAGAGTGCTATTCACCTTGTAAAGAATCAGACGTTTCATAGCCGGTCCAAACACATCGAGACCCGGTATCATTGGATACGGGATGTGGTTGAGAAGAAAGACGCGGAGCTTGAGAAGGTTCATACAGATAACAACGGAGCTGATATGTTCACGAAGATTCTACCAAGGGGGAAGTTTGAGTACTGCAGGCAGATCGTCGGGATGACGACCTCCTCCACATAGTTGTGAAGGGGGAGATTTGTTGGAGTGGGTGGGGTTCCCAACCTATGTGGAGAAAACTCCGGAGTGCGACGAGCGCCATCTGTGTGTCAGAGAAGCTCGGGGAGGTGACGAGGCCATTCGGAGACGAAGAAGAAACTCGGGAGCCATGTTTTTACATTCTGGAACAGGGGAGGCAGAATTCTGCCCGAATTCTGCCTCCATACAGAATTCTGCCCGAATTCTGCTTCTTGGTTCCAGAATGTTGCTGGTAGGTTCTGGTTGCCCGACACAGAGTTCTGGCCGAACTCTGTGTCATCAGGGCTGAGCGGAAATTTGGGGTGATTTTTCACCATTGAATCTAATCAAACGGTCCAGATTTTGCTGCGGATTAGGGGAGTTAATATTAGGTTATTCCTAACCCTATTCATCGTAGAACATTTGAAGAAAAGAGAGAGAAGGAGGCAAGAGTGCCATTGCAACTTCGGGAGAGAAGACGGAGGATTGAAGGTCGTTTTTCGAAGGAGATCGCATTCGGGTAATCTCTACTCGTCGTTCTCGCTCTTCGTAGCCTTGTAATCATTGTTCTTACTTCTAAGTGTTGTGGGGATCCGATTTGGATCGGGAGGAGTTTGTAGAGGGTGTAATTCTTCTATTCCATTAGTGGAGGCTTCAAAGGGTTGGACTCCGATCGTCCCGTAGTTTTTTCCTGCAAGGGTTTTCCACGTCAAAAATTCTCTGTGTTTGCGTGATTGTGTTTGGTGTTTTGGTTTGTGCGTAGTTTGCTCGGTTCTCTCGCAGGTACTCTCTAGTTTAGGGAAAGGTTTCCGCGTTTCTTTCCCAACACTAAGCTGTGAATTTCCTAGAATGAAAGTATAGCATTGAAGATTTAGAATGGAAGAGAAGCATGACAAAAGAGGGGACTGGGGGGGATCGAGGTGGTAAACATCCCTTAATTGAGGATTGTTTGGATGCATGAAGTGGACGAACGTGCAAAAAGTGTAAAATTCGAGCTTTGCGTATGCATATCTTTCTACTTCCTTTGTTTGGTAATTGGAGTATTCAACTTGGAAATGAATTACTGCGTCAAAATTCTATCACCGCCCCCAATATTTTACTCCGTCTCTGGTCGTTGGTAAGACCAGCTACCGCTAACATAACTGTAGTCCTCCACCTCCTCTCTCCACCTCGATCCAGAGTGCCACCGCCTTGCTTACTCTCCCGAGTCCAACATTCTTGTTAAAAACATGGATGTAGAATTGGCCATAAAGTGCATCATTTTGCTCAAACTGTATGAATTGAATGATACAAATTCCACTTTCCTGCCCACTGTCCAGCCGAAATGCAGCATCCAAACAGCCACTTGTACCCAAGCCTACCCGAAGCTTAATTATGCAGCACCTAATCGTCAATATCAACCCCCATGTCAATAAATCATTGTTTTCATTTCTCAAAGCCTCATTAGATTCTTCTAAATGAATAACCTTTTCTGAAAGTTCTTCATTTGTAGAATGAAAAGCTTTAACAATCTTTAAGGAT
Source organism: Iris pallida (assembly GCA_029216955.1). Taxonomy (NCBI): domain Eukaryota; kingdom Viridiplantae; phylum Streptophyta; class Magnoliopsida; order Asparagales; family Iridaceae; genus Iris; species Iris pallida. Next base: position 4,851,403 of record JANAVB010032619.1, on the reverse strand, counting down.
TGGTTAGCCATGGCTTTCCACTTAGAGCATTTCTTGCATTTAGAAGAAACATGATTGTCCATGCTACTAGAAGTAAAACTCTCTTTATTGGAGGAGGAGGAATACAATGCCATAGAAAAATTAACAAGGATCTACTCTAAGGATGTTAAGCCTAACAATAGAGTCCTTGCTCTGATACAAATTGAAATAACGTGTAGGCAACTCTAGAGGGGGGTGAATAGAGTTTGTGTCGATAATCACCCAATAAAAATTAACTCTATATCACCTCCACAAAACAACTATCAAGATAGTAAATAAATCAAAGAGAATTGCGAAAGTAAATAACGATCAGAAGAGCATTCGCAGACACAGCAGTTTTAACCTGGTTTCCCTGGTGGAGGACTAGTCTAGGCCTGAGAACTTTAGCTCGGGATTGAAATCCACTATTTGTGAAATAGCGTACAACCACGTGCCTTTACTCAGAAGAGCACGTCAACTTCTTACAGATTTGCAGATGGCAAAACTTAGAATTGTCCAAGTAACTTTTCTTTCACTCTTGCACACAACTTCTAGTTGATATCGCACTGAGCACCTTGGGCTAAGGAGAGTTGTGGCTTAGGATATATGGAAGAATGATGCTTGGAGTAGTAGAGCTTAGAATGCTTGAATATTTGAAGGTAAGAGATAATTTGAAATGAGAGAATTCAAGCTCTATTTATACTACTCTAGGGAGGCAGAGTTCGGCCCGAATTCTGCCCCAAGAATTCAAATTTTTGAACGTTGGACAGCTTGTACCAAGCAGGCCCTAAAAATAAGGGTGCTGAAAATCAGGAGACAGAGTTCGGCCCGAACTCTGCCTCCTAGGTGGCAGAATGGCCTTTAAGCCTTTGGGCTTTGCTTGGCTTGGTAGAGCTTAGGCTTGGCGCAGGAATTGGTCTGTTTGTATGATACAGCTTGGAGAGATATGTCTAGGGGTTGAGATGACACAGTGCGACTCAACATACACATTCTCCTAGACTCAATAAATTGACGATTACAGACTTGGAACAAATAGGACAACCAAGAGCCCTTTGATGACGCCTTTCTTCTGATATTTGAGCAGACCTGAAGACATCTTTTTCCTTGATAGCAGTCGTCCAAAGATAAATAGATCTAAAAATCTGCCCCCGATGCGAGGCTCCGGATAGGTCGCTAGGCGGTTCATAGAAATCTTTTTGTATGACGCCGTCTTTGGTCCATCATTAATTCTTCGATCATTGCCTATGTCCTGTTTTGATCATGTTTGATCATGCTTACTGTATGTCTACAAATACATGTTAGGCGAGGAAAATATGTTACAGTACAATACAAGCATGACAATATGATATAGGACAATTAGGACAATACTAAGTTTAAGTAGCAACATGATAGTGAGTATATGAATATTAGTGACATCATTATGTTAAACTTAATTGATTAGCCATATTCAAAAACACGATGTAATCATTGGGCTAACATTCATATCAACAAGTTTTCTAATCTGACATTGACTAGAAATATATACTTTCATACCGCAATAATAACAAAAATTATTAGTGCTCTATGCAGCAGTATGAGACCGTGTAGTGGTGTGATATGATGTGGGTGGAAACTTGTAATAGACAGCATGGTTATGTTTAACCTTAGCTGTGCCATATCCTTCTTGAATCCTGGGTTATGTCACATGTCATGTGTATGACTGTGTCTTGGGTTGAACAACTTGTTTACCTAATTTTATCTCCAACTTTTTAGAGATTATGCAAGCCTCATTATACTTAGCAGTTAATGAGTTTATTCTCTGTGTAGTAATGCTATACTTCTTCTTCTCTACTTCATAAGCTTCATTGAGTTTTGCATGCTCTTGTGTCATCTTATTAATGCATTCTTGAGCATCATGCAAACTCAGCTTAACCTTGGATAGCTCATATGTGTCACTAGCAGTGGTAGTGTCTCTAATCTCATTAAACAGAGAGGATAACCTTTCATTCTCAAGCTTATAAGCCTTAATCTCTTTTTGAGACTGTTTATACTTATCTAATACTTTCTTGCGTTCTTCCAATATATCACTGAAAGCATCAGATAACTCATCATAAGAAAATTTACTATAAAGAGAATTATTTTGTACCTCGTTAGATAATGACATTGTGCATATATTTGTAGCTAGACGAGGTCTCCCTTCTTCTTCGGAATTGTTTGCTTCACTTTCACACCATATGCTTGTGGTAGTGTACTTGTGAGACAACAATCTTCCTTCGTTTGATCGTTCACAGTGGTTCTTCTTTTTAGTAGTACAACAATCTTTTATCATGTGGCCTAATCTTCTGCAGTTGTAGCATACAAGCTCTTCTTCAAATAAGGGGTTGTGTTGCACTTTAAATTCCAATATCATTATGCAAGGATTTTCTTCTTCTTTGGAGTTGCTAGCTTCACTTTTCATACATGTTCTCATGAGTAGCTTCAAGCAGCTTCCAGATTTCATGAGATGTAGTGCAAGTAGAAATATGATTAAATATATTTATGTCTACAGCACAATAGAAAGCATGTATTACTTTTGCATCAAGGCTAGCTAACTTCTTATTTTTCTCTGTGTAACTATAATAAGGCTTGTTAATAATAGAGGAAGTAAGAATAGAGGTGATATTGGGCTTTTTGTAGCCATTGATAACAATTGACCATAGGTCAAAATCTAGAGACTTTAGGTAGAAGCTTATCCGTGTTTTCCAGTATGTGTAGTTGGTAATATCAAACAGTGGGGGTTTGTTTGTGTCTTGGACTTCACTTATGAATTTTACAGTTGACATGTGTGATATAGTGATCTAAGTAATAGCAGTATAGATAAGAATATAATAATTGTGTTACCTCGCTTTACCTGTGTAACTCGTTCTGATACCAATTATAGGACAATTGGAATCAGAATATACAATTGATAATGAGGATCCGCTCCAAGGATGTTAAGCCAAATAATAGAGTCCTTGCTTTGATACCAATTGTAGGAACGAAATTTAAAGCACTATACTCTAGAGGGGGGGTGAATAGAGTAGGCAACAGAAAATTAGCTATTTAAAAAATCGTTAGCAACAAGATCATAGAATATATCACAGATATGTAAATGTAAAAGTAGAGACCAGAGAGAAAACACAAACACATGTATATTGGTTTCCCTCTTGTGAGGACTAGTCCAGTCGGAAGAACTCTAGCTTCCAATTGAAATCCACTATAGAAAAACGTCACAAGTTTTCAAGTGAAGTTCTTGCAACTTCTACAACATGAGCTTTGAATCGAAGTACTTGACCAACTTCAATTGTGAAGTGTCTTTCTTCAATCAAGCCTCTGATTACAATCACTCTGAAACTTCTAGACTGTACCGTACTGGCAAATCGACTAGAGGATTGTAACTGGCTTGGGATTTAAAAATGAAAAGCTTAGAACACTTTGGAATACCGTAGTAGGCTTAGAGAGAAGAGAAGAGAGGTGTGTTGAAATGGTAGAAATTCTTCTCTATTTATAGGTTTTCCAAAGACATAAGTCGGGCAGAATTGGAAAGAATTCTTTGAGAGAATCTCAACAGATAGCCGTTGCATCCGTAACTGCTGGAAGACTGAGTTTAAAATCCAACGTCTACTAACCAAACTCGAGGAGAATTCGGGCCGAACTCGGACCGAATTCTTTTGGTGTCCAGAGTTGATTTGTTAGGGTTTTGTAAAACGGGTTTTGGGCTTTTTGAAAGTCAAGCAGTTAGGAGCTTTTGTAAATGGATTTATTTTCAAAACAAAGGAATATTTTAAAATCATTTTGGGGTAGCCTATTTGCTAGTACGACTCGGTGTACATCGTATTCCTAGACTCAATAAATTATAAAAATTATATTGAAAGTGGAAATACAAACTCAATGGCAAAACAGCTTCATGTCTTGAACGGTAGCAATAGCAGTTCTCATTAGTCGTCCAAGTAGCCCTTATATCGAGACAGGGTTAGATCAATTATTAAAATCAGGTTTGACCATGACCAATGGGCCAACAAAAATTCATCCATGTGTTTCTATCCAAAATATGTTAATAAATATTTTAGGATTGGTTAGATTTAGCGTTCCAGAAATATTCTTGCACTTATTGAATTCTAATACAATTTATTTATTAACTGATTTTGGATAGTCAATATAGTTAACTGTCATCTCAGAACCTAAATCCTAAATTAAATATCTTCAGAACCAAAATAGTTATTTTTAAATATTTCACATCCAAAGTCTAATTAGTACTACTACTAGTATCCACTTGAGGATAATAGCCTAGTATCAACGGATGAGGGATAACGAGGTAGTTTTGAAAGAGAAAAAAAAACTTGGGGACAAGTGACCCATTAGGCCATCTCCAATCCAATCCCTCAAATGCCTAATTGAGAAAAAATCATCTCCAACCCACCCTCAATTTGAAGAAAGTTTCTCAAATTTTTGAGGGACGGGGAGTTTGATCATCGAACTGAAGGAAGAGAGAAAATCCTCAAATTTTAGAATCAATCATTTATGACTATTTTTTCCTTCAAAATGTAACTGATTCCTAATATATCATACTTATGATAAACACTAAACTTAATTAACTTACTATTTTTTAATTTATAAATATAAATAATATAATAATTACACCATTAATAGGATCTAATATTGAATATATTTTTTACTATTATTTTTTATTAGATTCATTCGATCAACAAAATATTATTTAATTTATTTTTGTAAATAGTTGTTGTCTTCAACTAATATTTAATACAATAGAATGATTTGATTTAAGTGTTTATCAAAAACACTTAAATAATTTGATAGAAACTAATAGAATAATAATTTTTTTAAAAATAAAAATACATTGACTAAAAAAATGTAAACAGGTACATCAAAATTTAAAATAACACCACCACCACCAAAATCGAAATTTAAAAAGTCTAAACCTTACAACAAAATTGAAATTAAAAAAGCCTAAAGCATTACAACAATATTAAAATTAAAATAGTCTAAACATTGTTATTACGCTGGTAAATCATTCCCATTTTTACTGTATCCTCCTTGAAACAGACCAAATTTACTAAAATAGTAGTATCAAAGTCATCAGATAATCCATCTTAAAAATATCCTGATGTATAGTGAGAAATGTCAGTAGATAATTGTTGAGCCTGATCATCACGAGCCATTTTCAGAATTTTATTTTTCATAGATTCCCAATATTTACTTTCATATAATTTTTTGAAGAAATGGAAGTCTAATATCATAATTTTAATTTGTATGCGTAAATCTCGTAAGGCTAAGCTCATTTGCATGATAGATATTAATGTTGGCACATTTTATTTTGATAATATTAATAGCATCTTCGTAGTTTAGTTTTCTCTGTTATCAGATTGACATCATTTCAGAAGCTCTACTACATAAAGTCTGTCCATTCAAGAATACCAACCATAGCCTTGAAGACTGAAGCAAAGACCGGCGTTCCTTGAAAAGACGGCTCTCTACACTTCAAGATTTCGAGTCTGTACAATGTCTAGGTCTTTCTGTAAACACTTAAGATTGGATGACAAAACTAAATGCTTTCTAATTCTTCAGTCAAAAATCAATATCTTATAGAACGGCATACCGGCGGTATGCTCCGGCATACCGGCGGTATACCGTATTATTGACCACAAAACTTTCTGTGAGAAATATCGGCATACCGACGGTATGCTCCGGCATACCGGCGGTATACCGTTTTGTGGACCATAAAACGTTCTGTGTCAAACATCGGCATACCGACGGTATACCGTTTTGTTTGCCTCAAAAACGTTCTGTGATAATTATTGGCATACCGACGGTATACTCCGACATACCGACGGTATACCGTTTTGTTTGCCTCAAAAACGTTCTGTGATAATTATCGGCATACCGACGGTATACTCCGGCATATCGGCGGTATACCGTTTTGTGAGCCATAAAACATTCTGTGACAAACATCGGCATACCGACGATATGCTCCGATATACCGACGGTATACCATTTTGTTTATCATAAAATGTTTTGTGACAAACATCGGTATATCGACGGCATATCGCGACATACCGTCGGTATACTGGTTTACGAAATTTGATTTTTGAATGGCAAACACTAGCATTAATGGCTAGCATTAAATGCTCCCAACGGATATAATTATGACCGTTACTGTTCGACCGGCATACCGACGGTATGCCGGTCCATACCGACGGTATGCCGGTCAGGCTGTATCCAGGAGCATTGAATGCTACCTACTCTTGGTTTCTTTATAAATAAAAGCCTTCTCTCTATTGAAGGCTCGTCCACTCTTGCGATAAATTTTCCAAACAACCAAGAGCTCCACCATTAATACTCTACCAAGCTTTTAATTGTCATCCTCTCCCAAAGTGCTAGAGTATTTAAGAGTTGTAAATTTCAATCTTCATGTATTAGAAGATCAACAAGTTCTCTTCTCTTTACTTTGAAGTTGGCGAGCCTTCGTAAGAAAACTCGTGTGTTGAAGTTGGCGAGTTCTTCGGATCCAAACTCGTATTAAAGTTGGCGAGCTCTTCGGATCCAAACTCGTGTGTACTATTTTATTAAATAGTGGATTTCAGCCGGAGAGAGTTCTGGGACTGGATTGCCTCTAGCGAGGATACCAGGATACATCTTGTGTTTGATCTTCTTACTCTCTCTCTTTATTTGACGTATATTGCTTCTTGTACTTAAGTTATTTTTATTTCCCTATTCACCCCCTAGGGTTCTACAATTGGTATCAAAGCTTTGTTCTCTTGATTTGGATTTACACCCTTAGAGTGATCCACGGCCACTAACCTTAGTACCAACACCTTCCACAATGAGGGACACTCCACAAATAGGCCTCCTCTATTTGATGGAACCAACTATAACTACTAGAAGATTAGGATGAGCATTTATTTGAAGTCCATAGATTTTGATTTATAGGATTGTGTGATAAATGGTCTCCCTACTCCTTCCAGAGTTGTTGAGGATGTTGCATCTGACACCCTTAGGGACTTACTCACTGAAAATGCCAAGAAGCTTGCTAGTCGAGATGCTAAGGCTATGAACGCTCTTTACTGTGCTCTCGATAGTAGTGAATTCAATAGAATCTCTACTTGCAAGACTTCCAATGAGATTTGGAAGCTGCTTGAAGTCACACACGAGGGAACATCACAAGTAAAGGAATCCAAGATTAGTAGACTCACGCAAGAATATGAGTCCTTTAAGATGAAACAAGATGAATCCATTACTTGCATGTTTACTCGTTTTGGTGATATTATTAACCCTCTTTCTTCTCTTGGTAAGGAATATCCTGCTCATGAAAAGATCAGAAAAATTCTTAGAGGATTGACGAGAGGATGGAGACCTAATGCTACCGCCATCATTGAAGGAAATGACCTGACGGTCATGAACCTTGAGACCCTCATGGGGAAGCTTATGACTCACGAACTCGACATGAAAGATCAAGAGGAATCTTCCATACAAGAGAAGGAGAAGGAGAAGGCCAAAGAGAAGGAGAAGTCTCTTGCTCTCAAAGTTACAAAGTCCTACTCAAAGGATAGCTCCGACAACAAAAAGTCGGATGATGATGAAGAAATAGCTCTCACAGCTAAGCACTTCCAAAGTTCCTCAAATTCAACAAAGCCAACAGCTTCAGACGGGACAATGATGAAGATCCGACGTGCTATCAATGTAGAAGAACCGGACACATCAAGAAAGATTGTCCCTTGACAAGAAAAGACTCTAAATAAGTACGAGAAGCCTAGCAAATGATGCTCCTCCTTCAGAAAATTTGCCAACACCAGTATTTGGTGTGAAAGCGATGCTAGTGATTCGGACAACGACAAAGATTGCAAGAACAATACAAACGTTTGTCTCATGGCAACCGATGAGGTACTTGATGATCTCTCCTTAAATACTCTTACTTTTGATGACTTGGAGAAAGCTATCTTTGAACTTCATGAAGAACACAAAGGTGTTAGGAATAAATACAAGAAATCTCTAAAAGAGGTTGATGCTCATCAACTTGAAGTAGAGAGACTCTCTAGCATCATTATTGATGTAAAAGGGAAATCTCTCGCTTCTGACACGGATGAGATAGATTCTTTGCGACTCAAGTTTCAAGAATCCCTTATCACCATCAAGAAAAAGGATAATGAGATTCATTCCCTCAGAAGGGCTTATGAATTTGCTATGCATAAAGTTCAAGATGCTAATAGAAGAGAATATGATACTTCTATTAAGTATAATGATCTTCTTGTACAGAGTAAGAAACTAGGTAATAAGAACACTACTCACATACATACTCCAAGACACCCACACACTCATCACAATGCCGGTCATACTTCTTACATAAACAAGAACACTACACACAAGTCCTATTCTAACACAAGGAAAGGACCATTTGTTAAGAAGAGCACTTCTCATCATGCTTTTTATTATCATCATCATAATACTAATGATAGAACTCCTCGCACTAGAGATTCACATATGCATGATACTCACACGTCTTCTTCTAAATCCTCTATAATATGCAACTACTGTGGCTTGCTTGGACATACGACCAATTATTGTCATACAAGGAAACTAGTTGATAAGAAAGTTTATAAATGGGTTCCTAAGATTAACACTCAAAGACCCATACGATCATGGGTACCAAAATATTCATCTTCAACTTATGTTGTAGGTGAAGAGTCCTTCTCATACTAGAAGCAAGTGGATTCTCGATAGCGGTTGTTCACGACATATGACCGGGGATGCTTTATTATTTACAATGCTATCGATGAAGAAGGAAGGACACGTCTCCTTTGGTAACAATCTTAAAGGTCACATTATAGGAAATGGTAATATCGGTTCCCCTTCTTATCCTTGTATTAAGAATGTGTGTCATGTTACTAATCTTAAACACAATCTTCTTAGTATTAGTCATCTTACCGATAATGGTTATAATATCAAGTTTGTTAAGCTTAAAATGCTTTATTACCGATAGTTCAAATGGATCTATTGTTTATGAAGGCATTAGAGAAAACAATATCTATGTTTTATATCTTGTCGAAGACACTAACAATGACAGGTGCTTAGTTGATAAGAACGATGAAAGTTGGCCTTGGCATATGAGGCTCGGACACGCCAACATGGATACCATTTCTCGTCTTGCCACCAAGAAGCTTGTAAGAGGACTCCCAAGTATCCCTTTCAAAAAGGATATGGTGTGTGAAGAATGCGGGAAAAGTAAGTTGACCAAGTCATCCTTCAAATCCATCAACTCTGTGAGTACCACTAGACCACTTCAACTTATTCATATGGATCTTTTTTGTCCTAGTAGAGTAGCTAGTCTTGGAGGCAAGCTTTATGCTTTTGTTTTGGTTGATGATTTTTTGAGATTTACTTGGATTATTTTTCTTGCTTGCAAAAGTGATACTTTTCGTGAATTTGTGGCTTTTTGTAAACGTGTTCAAAATAAGAAAGATTTTTCTATTAACAAGATTAGAAGTGATCATGGAAAAGAATTTGACAATGCCGATTTCAAAAGATTTTGTGAAAAGAATAGTTTTGGACATGATTTTGCCTGTCCACGAACTCCTCAACAAAATGGTGTTGTGGAGAGAAAGAATAGAACCCTTGGCGATATGGCCCGGGTTATTTAAACCAATATAAGCTCCCCCAATATTTTTGGGCGGAAGCCGTTAACACGACATGTCATGTTATAAATAAGGTCTTGATTAGACATATTTCTAAAAAGACTCCTTATGAGCTTTGGTTTGACAAAATTCTCTCTATTGAATATTTTAAAGTTTTTGGATGTAACTGTTTTATTTTGAATACCAAGGATAACCTAGGCAAGTTTGAAGAAAAAGCCTATGAAAGAATATTCCTTGGATACTCTACTCACAGTAAAGGTTTTCGTGTTTTTAATAAAAGAAGTCTTGTTGTCGAAGAGTCGATCAATGTCTCTTTTAATGAACTTAACTCTTCTATATTCTTCTCTTCCGATGATATTGATGACATCTCGTTTGGGTTGGAGAACTCCTCTATTGGAGATCGTCCTTCTTCATCTAACAATAAAGTTGTGACTCCTCCAATAAAAGAGTCCCCACCACTCGAACCTTCTCAAAAAGATCTCCCAAAAGAATGGAGATTTGTCACCAATCATCCTAAGAAGCTTATCATTAGGGATCCTTCTTCCAGTGTAAGCACTAGATCCTCCACTCGTGATCTTTGTGCAAATGTGGCTTTTATATCTCAAATAGAGACTAAAAATATTAATGATGCTTTTCATGATGAATTTTGGAAGATAGTAATGCAAGAAGAGCTAAATCAATTTGAGCGAAACAAGGTTTGGGAACTTGTCCCTAAACCTAGCAATCATCCCCATTATTGGAACTAAATGGATGTTTCGAAACAAACTTAATGAAGATGGGTTAGTGACTCGTAACAAAGCCCGATTGGTTGCTCAAGACTATAACCAAGAGGAAGGCATTGACTACGACGAAACCTATGCTCCGGTTGCTCGTCATGAATCCATTCGTATGCTATGTGCTTTTGCTTACTTTAATGATTTTAAACTCTTTCAAATGGATGTTAAAAGTGCTTTTCTAAATGGTATTATTAAAGAGGAAGTTTATGTAAAACAACCTCCTGGCTTTGAAGATTTTCAATTTTCTAATCACGTGTTCAAAATCCACAAAGCCCTTTATGGTCTCAAACAAGCTCCTCGTGCTTGGTATGAGCGCCTTAGATCTTTTTTGTTTCACATAATTTTTCTAAGGGCAAAGTCAACACGATACTTTTTATCAAATCCTATAACGGCACTCTTTTATTAGTTCAAATTTACGTCGATGACATTATTTTTGGTTCTACTAACAATGCACTTTGTGTAGAATTTGCTAAAGTAATACATGAAGAATTTGAAATGAGCATGATGGGTGAACTATCTTTCTTTTTGGGTCTACAAATCAAACAAGGACCCAAAGGGACCTTCATCAATCAAGCAAAATATACAAAGGATCTCCTCAAGCGTTTCGAACTCGACTCATCCAAATCAATGAGGACTCCTATGGCAACAATGAAAAAGCTTGACAATGATGAAGATGGCACATCGGTCGACATTCGTAAGTATCGAGGTATGATCGGTAGTTTACTTTATCTAACTGCTAGCCGTCCTGACATTATGTTTAGTGTATGTCTTTGTGCACGATATCAAGCAAATCCAAAGGAAACACACTTATGTGCCGTCAAGCGTATTTTTCGATATCTCAAAGGTACCGTTAATATGGACCTTTGGTACCCGAAATCTTATCCTTTGAGCTTCACGGCTTCTCAGATGCAGATTTTGCCAGATGCAAGATTAACCGGAAAAGCACTAGCGGCACATGTCAATTCCTTGGAAAATCCTTAGTATCGTGGTTTAGTAAGAAACAAAATTCTGTTGCTCTTTCAACCACTGAGGTCGAGTATATTGCGGCCGGTGGCTGTTGTGCACAAATTTTTTGGATGTCACAAACACTTATAGATAATGGCATTTCTCATACTTGTACCCCTATTAAATGTGATAACACTAGCTCGATCAACCTCACAAAAAACCTGATTTGTCACTCACGCATGAAGCACATTGAAATTAGACACCATTTTCTTCGTGACCATCAACAAAAGGGGGATATCCGCCTTGAATTTATTGACACAACTTATCAGTTAGTCGATATTTTCACCAAACCACTCCCGGAGAATCGCTTCATTTTTCTTTGCCAAGAATTGGGCATCTTAAATTTTGACTCATAGTTCTTCTCAACCTGGCACACCGGCGGTATACTGCGGTATACCGACGGCATGCCGATTTTGGTTCAGAATTATGTTCTGTGCCGGAAAATCGGTATATCGTCGGCATATGTCGGCATACCGAAGGTATACCGGTTCGCGGCGGACTATTTTGTCACATCAGCTCGGGCCCCACCACTCTTCCATTCTCTCTTTATTCTTTTCTCCCCTCTTAACTACCCATCCCATCAATCATGTCATGCCCTGATCCGGGAAATTGCTCGTCCTCGCTAGATTTTACCCGAATCATCGTCCTCGCTGGGACGTGATGCCGCACGAGCCTAGGAGTTGCGCTCGTGCAAGGCAAGATAACGGTTCACATAGTGATTATCTCAAATTCGTAACATAAGCAGCGGAAGGAAACAAAGTATAACATAAGAATCTCTTTTATTGATAACAAAGTGAAGGTTACAAAGGCTCTGAATAGCCCAACATATTTTGCCAATTGGCTACAACGCTCACTGATCTCTCTAGCTCACAAAGGATTACATTGTTCCATACATTATGCCTTTTTATAGCCACCAAGTAGTCTTCGGCCGAACATCTCCATGTCGCAAGTCCTGAACGCATATGCGGTAGCTCCTCTTGAACGCCAAGGACTCCATGCCTCGGTACGTCCAAGCCAAGCCTCGCCCCGAGCCGATCATAACCTGAGCCTGCACACAAACTAGTGGGGGATTAGTGCTTTCGTCCTCGCTTCGCACTGATCAAGACCCGCTCGCACCAAAACCTAAACACTTTGTATATTTAGTAGAACATGCAACATTATTTGGTGATCTTGCTAATTAGCCTTAGGATCCGTTTCATGGCAATACTCAACATAGCACATTATCATACATGTGTCCCATGTCGTGTTCCTGCAGCAGACACAGTTAGCCATAATATGAACGTAAATATAGTGTTCGTGCTCATCTCCGTCCCATATTGCCTAGCCTGCACGGGATAGAACTTAACATAGAATCATATCATTCACGCAACAGCCAACCATAAACTTAGACCAAGCATAAGGGTCGCAGGCCCTGCACCTGTACCCGACTCTCATCTCAGCCTACCGGCCCTATCTATATGAAGGTCATGGTGTTTCGCACCGTAATAGACTTGGCATCTCTTATGTGTAAGCCTATGATCACTTCGATACGGGTTGCTAGCCCAGTATCCGAAGCATCCCAAACTTACGGATATCATAGCTTATCACAGCACTGGACGGTCGCAATCCGTCCGAATGTTGTGCACCATAAATACCACACATAATTCCCTCCTAGGCCGAACGGTCCCGACGCCCCGGCGTAACCGTTCGAGGGAAGCCGTACCCGTGCACGGGCCATCCGAATCCATTGACCATGCAATACGTACCATAACAACACACATAACATACCAACCAAATCCTCAATCGCATAAACATAGTCTCGTTCCATAAACGGTTTCCCAGTGCCATAAACATATTCGCGTCTCATAACATAATCCACCATCCATATGGGGAGCTCCGTCGGCGTTATGCCCCAACACATCCATATTGATGCACGACGCCCAACGGCTTAGACATCTCGTACTTGTATTCAACGCGTCCCATTCGTAAGTTATTCTCATAGCATAATTTCGTAATTACTTAGTCTTTTCGTACATAAGTGCCCGCGGGCACGCTCAACACCATAATCAATATTCTACGCCTAGTGTTCAATGTTCTTGGAGCCGCTGCACACGATGCACATCTCAATATCGTCTTTCAATGTTCTACCATCATTGCCCTACCGCGACTCGTACACTTGATGCACGTCGCTTCAATTGTTCGATTGTTCAATGTTCTATCTTAGTGTTCAACGCATAATTAGATCTTTTATCGTCGATCCACGCTCGCTAACTCGATAACATCTTACGCATACCATAACATATTTTATTAGATGTGAAGGAATAGGGAGAGAGAGTCAAGAACCCGTCCACCTTAAGCCGATACGCCTTGCCGTTTCGCTGAGTTGAAGTGTCTCGCTTCCTATAACTCGATCGCATAGCTAACTCCCGGACTTAGCTATTTCTTTGAACTACTCGGTTGCTTTGGCCTATCGCACCCATGCCATAATCTGTTGCAAGGCCACGATTTGGTTTCACGGACACTTCGTTGCATAAGGCAAAATGCCGACCTCTTATCGTCCAGCGTAAAAGCATAGCCTGCACACTAGATCAACTAAAATCAGCACTTGCTCAACGGGACTTATCCTTTGCATCGATTCGATTCATAGATTCCAACCGACTCAAAGCTTACCTTTGGCCAACGTAACTCTTGCATCGATTCACATCGATACTTATCGGGTCAACGCAACTCTTCGAGTTAACGACTCATCATAATGCACCGTGCGTAGCTGGGGCATTACATAATATACCACTCAAAATCAGGTTCGTCCTCGAACCGAAACCAACACTTAATCCAAGTGCCTCGCTAGATCGTTTCACGATCTCGTACTACTATCGTTGGAATCATACAACTTAGTTTGGATCATACACATATTTTAGGCGTCCCACCAATATATGCATTTCAGCCAAGCTCAGCTGTAGGATATCGGGACAAACTAACACGCTCAGCTTAAATCCTCAAGCACCCATCGTTCCATTTTTGACTTAGTCATATCTCAGCGCCTATTCCCAAATACTCCTCGTATGTGTATTCCATAACATGCGATCATCTTCCAACATTTTGTACATAACTTAATTCAAACCATAACTTCGATCTCATAAGTTTCTCGTCGGTCACCTAACACTCGTATTGCATCGAGTCATTGCGCATCCGATCACAACAATTTTCCTGCAACGCCTATTCGCCCAATCGTTTTCTTTCTCTCACATAACTCAAGTCTTTCATCCAATCATTCATAATATTTGGCCTTAATGACATGGACTAAGTCCAACATATCCAAATTCCTTTGCCTATAATCCGTACTAAGTCTCGCACGCAACTATCCCAACATGATCCACGTTCTCGAACTACCTACGTATCGTATCTGGGGCTACCCCTGCTAGGTAACTTATCCAGACATCATGCTTAATCTCTCCTGACACAAGAGGTCAACTTGAGTCTACGATGCTCAAAGGCAACAATCTTTCCGACCTAAGGTCTCTTACGATACGCCTATCTCCGATACTCGACCGAGTACGAATTCTTTACTCAATTTCGAATCAATCCTGACTAATTCATTTCGTAACATAGATGGCACGCTCTACACACATAGCCTAACCATTTCTCAAATCGATCTACGACACAACTCTTAGGGTCATTCTATTATTCGTCGCTCTCGCGCTATTGCAAAATCCTTGCAATCGCCTTACCGCATCACTATACTAGGAACGTTCCTCAACATATACTCGATCATCGACTAGCCAAGTCTATCTGCGTATCCATTCGATCGATCATAAACTTTCTAACCATATCGATCTAGTCGAAGGCTACTCGCTAACTTCCGAAACACGATACTCACTCGCTTGGACTTATCCTCAACATGTACTACCTCATCTTTCATCCTCGACAAAATTTCCTTATGCGACTTCTTTAGGGTCATCATATGGGACTTCAACATTCACTTGATTTGGCGGTCAAGTCTTCTAGGGTCATCTGCCCCGAAACTACGCTCGATAATTGAAGATCATCAACGAGGGACAGTTACAACGAACCATGCTATATCCTATCGCGGGCCAAATCAATCCATGACACTTCCTATAGGGACTTTACCCAATCCGACATACTTTACAAATCCGTAATTTATCTATCCCCCGCGTAACTGATGCGCCGTTAACTACTTGAATCACTTATGCACGTTGCATGCCGTTACTACTCGAATCACTCATGCAATACCGTTAACAATATCGCAACTGAGCAATATTTGTTTGTCCTCTGTTCGAGTCTATCCACTCACGGCCAATATCTGACACACTTCTAGGCTTATCGCACAATCCCCTATTCCACCTTCGCATCAAACCACGAGTCCATATCAAATTTGCCACGCCTCGCAAGTTCGATCATCCTTGCTGGATGAATCACCATACCAGCGCTCACGCGGAATGATCGTTCTAATTTGATGTGACACATGTGCGAGGCTGGTGTTGCGCTCGCTCAAGACAAGAATGTCAACATAGTGGTGATCCGCGAAGCAATCCAGAACTTTCGTTTTCATCCAAGCAATATACATCCACCCTCAATTCTCCGAAGCACTCCTACCGTTATCATCCAAATTTTTATAACTTAACTTGCATCCTATTCATCCAACAACAATGCTCAACAAAATTTTCGTTCATTCGATCAGAGTATCCCCGAGTTATTACATATCGTCTTTGATACGCCTCAATACCATCGTCGATATGCATAACTTGAACATCTTCCTTTCTCATAAGCTCAAACCCGTTGCAATCATTGCCATTATCCGAACTCGAATACGAATCAAGTCTCGCACTTATCAAGATCCATTCAGTTGTAACTACTTAACATCGTCGCGACACGATTTCTAATTCACATATTCATTCTTATATCCCTAGCTCGTCCTTCCAAATCGTGCTACCGATTCCTTGCGCTAACTCAAATTCGTTCGTACGGTTTCTCCGTACCTACTCAACACGTTTCGAACAAGCTTCCGTACTAACTCAACATAAATTCGACCGGTTCGACCATTTCCTCAACGTACATTTCTTCGCTATGCGCAGCCTATCGTTCGACTTATACTTAACGAATCCTCGTCCGACGTATCCTTCATGGATATGAGTTTGCACATAATCGTTCGACTCACTTCCTCAAGGCATACTTGCATCGACTTCTCTCAAGTCATTCCCACTCAAGTCTCGGTACTACTTTGTCCGTTGAGGACAAACACATCGTAACCATATAATCGTCTCGACGTATCCTATCGTAAGTCACCAAACGGCTTAACATAGTTAGCGTTAAGTGGTATTCTATATACCACTCAGGATCGAGCCTATCGTTATCGATACAATACTTCGCTACACTTGCTCGCATAATTGGTATTGCATATACCACTCGAAATCGAGTCATTACTCGGCATCACATTCCGCATAGGTCCGACATCTATTCCTCAATCAACTATCCCGTATGGCGATCCTTCCGATCCCAGCTCTAGCGTTTGCTTACTCGAGTTGGCACAACAACTAGACCAACATGCCCTATCGTTCGTTCAAGTTCGACATTCGTTCAAGTCTCACCGTGCCTTAGCGATCATATCGATCACACACGCAACATTCACTTATTCAAAGCTCAACGCGACATACGGCCAACATAAACGTTCGCCTACTCAACTCGACTTAGCGACCAACTCGATCCGTTACTATCGCATCTGCGATCTTCCAATCTCACTCGTTGTAACTCGTACAACAACTCATTCTCGATACTTAAGGTCTTTACTCAATCTCGTACAATATATCGCTATCCATCCGTATAGCCATGCAACACGCATCATACCATATCGACTCGTTGCACCGATGTAACGAACGATTCATGACTTGCTGCACTCCGTGCAACCAATAACACATAACCATTCGCATAGCCACATAGTACGCATCGCCTCACATATCGACCCGTTGTACTTCGTGCAACCAACAACACATATCTCCTCGTACTTCGTGCGACCAACAATACATAACTCCTCGCACTTCGTGCGACCGACAATACGCATATCATTGCACTTCGTGCAACCAACATCACCATATTCATTGCACTTCGTACGACCGACGACTCGCAGCTTTTTTGCATTTCGAAAAACCATAATCTCATAACCCGTTGCACTTCGTGCAACCAACACTCTCCGATGGCACCCGGAGATAGCGTGATAGTCACGACATACTTGTGACAGACGTACTCACTTAATATAGACTTATTGTATGGAACATCCAATGTAGCGTCGAGCAGATCCACGAGCCATGCGGTTACGGAAACAACTTAGAGTCAACTGAATTCGATAGCGAAGCAACTGAGGGTCAAAGAGATTCATGCACGGTCCAAAGGATGGAACCGCTCTGATACCAACTTGTCACGCCCCGATCCGAGAAATCGCTCGTCCTCGCTAGATTTTACCCGAATCATCGTCCTCGCTGGGGCGTGATGCCGCACGAGCCTGGAGTTGCGCTCGTGCAAGGCAAGATAACGGTTCACATAGTGATTATCTCAAATTCGTAACATAAGCAGCGGAAGGAAACAAAGTATAACATAAGAATCTCTTTTATTGATAACAAAGTGAAGGTTACAAAGGCTCTGAATAGCCCAACATATTTTGCCAATTGGCTACAACGCTCATGATCTCTCTAGCTCACAAAGGATTATATTGTTTCATACATTATGCCTCTTTATAGCCACCAAGTAGTCTTCGGTCCGAACATCTCCATGTCGCAAGTCTGAACGCATATGCGGTAGCTCCTCTTGAACGCCAAGGACTCCATGCCTCGACACGTCCAAGCCAAGCCCCGCCCCGAGCCGATCATAACCTGAGCCTGCACACAAACTAGTGGGGGATTAGTGCTTTCGTCCTCGCTTCGCACTGATCAAGACCCGCTCGCACCCAAACCAAACACTTTGTATATTTAGTAGAATATGCAACATTATTTGGTGATCTTGCTAATTAGCCTTATGATCCGTTTCATGGCAATACTCAACATAGCACATTATCATACATGTGTCCCATGTCGTGTTCCTGCAGCAGACACAGTTAGCCATAATATGAACGTAAATATAGTGTTCGTGCTCATCTCCGTCCCATATTGCCTAGCCTGTACGGGTTAGAACATAACATAGAATCATATCATTCATGCAACAGCCAACCATAAACTTAGACCAAGCATAAGGGTCGCAGGCCCTGCGCCTGCACCCGACTCTCATCTCAGCCCACCGGCCCTATCTATATGAAGGTCACGGTGTTTCGCACCGTAATGGACTTGGCATCTCTTATGTGTAAGCCTACGATCACTTCGATACGGGTTGCTAGCCCAGTATCCGAAGGATCCCAAACTTACGGATATCATAGCTTATCACAGCACTGGACGGTCGCAATCCGTCCGAATGTTGTACACCATAAATACCACACATAATTCCCTCCTAGGCCGAACGGTCCCGGCGCCCCGGCGTAACCGTTCTAGGGAAGCCATACCCGTGCACGGGCCATCTGAGTCTATTGACCATGCAATACATACCATAGCAACACACATAACATACCAACCAAATTCTCAGTCGCATAAACATAGTCTCGTTCCATAAACGGTTTCCCGTGCCATAAACATATTCGCGTCTCATAACATAATCTACCATCCATATGGGGAGCTCCAGTCGGCGTTATGCCCCAACACATCCATATTGATGCACGACGCCCAACGGCTTAGACATCTCGTACTTGTATTCAACGCGTACCATTCGTAAGTTATTCTCATAGCATAATTTCGTAATTACTTAGTCTTTTCGTAACATAAGTGCCCGAGGGCACGCTCAGCACCGTAATCAATGTTCTACGCCTAGTGTTTAATATTCTCGGAGCCGTTCACACGATGCACATCTCAATATCGTCTTTCAATGTTCTACCATCATTGCCCTACCGCGACTCGTACACTTGATGTACGTCGCTTCAATTGTTCGATTGTTCAATGTTATATCTTAGTGTTCAACGCATAATTAGATCTTTCATCGCCGAGCCACGCTCGCTAACTCGATAACATCTTATGCATACCATAACATATTTTATTAGACGTGAAGGAATAGGGAAGAGAGTCAAGAACCCGCCCACCTTAAGCCGATACGCCTTGCCGTTTCGCTGAGTTGAAGCGTCTCGCTTCTATAACTCGATCACATAGCTAACTCCCAGACTTAGCCATTCCTTTGAACTACTCGGTTGCTTTGGCCTATTGCGCCCATGCCACAATCTGTTGCAAGGCCACGATTTGGTTTCGCGGACACTTCGTTGCATAAGGCAAAATGCCGACCTCTTATCGTCCAGCGTAAAAGCATAGCCTGCACACCAGATCAACTAAAATCAGCATTGCTCAACGAGACTTATCCTTTGCATCGATTCGATTCATAGATTCCAACCGACTCAAAGCTTACCTTTGGCCAACGTAACTCTTGCATCGATTCACATCGATACTTTATCGGGTCAACGCAACTCTTTGAGTCAACGACTCATCATAATGCACCGTACGGAGCGGGGCATTACAAATCACTCCTCATTAATACCCAACTCCTCCTCTCCTCTTCCCAATACCCTAACTTTACATCCTCATTAATACCCATCACTTTCTCTCCCCCATTAACTCCTCTTATCTTCATTTCAAAACTACTACAATTCCCATTTTTTCTTCTTTAATCGTTCCCACCTCTTCCCCTTCCAACAACTCTTTAAAAACCCCACTTTCCTCCTCATCCTCTTCTTCATTTCAAAACTCTACTTCCTCCTTTAACCTTCTTCTCTCTTCTATGGCCACCCACAAGCGCTCCCGCTCTTCTTTCACTGCTAGCAATCCCTTCACTCATGTGCCTCTCTCCCATGGCTTTGACCAGCTGATCTTCACCTCTTTCTTAGCTGTCGAAGCATGGTTCCAGCATTTCGTGCACCACAACGTCTTCAAAGGCCGCGCCATCAACTGGAACCTCTTTTCCGACTATCTCTCTCTCTTCGAGGAGGCCGGTCTCTCTTCCCTACTTCGGCGTCAGGTGCCTGTCTACCCCGCCGCAGTTCGCCTCTTCTACTACAACATGATTTTCGACATCGAGAACGGCACCAATGAGACGATGGTGAACGAGCGCCACTTTTGCCTGACGGCTCGTAACATCGCTGGCATTCTCGGCGTCCCTGACCGAGGAGAGGCTCTGTCGGCCTTATCTGCTCTTTATCCTTCGACCGAGGTCTCTTTCGATGAATTCTACGAATCATCTGCAAGGGACCAAATCCTCCTGCTATTCCCGGCCCTTTTCACGCAGCTGAAGCCGTTCTATTACGAGCTCCATAGGATCGTGTGCCACACCCTCTATCCCAAGGGCGGCAACTATGATGCCATCACCGCTGACGCCCTGGTTTGTATGTACTATCTCTATTCGAAGAAGCCTTGGTCCTTCCCCAAGACTCTTCTCAATACCTTCTTCGACGTCCTACCAGCGGGAAAGCAGTCTCTGTACTATGGTTCCTTCATCACCCTAATCTTGGAAGCAAAGAACGTCGACCTCTCCCTGTGCTACTCGGACGGCATCCCATCCTTCCTTACTCTTTTCCGTTCCCTCGGTGGTGCCTCATCATCTCGTTCCTTCTCCTTCCAAGAACCGTCGGCCACTGGTCCTGCTGCACCCGCCTCTACTCCTCCTGCCTCCGGCCGTTATATGTCCCTGACCCAGCAGCATTTCGATATGCGCATGGCTCAGGCGAAGGAGCAGATGTGGGCCAACACTCGTGGCCTTGGAACCCTGATCCAATTCCGCTTCCATGACCAGGCGTATTTCATTCAGCGCACCCTTCAGGATCGGGATGCATTTCTGGATCTGAATCTTCAGGATCCGATGTACCAGGCCTCTCATTTTTCCAATCCCAATGCCTACGGCTTTATGTACCCGGACGACATTGATCCTTTTGGTGCTTTCCACCGGGCTCAGGATGGGGGGGGAATAATCCGGCTGATGAGTAGGTGGCAGCTTCCTGGTGTTGATGGTGTCGAATAAGTGGTTGTCTTTTCCTTTTTCTTTTGTTTTATGTCGTTTGAGGTCCTTCGGGGATCAATGTTTGGGTGTTTTTAGTTGTGTGCAGTCCTGCGGGGACTTGACATCTGTTTCTTTTATTGTCTTGTTAACTCTCATAGAGGAGAGTTTTTATCAGTTCTTATGTAGTGTTTTCTGACTTGTCATGCATGTACCCAATTTCAAACCTTTTATCTATCAATGCACGCTTTTATCTATGATACTGTGTTCCATATTAAATGCTACTTGTTTTATATTCCCATCTTTGACTAAGTGACAAAGGGGGAGAAAACGTATTGAGGGGGAGTTGTCTACCTACGGGGGAGTCACTCCCTGAAGATGCTATCTCTCTATTTTGTCAATTATCAAAATGGGAAAGATTGTTGGCATATTTTATTTTGATAATATTTAACAACAACTTCGTAGTTTAGTTTTCTATGTTATCAGATTGACATCATTTCAGAAGCTCTACTACATAAAGTCTGTCCATTCAAGAATACCAACCATAGCCTTGAAGACTGAAGCAAAGACCGGCGTTCCTTGAAAAGACGGCTCTCTACACTTCAAGATTTCGAGTCTGTACAAGGTCTAGGTCTTTCTGTAAACACTTAAGGTTGGATGACAAAACTAAAAGCTTTCTAATTCTTCAGTCAAAAATCAATATCTTATAGAATGGCATACCGACGGTATGCTCCGGCATACCGACGGTATACCGTTTTATTGACCACAAAACTTTCTGTGAGAAATGTCGGCATACCGACGGTATGCTCCGGCATACCGGCGGTATATCGTTTTATGGACCACAAAACGTTCTGTGTCAAACATCGGCATACCGACGGTATGCTCCGGCATACCGACGGTATGCTTCGGCATACTGACGGTATACCGTTTTGTTTGCCTCAAAAATGTTCTATGATAATTATCGGCATACCGACGGTATACTCCGGCATACCGGCGGTATACCGTTTTGTGAGCCATAAAATATTCTGTGACAAACATCGGCATACCGACGGTATACCGTTTTGTTTATCACAAAATATTCTGCGACAAACATCGGTATACCGACGGCATACCACGGCATACCGACGGTATACTGGTTTACGAAATTTGATTTTTGAATGGCAAACACTAGCATTAATGGCTAGCATTAAATGCTCCCAACGGATATAATTATGACTGTTACTGTTCGACCGGCATATCGACGGCATGCCGGTCCATACCGACGGTATGCCGGTCAGGCTGTATCCAGGAGCATTGAATGCTACCTACTTTTGGTTTCTTTATAAATGAAAGCCTTCTCTCTCTTGAAGGCTCATCCACTCTTGCCATAAATTTTCCAAACAACCAAGAGCTCCACCATTAATACTCTACCAAGTTTTTAATTGTCATCCTCTCCCAAAGTGCTAGAGTATTTAAGAGTTATAAATTTCGATCTTCAAGTGTTAGAAGATCAACAAGTTCTCTTCTCTTTACTTTGAAGTTGGCGAGCCTTTGTAAGAAAACTCGTGTGTTGAAGTTGGCGAGTTCTTCGGATCCAAACTCGTGTTGAAGTTGGCGAGTTCTTCAGATCCAAACTCGTGTGTACTATTTTATTAAATAGTAGACTTAAGCCGGAGAGAGTTCCGGGACTGGATTGCCTCTAGCGAGAATACCAGGATACATCTTGTGTTTGATCTTCTTACTCTCTCTTTTTATTTGACGTATATTGCTTCTTGTGCTTAAGTTATTTTTATTTCCCTATTCACCTTCCCTCTAGGGTTCTACAATTAAGTCAACTGAAAAAATAGTCCTACAATTAAGTCAACTGAAAAAATAGTTAGTGAGATTAGGAGAGACTAATTAAAAGATAAGTACAAAATTTTATGTATAAATAATATAAATAATTATAAAATAATATTAAATAATATAATGTATGTGCTTATATTAAAACAATTGTCAAGAAATAAATTTGTGTATAAATAAATAATAGTTTTTTATTATTTGAGGATTAATAAATTGTAGTAAAATTTTTGGCAAATTCTAAGGGCACCACGTAAATTACTGGGGGCGTCATTTTACTAGGGGACAGCCCAGGTTTGAGGAACTTTTACTGGGGACGTCCCGAAAATTGCTTGGGGCTATCCCAAACTTAGGGTTTTTTTTTCTCCTTTTTCCTTCTCCTTCCTCCAGCTGCCGCCTCCAGCCGCCGCCTCCCTCCTCTCCTCTGCCTCCAGCCTCCGCCTCCAGCCGCCGCCTCCCTCCTCTCCTCCGCCTCCTCTTGCTAGACGCCGCCTCCGAAATCTCCATTGGAGAGCTCTCCTCCTCCCCCTCCTCCGCCTCCTCCTCCTCCTCCTCCTTCCTCCAGCCTCCGCATCCAGCAGCATCTCCAAGGACTGCCAACAAGTTGGCAGTCCAAACATATGTTAGGACTGCCAACTTGCTGGCAGTCCTAGGACTGCCACTAAGTTGGCAGTCCTAACATATGTTAGGACTGTCAACCCGCTGGCAGTCCTAACATACGTCAACCCGCTGGCTAGGACTGCCAGCAGGGTGGCAGTCCTAACATATGTTAGGACTGCCAACCTGCTGGCAGTCCTAGGACTGATTGGTGTGGTGTCCCAAGTAAAAAAATTTGATGGCAAATTTGTAATTTTTTCAAAAATTTTTGGAATAGTCCCAAGTAAATGGTGTGGTGCCCTTAGAGCATCATTAGTAAGGCCCATCCCATTTTCTAGATTCTAGATTTAGAATGTAGGAGCTCATTTTGTAGAATAATAAGTCTCATCCCTAGTCCCAATTTCTACAATTTCGGTCCCAACCCATCCATGGGTGCTAAGGGTTGGGCCTCCCAATTTCTAGATTCTAGATTGTAGAAACTCGTTTTGTAGAATAGTAAGTTCCAATTTGGAGTCAAACTTTCTAGATTCTAAACTTTATATTATTTTTTTCCTACATTAATTTTTGATCACACAATTTTTGGGACCGGAGCTCACTTTATCATTTCCTACTATTCTCATACAAACCCAATCCATTCTACATTTACCTTTTTTTTGAAATTTTGGGCTCCAAATTGCATTGGAGAGTCCCAACTAGTAATGATGCTCTTAGAAGGATAGAACAATATGAGAATCTCTCTCTTGGAGTGAAGATGCATTAGCTGACGGTCTGTATATAACCGATGATCAGAAAACGTAAACCCAGATAACAAAAAAAGAAAAGAGGGTAAATCAAAATGGCAGTCCCCTCTACAACATTCCTTTCTCGCTTCTTCTCTCAAAAAACTCTCTTATTCTCCTTATCTTCCAAAAGGGTTCCTTCTTCTTCGTCGTCGACTACTGCTGCAGCAATGGCCTACCAATCTCCTTCTCCAGCTCTCAAGACCATAGACTCCCATCTCCACATATGGGCTTCTCCTCAAGAGGTCACTCGACACTCCAACACTATTTATTTATAGAAATTTTGAATTGTCCTCTACTTATTTTATCATAATTTAATATGCACCCTACAGAATTATCATAATACATTAAACCTCTAAAACTGTGGACGACTAAAAGTCAACTTCTTTGACCTACGTAAACAAAAAGAAATTTTTTGAGTTGCTCCCCACTTATTTTTACCAGAATTCAAGGTGCACCCCACTTATTTGAAAATATTTTGGTCATAATTCAAGATGCACCTCACTTAAACGGGGGCAAACAAGTTCAAGGTGCACCCCCACTTATTTGAGATATTTTGGTCATAAATGTGTACTCCACTTAAATGGGGTCAAAGGAGTTGACTGCATTGGCAATATTCGTTAAAAGTGGGAGCTTTCGTGCATTATGGTAATTCGGTGGAGTGCGCATTGAATTGTGGTAAAACAAGCAGCAGACAACTCAAAATTTTAAACATCAACTTCTCTACAATTTTTTCCTCCTGATTTTAAACATCAACTTCTCTACATTTTGGGTTTGGTTTTCATTTAGGCTGCTGAGAAGTACCCGTATTTTCCAGGGCAGGAGCCTTCGATTCCCGGCGACGTCGACCTCTTGCTTAAGGTATTTCAACTCTTAAAAAGTTGGACATCACTGTACATTATTGAGTTTGTTATAGGATTAATGCACTTTTTTTGCGTCTATATTTGAATTGACCAATTTTTATTGAGCAATCTTCTAAGAGGGCTTGAATGGGATGAACAAGTAGGATAAGAGGGATATTTAGAAAAAAATAATATAAAAAATAGGCTAAATTTCAACTTGATACCCTCAACTATTCAAGTTTTTCAACTTGATAGCGTAAACTTTAATATTAGACAACTTCATAACTCAACTACAATTGTACAACTTAATACTCTAACAATGGTAATGGAAAATTCAAAATGACATAAATACCACCATAATTCGAGATCACTCCAAATACCTCTAGGGGAGAGGATGAGGATAATTTGGTCGAAAAATTATTATTTGTTTTTGTTGAAACGGAAAAATTAACTCCTGAGTGACGGAGGGTATCGTCGTGAAAATATTCAATAGTTGATGGTAGTGATTGATATGATATTAAAGTTTAGTGTATCAAATTGAAAAACATGAATAGTTGAGGGTATCAAATTGAAATTAAGCCTAAAAGAATAAGAAGAGTAATTAAGAATGTTAATG
Source organism: Iris pallida (assembly GCA_029216955.1). Classification (NCBI taxonomy): domain Eukaryota; kingdom Viridiplantae; phylum Streptophyta; class Magnoliopsida; order Asparagales; family Iridaceae; genus Iris; species Iris pallida. The sequence continues at coordinate 4,825,288 of JANAVB010032619.1, read as the reverse complement.
TTAAAGACCCTGCTACTACAATTTATGAGGCTTGAGGGTTATTTATATTATTTAAATACGCCCACACAGGTCGAATGCCTATTTTATGGGTGGAGAGCTGGATTTGCGAGGAGGAAACCTTTAGATTAAATCCACTTAAAATAACACGTCAAATGGATGTGACTTTTGCTAATGTGAAAGTGGAGATTAGCCTTAACGGAGTTAAGTGAAAGATTTTCATGTAGCCACCCCAGGAAATTTGGGGTAAAATATTTTTGTTTTTGTTTTTGATGATGAGATCGATGCGGCCCATTTAGCTACTTGGGTGCAAATGTCCTAGTATGGTTGAGATCTCTTGTGCGGGAATGGGCTAAGGACTGCATTTTGCTACATTCCCGAAGGTGAAATCAACAAGAGCATGGAGTCTAGGAGCATTCTGCTACTTAGCATGCGAAGCAACTTATGCATACCTCTCAATGGTGAAGAATGCTAGGAACAGCTAGTTTCTCTTCCTAGTCAATGAGAACCTCGATAGTTAGTTACATTTATCAACTTATGAAAACTGAAATTGATATATCCTTTCTTTTATTATTGAGGTATGCTTGGAAAGATTACGAAGGTGAAGGTAAATACACTCGTACACAACTATAATGATGAGTACCTTTTGTTGCACATACATCACCTATTTTGGTGTGTCCTAGTGTATTTTGGAGTGCCCGGGTTGTATCTAATACATGTTTAGTACTTATGCAACCACTTGTGAGATCAAGACAATGACAGGAGATTGACACTGTCGCGCTTGTGGGAAATCAAGACAAAGGTGGGAGATCGAGACTATTGTATCATCTGGACACCGGGATTGTCATGCCGTAGAAGATCAATCAGGAGAGAATTTTAGTTTTGGGTTTATACATAAAAGAGAACAGAAGGAGAGGGTTTGGGGTTTGTACTTTGTACTTGAGCAAGAAAGAGAGGAGTGGCTTTGGATCCTTTCGGAATTGGATTGTTTTGTTGTTTATACAGAGAGAGAAATTTAAGAAAGTTAGCCCCCATTGTGACATTTAGGGATGTTTTGTTGCCTGCAATTGGAAATCCCTTGCAGCATTTACTGTTGTAATTGGAGTTGCAGTCAAAATGACTATACCAAATATTGTAGGAATTGATATATGTATTGCAACTTTTGTTGCATCAAGTTGCTCTATTTATAGGAAAACAAATACTAGAATTGGTGTGAGTGCTACATCAAATGTTGCTGCAGTTGCATATACAACCAACCAAACATTCTTCTGGTTGCAATTCAATTGTCTTTCTTGCGTAACTAAACCCCAAATTTTCTCTCCCTTCGGTCAAATTTATAACATAAGCCCTATAGTAAATTCTCTCTTCACAAATCTAGTGGGGGCTTGATCCCCCACACCTCTTCATGTGCATCTGCCCCTGCCCATACCCGTGACGCGTGGCTAATGTTCTATAATGTTTTAGCCTATGCATATTATGTGGTTATTTATCACATATTTGAAAACAATCTGTTAGACTTGTGCTGTTTGGATAGGTTTACGTTGGTCTTTATGCCCCATAAAGAAAACCAAATGAACCATGATGAGAACTTGAGTTTACAGGAATTTAACAAAAATTGATGTAGATGCCACATTACTATTGCCCAAGAGAAAAGGTTCAGGATAAATTCGATCATAATTCCTTGTCCATGCATTATTCCAGTAGAACTTGAGTAAATAAATTGTTAAGAATGAGGTCATTTTCTTCACAATTGGGAAGCCAACAACATGGTGGTCCCTCTTGATAACTATCATGTTCAAAGATAAACTCGATAGGTATCTACACTCTGTCTTTATGTTTAACCATCTTCTCTATCAATTTAGGTTCCAGTTAGTAACGGAATTGATTTTAGAGCTTGCCTAAAGTAAACCCAGAAGAATAGACTCCAATTCTAGAGGGATGCAATACAAGGAATATTATGTGCTTCTGATAGCATGATAGAAATTCTCTATGTATTTGACTTCCTTTCTCCCTTTTGTTTCTTCAGTGTATGTTAGAAGCAGGGGTTGATGGGGCTCTGATAGTGCAGCCCATTAATCACATGTTTGACCATTCTTTCGTCACAAGGTCAGCTTCTTGTCTTTCCAAAGACTGTAATTTAATTGTTCTTTCTCAAAATCACATCTATATTTTATATAGCGAACATTTGCATATGCCCTTGAAAACTAGTTCTCCAAAATGTTGTTTAGAATGACTCATTTCAAGTTGATAAATCTAAATACTAATTCTCTCTCTCTCTCTCTATATATATATGTGTGTGTGTGTGTGTGTGTGTGACATTCTCTCTCTTTAGCCACTTGCCTCACCATAGATGTTTTTATTTAACAGAGTTTTAAAATGGTATCCGTCTAAATTCATTGGTTGTTGCCTTGCAAATCCTTCAGAAGATGGTAGCGGGATTGGCCAGCTTGAAAATCTTGTTTTGAAGGTTCTTAATAAGACTATTTCTTACCATACATGTATTGCTGGGACATGCATCTGATAATACTGTTATCTTTGCTAGGATGGATATAGCGCTGTTCGTTTCAACCCATATTTGTGGCCTTCTGGTCAGAAGGTATTCAAAGTGCTTCTTTTGGGATGCTATCAGTAACAGGCACCTAGTTATCTTTGTTGTTTCTGCTGAATCTCCTCTACTTTTAGAATTTGACCTTATTTCTCCTACTCAAGCAGATGACTAATGAAATAGGAAAGGCGATGTTCAGGAAGGCTGGTGAACTTGGAGTTCCTGTAGGATTTATGTGCATGAAGGTAGTTTTCTATGGGACTCTTCCTTGGATTGTGCATTCTACTTCAAAATGGCATTCACATGATTGAATCTGAACCTCATGGTAATCACAATACGAGTATAGACGGTGTAAGAACACAATACGGGATATGGATTCAGGCATTGTCAGATAGGTTCAGTTACGGGTGGCAATCGAGTCGGGTTGAACTCGGCTGACCTGTTAATGCCCGACCTGTTTTAAGTGGGGCCAACCGGACCCAACCAGTTTGCCCATTTAACTACATGCTAAATGGGCCATATGGGCTTGACTGGTTAATCCTAGCTTGATCTGGTCTAGGTTCTGCACATAGACATATATCAATTACCAAATTACTTAATACATGATCAATTTAGGAAAATACTAATACATGAACAGTTAATCAATATCTGGATTTCATTCTGAGCCAAACTTCTCATATTAATTTCTTTCACTTAACACTAACTGAAAACAATTGACAACAAACACACTGTGTGTGGAAATGTCTAATGAGTTGAGTTCCATTGCTATCTATGTCCTCTGTTTCTTGGCAATGAAGTGATGGCTCAAGAAACTGTTGATGAGGAAGGGAGGTGTGGTGGCAGAAAAAGTTGAGAGAAATATGATGTGCAGGGAGATAATGGTTGTGTTCTGACTTGGGTTCAAAACTTAAGAGGAGAGGAGTGCTCCAAAGAACAAAGGAGGAAGGAGAAGAGTAAAGGATATGGAATCTGCTGATGCTGATGGAGATTAGACCGTGGATGGAACCACTGGTTTGTCGGAATTAGAATAGGGTTAGGGTTTGTCATACCAAGGCGGCTGAAGTGTTATGAAGAATGAAAGCATATATGAAGACTACAGAACTTATACCTTAAATGGGCTAATGGGTTCCGAACATGGACCAACCCACTAAGGATGAAATGGTTTGTTTATAAATGGGTTAGAATCCTGAAATTATTTTAAATATCTATATGGTTTTGAAATTTTTTTAACCCTGAAATCTTGTTAAATATTAAAGGAACTCCAATAACTGTTATTTTCTTGTAACCTCATCAAATTTATAAGAACATTTTTTAAAACAAAAGCTTTAGATGGGAGCTTGGAATATTTCATCTTTGAATTGTTAAAACCACCAGAAGGATGGCTGAGGCAACTGAATGCCGCAAAGGAAAGACCATACTGAAAAGAGAGGTCTTCCGCTGGCCTGCAATGAAAAATGAAAGCACGGTTTAGGGAGGGATCTTTTTCTTATATTGCACCAAGAAAAAATGATCTACTCCATCCGACTAGTTCCGGGTTTGAGTCCCGGACAACCTATACAGAAAATATAAAAATAGTTTTTATTATTATATTCACCCACTTCAAATAACAAACTTTTCTGGTGCTTATTTTGGTGAAAGGTCTCGCTTGTCCTTATGGGCTTTTCTGTCCCCGCAGTTCGCCTTTGGGTGCCTTCTCCTGCAGCTAGCCAGTCTTGCTACTACTCTGGTTGAGCCTTCTAAAACTGCCACAAGGATACTGTTACCTTTGACTTTCGTCAAAATGACTCGCTTACAGAAAACTTGCAAAGTATGTGCTCAATATGTGTGTATAACTGTATATACGTGTGTCTGTGTGTGTGAATGCCACTATGTGTTTATAACTGCATGTTTATGAAACTTATTAAGCCTGAAATCTTATTAAATATTAAAGGAACGCCATAACCGTTATTTTCTTGAAACCTCATCAAATGTTCAAGCCTGTTTTAAAAACCCCAAGCTTAGACTTTGAACGAACCTGGAATATTCATCTTTGAATTGCGAAAACCGCCAAAAGCATGTTGTCACTTCTTACCCTTCATCAAAATGACTCGATTACACTGTCTTCCAAATAGCTCAGTCCGAGCATCTTGGTTGTCAATTGTTTAGAGGAGCTGTCACCAACCAATATGTTGGATTGAGTCATTTCAAATATGTGGAGATCGCATAGTTTTAAAAGGCGAAAGGCGCACCAAGGCGCAAAGGTTCCTGGAGCCTGAGGCGCTAGGCGCAAGGCTCAAGGCGCGCCTTTTGAAAGCTAGGCGCACTTTTTTCTTTATATGTAAAAAATATCGACATTTAAAAACTTAGCTACATAGAAGTCCAAATTCCTTGAAAATATCACTAATTATAGGCACAAAATTATTCTTTATATATATATATATATATATATATATATATATATAATATATATATATATATATATAAGTCCATTAGATATAAATAACCCAAACTATATACATATAATACACAAACCACATATATATAAGCCTTTAAATATAGAAGTACATTCTAATTTAGAAAACAATCTAAAATCCACAATAATATTAATGGCAATAATTTCTATACTTTCCAATAAAGTCCATAAACTATATAACATGTATATATTTTTTGGAATATATATATATATATATATATATATATTTTTTTTTTTTTTTGGAATATATATATATATATATATATATATATATATATATATATATATATATATATATATATATATAATGATAGCGGCTCCTGGCGATCACGCGTGCGCTAACCCTAGGGAGGTGGCGGCTCGGTCCCCCCCCCCATCGGCCACCGGATCCCATCGCCGGCGGGGGGAGGAAGGTCGGCAAGCAGGGCAAGCGGGGGGGCGGTTAGCCCCCCCCCCCCCCAGTCCGGCGACGGCGCCTACAGCGGCGGGGAGGCGGGCGCGGACTCACAGGTAGGGGGTCGAGCGGACCCCCCGTTGCTGGCGCGGGCGGTGGCGCCTACCCGGCGGTGGAGGGGGGGCGGACGTGCAGGTGGGGGGGTCGACAGGACCCCCCGGGCGGGCTGGCGGTGGCGGAGCCCCCTCTGGCGGAAGGGGGGAGGGGCGGATCTGATGCCGAGGGGGTCGGGCGACCAACCTCGGGCGGTGGCTGCGGCGCGCCACCCTATCGGGAGGGGGACGGACTCGGTTCCAAGGCCTACGGCAGGGGATCGGACCCTTCGGAGGATATCTACTGTCCCGGCTTTCGAATTTGGTGTTGGTTCTAGTTCTCAGGGGAACCAGACGGATGGAGGAGTTTGGACGACGGTTACGCGCCGTCGTGTGGCGAAGACCGGGGGGAAGGCATGAGGTGGTCAGGGTCATGTTCGTGATCGGCACCCGACTGACAGTCGTCAGAGCGGATCAGGGGCGAGGCCATCGGCTCGGGGCCCTGTGGGATCTGCTGGGAGATCGGTGGGCTGGCGGCCAAAGGCGACTGCGGCGGACAAAGGGAAGGGTAAGGTGGTGGATCCCGGTGTTCCGAGATCTAGTCCATCCAGGTCGGAGGTTGCACCCAGGCCACATGGGACGTCTATTCGGCCGGTTGGACGGTCCTGGACAGAGATCTGCAAACCTGTGGAGCGGAAAAAACCCTACATCGATGGAGTACGTGCCGCCGATCAAGGCGGGGAGGGGTTTCTGGGCCTCGTTACCCGCGGAGGAGATAGAGAAGGTGTCAGCATATTGGGAGAATACCCTTGTCCTGTATGTCCTAGGCAACAAGCCTTTATACGAACAGATTCGGGGGTATGCAGCGCGTGTCTGGCAGCCTAAGGGGAGTATGGAGTTCTTTGCCCGCGAGAACGGCTTCTATTATGTGAAGTTCGGACTTGCGGAGGATGTCGCTAGGATATTCCAAGGCGGCCCCTGGACGTTTGACGGCAGGCTTATCATTCTAAAGGAGTGGACCCCGGAGCTTCGTTGTGAGCGGGAAGTTCTGAATGCCATCCCTGTATGGATTCGCTTCCCTGAGTTCCCTGTCCGGTTTTGGAGTATTCCTTTGCTGATGCGACTGGCGAGCTTGGTGGGCACCCCGATCAAGGCAGACGAAGCCACTGCCTTTCGGTCGAGGTTGATGTACGCCAGGATTTTTGTGGAGATCCGAGCTGGGGGGGAGTTACCGGAGTTGGTGGAGTATGAGATCCCGTCTGGAGAGGTGCTTACCCAGAAGGTGGAATACTGTCACAACCCACACCCACTGTGAGGGTACGAGTACGTAACAGCGCCCAGCCTACGCCGCAGTGTCGGCGGTAGAACGATGTTCTAAGTCTCTAACTAACCATCAACTCATGCAGTATATAATGTACTCATCATGATCAACTCCGAACGGAGGACAAGTATAAGATATGGTGTAACTCAATCACAGTCTAAGCACGATAAGATAACACAGAAATATAACTAAGAAATTGAAGACAACAATAACTACTGAAATAATAACATCTGAATAATCTCAAATACATCTCAAGTCTCAATCAACAAGCTCTAAATGAAAATAAATGCAAGTCTACTAAACTAAATCCCGATCACTCCTGAGTGTCGGGGCCAAAGGTAGCTAAACCATCTCCTGGACAGTAATATGTAGGGCATGTGTCCTTAGGGCAATCATCTGTAAAATTTACAACAGGTCCGGTCAGGACAGGAACGAGCACATCTCATCTAAAAAACCCAAGTAAATGACAGAGAACTATAAAGCAGTTATCGACAGTTGTATTGATAAAATGGCAGTTTATATTCAGGTGATGGTAAGAAAGACAGATAAAGTGCAAGGAAGGTAAATAACTAAACAAGAGAAGAATCATAGCAATGAAGACTGTAAAAAAATAGAACTAGCTGAACCAGGGTAATATGATATAAAGTCCAGACAGCAATGTAGACCAGTGTAACTCCAATGTAAGTCCAGTACAAGATGAATCTAATACAAGATTAATCCAGTAAGGGACGATTCCAGTTATAGTGATCAATGATTCCAGGGTGAGTCCAGCCTATACTCTAGCAGTGTGTTTTAAAATACCGAGATCGACATGTAAACGGCTATGGGTAATCCGGCACATCACACACCTGGCCGGATGTGAGATGGCTATCATTCCAGTTTGATTCCAGCAAAGGGTGATTCCAGAAATGGGTATGTCTACATGTCTTACTCTAGTATTTCTCCTCCCAGCAAGTGAATCCAGAATTCCGACACAATGATTCAAGATGAGTCCAGCCAGTAATATGAAGATACCAGTAAATGATTCTAGAATGATTCCAGTAATAGAGGCCAGATAATAAATGTGTGTCGTATACATGAATCCAGAAATATTCATACGTGTTGTAACAGAGAATCGCATACAACTAACTAGAACTGAAGTACAGTAATTGACAAGTAAATGAGAGAACTATTACACTGTGTTTGGGAACATTTGGGGGGAGGGAGAGGAAAATTTGAGGGGAAGGAAAATGGAGGGGAAGGAAAATGGAGGAAAGTTAATTTTCCCTTCCTTTGTTTGGATGGACAAAAAGTAGGGGAAGGAAAAGTTTAAAAACAATTTTCTATTTGTTTATGGATATAGGTATAATTACTATTTCCTCCTTGGTATTCTCAAATGATGATTTAATTTTAACTTTTTGAGGGGTGGTGGGGTAAATTCACTCAAATTCCTCTCATCTCTCTCCATTTTCCTCCCACATTTGGGAGGAAAATTTTTTGGTGGGACCCACCTACTTTTTCCTCTCAAATTTTCCTCCCCCATGTTCTCTCCCCCTTTCCAAACACCATCATTTAAAATTTTCCTCTCACTTTCCCCTCAACTTTTTCCTTCCTCCCATTTTCCACCCTTCCCAAACGGTACCTTAGAGAATGTACTCGTCTGATACTCTGAAAAGAGTAGTGTAATATCAGATGTCTGCACCGGAGTCACAATGTCCTAAATAGAGCAATACAGATTATAATGTGTTTAAAACAAGGTAAATGATGTTTATGATGCAATCTACATGATTTCTAGACCAATCTAGGTCAAAGTCAACTCTAAGTCAAACCTGGTCAACTGTCTAGGTCAAACTAGGTCCAAGTCAAAATTGGTCAACTCTGGGTCAACCCAAGTCAACATTTAGGGTTTGGGCTTCTAGGTATCAAACCAAATCAATCTAAATTAGACTCAACTATAAGCCACCATATGAATTTAGCTAACTTGGTTAACTGTCTACTCAAGGTAGGTCAATACTAGGCTATGGGTCAACTCTCTAGTCAAGTCAACTCTCCTCTAAGCTAAACTCAAACCAAATACCATTAACATATAAACCAATTTACTATATCTTATCTAACCACAACCATCCATATTACAAGTTTATAAACCAACTATAGGCAACCCACATATCTTATGCATATGTGCCTAAACCCACAAGTATCTATAACCTATAACATATATATTAACTCAAAGAATCTATCCTATATTACTCACAACCTAACTTTCAATCCCAAAGGACACACCCATAACAAATACTTGTATACACATTACATATATCATATATCTATACATATAGAGAAGGGAAAAGGGGCTGTGTATCCAGTTATAGGTAAATGTATGTGTGTGTGAATTCTCAGAATATAGCAAATGAATGTGACAGTTTTGTGTGTGTGTGTGCCTATTCAAAACAGTGAGGGGGGAAAATGTTCTCAGGACCATGGCAGATAGGTTAATGACAGGGTGTGTACATTTGTGAAGTTTTAGGAATAGTATCTCAGTTCATTTCAGACCTATAGCTAACAGTGAGATGTGAGTGATGAACATGAGTGTATAATGTCAATAGGAATGATCCTAAACCTGTCTAGACAGGGAACTCAAGTCCATTTCTGGACTGATGCAAATGAATGCAATGAATGGCAAAACATTGAGAGTTATATCTCAGGTTTTCAGTGAATAAGTGTCAAGACTTTCATATAGGTTCTCAGGAATTGACAGTTCAAACATTAACAGTTAACACATTGTCCAACCCCATTCTCAGTTTTACAGTTGGCCATTCAGTAATTTAGGAAAATCAGCATACCAAATCAATACACATAATCAGTTTACAGGGAACTCCCAAAATCCATGAGGATTCAGTTTTCTCAAGGGTGAAGGAATCAAAATCAGTGAGCTAACATGGTGTAATCTGGGAATCAGTTAGCTAACCTGAAACTTGTGAGTGATATTGTTAAAGAGAAATCAATTCCCAGCTAGGAAGGGAATGGAAATGAACTCAGTTTCCCTGGTTTCGATGAGTTCTAACCAAAAGACAGTTTCATATGTGAATTAGAAACTCAGGTATTGGAATCAAAACTCAAATTGGTTTAAGGAAAATAAACTGATTCTCAGGAATGGTGACAGTGTTAATCTTCAGGTTTAACTAATGTGAAATAACAGGTTTTATGTCTAATGACAGTTCAACCATTAGCAACATTAACTCAAGCCAATCCATATGTCGAATCCATTCCTCAATGAATCCTAACTAACATGCTAATGCACCCTAGTAGTCTAACAAACATGTAGTGAATTTAAACATGACTAATAAACTCAAAAATCAGTAAAAATTTCAGGGTTTAAAATCAGGATTTCAAACAAGAGGGAAATATCAGTAAAATATGATAGTTAAAATCTCCATTCAAATTCGTAAACCCATTTCACCAACCCAATTCAGTACACTAGCCTTTACCCCAATCACCCAATCATGAAACCAACATCCACATACATATATACATATAAATTTACATTTTAAAGGAAATTAAAAATGAATTCGAACTCGAAAATATGAACACAGTAAGATGAGTATCAGAGGATACATGAAACCTCAAATTCAAAATCAAAAATACAATTTACATCAATTTAATGGCCAAGGTAGCGTCGTATATATGTTGGGGTGTTGTACAGGTCGTGTCGTGTCCAAATGAGTGGACACGACGTGTCAAAACATTCGTGTACACTGTGTTCAGCAATGTGCAGCAGGCAGCCTCGTGCTTGCGTGTGGGTCGCCCTAGGACATGACACAGGGCGACCCGTGTCTCGTGCTCATGCACGTGGGTTCGCCCAGAGTAGGGCTAGGTGTCTAACACCCTGCACCGTGTCGGCGTGTCGCCGTGTCGGAGTTAAACGCGCTTATCAGCGCGCATTTTAAACCGCGTGTCCTGCAGTGTCAATTCGATGCGGATGGGATTTCTCCCAATCCGCTCGATGAGATGGCCTGAAATTTTGTGTGTGCTGTGTCAGTGATTGCCCGCACGACTCCACAAATTTTCGTGGTGTCACGTGCCGTGTCGTGTCCGCTACAGTGCCCGAGCAGCAGGGCACTGTGCGCAGCCTGCTGCGCGTGTGTGCGTGTCCAAATCCCGACACAAAAGGACACGAAAATAATCTCAGTCTTCACAAACATTGCTACACATACCTAGATCTAGAGATCCATGAAATTAGAATTCAAAAATACTAAAAATAAATTCTTTGTGGCATTTAATCAAACACCTACACAACAATACGACACGTGTCCGATACGGGCACCAAACGGACACGAAATCCACCCAAATTACGGGGACACCTTGGGGACTCATAGATCTAGCCCTACATGCAAAGAAAACCGAAATTTAAATCAATTTAAAGGGTTTTACCTATGTGTGCAAAAAGCTTGGAAAAGCTTCAAATGAGGGATTCTTCCTCTTGATGGCAAAAGCTCCAAAATTGTCCCAAAGCTGGGATTAAACCCCAAAATCAGAAAATAGGAGAGTATTAGGTTCTAATGCAAGAAACTAGGATTAAAAAGGAATAAAAATGGATTTATGGGGATTTTTGGAAGGGGGACAATTACCTTTCTTTTTCAATGTTGAAATGAATAAAAGAAAGAGGCAAGCCCTAGAGAATAAGTGTTTATATAGGGTGGGGATCCCTATGGCTGGTCATAAAGGAAGGAATTAGGATTAGGGTTTCCTAAATTGGCCCATGGGCTTAAGTTATGATTAATCAAGTCATGAAGTCATAAGCCATTTCTTGAAACCATAGGCCATGACTTAAATTCACTAAACCAAATTCCCTCATTCTAAAATTAGTTTCTAATGACTAAAAGTAGGTTAACCTAAGTTAGACTAGGGTCACCATGGCTAGGGTTAGCTTCTAGGCTAGTTCACTAGGTCTCAACAAGTCAAGTTAACCTATAATTCACCAATTCAATAAATCATCAAATAATTCAAATAAGTCAAAATGACCAAATTATCCCTAGGCTAAAAATGATAATCAAATCATCCTAATGACATGGTTAGGCTCTAGGTCATGCAGTCTCTAGGGTTTCACTAGCAGCACGTCAAAATCACAAGTCATGACTTAAAGCAGATTTTAAATAGTTTAGAAATTATTAAAAATCACCAAAAATCATAATGTGAAATAAATATCAATAAATAATAATTATAATTACAAAATTTCAAAAATACCCTCATTCCAGAAACTGGGTGTTACAAATACGAATTGGTTCTCCCTACCTGTACACGGTGTTCCTGTTTCGGGCATCTGGCCAGTGCTTGTTCGGCGGCCGGACATCATGTGGAGCCTTCTAACCTCCTGAGTGAGGCTCCAGACTCTCCCTGTGACAAGGATTTCAGAGTTGATGGCAGAGAGGAGGCCTTGGTGGGAGAGGATACTCTTCCGGTGAGTGAGGGTGGGACGAGCCTCATTGTCTCTACCCAGCTTGCTCCCACGAGTGGGGCGTTGTCCACTTCCCGAGGGCAGAGTAGTATTGTTACGAGAGACATGGCGGCGTCGGGGATCATAGCACGAGGGGGTGGAGGTTCAGCTGAGGGGCAGGTTTACTGCAGGAAGAGACGCCCTGTCGGGCCGCTGAGTGACGATCCCTCCAGGGAGGGGATGCATCCTTCTGACAGAGAGGAGGCTGTGTGTGTTGACAATCCTTACTGGGCGTTGGTACTCTCTCAGGCCATCCCACAACAGACCATTCCGACTGGGATGGAGGAGGATCTCTTAGGGACGGGTGTGGCGCTTTCCCCAGGTGCCAATCCGGGTGTTTCTTCAGGGGACCCTTCTCTCATTAATTAATGGCTATTATAGCCTGGAATGTGATGGGGGCGTGTTCGCTAGGGAGGTGGAGAGAGATATGTGGGGTACTGCTCAGAGAGAAATGTGACATCTCTGTTCTATTAGAAACTAAGATTAAAGGTGAAAAGACTCTTGCTCGGAGAACCCCTTCCCATTGGGCCCAACTGCACAACCTGGCTCTGTGTGACATGGTCAGGATCTGGGTTCGATGGAACTCGAAGAGCTGGGATGGAGATTTGCTCTTGATGACGGAGCAGTTGATTGCCATTTCCTTCTCAAATAAGGGCAGCTTTCGGTTCTTACTGGAGGCGGTCTACGGCCACAACGACAGACGGAGAAGGGAGTCCCTGTGGAGTGATATTTCTCGGGTCGCAGCTGCAGCAGATTCGTCGTCCATTCCTCTTCTTATGATCGGGGACTTCAATGTCCTTCTGCACCGAGGGGAGAAGGTGGGCGGTCGGCCAGTTCCAGACTTTATCCTATATGATTTTCAGAGATGTCTTCTCCAGGCGGGGCTCCAGGGATTGTCTCGTTCTGGCTTCATCTGGACTTGGCATAACAAAGCAATCCGGAACAGGGTTGCGTGTCAGCTGGATCGTGCTCTGGGTAATGGGGAATGGTTCCGGCATTTCCCCAACTCTTCGGCGGAGGGCCTGGCTGCTGGGACGAGCGATCATTCCCCCATCCGGGTTGGCTTCACTTCTCGGTCTCCTGGGAAGTCCCGTCCTTTTAGGTACAACAACAGTTGGTACCTCTCGGAGGGTTACCTGGAGGCTGTCTCAGAGGGGCTTACTAGTGGGCAGGAGGGAATGACTCAGTTCCGCTTGGTTCGTCGTCTCAAGGCCACGAAGCAGGTTCTTCGGAGATGGGTGAAGGGTTTGCCTAAGACTTCTTTAGAAGACAAGGAGGTGGAGTTGCGGGCTATCCAGCAAGACATGCAAGCTGACATGCTCAATGGAGACCTGGCGGCTAGAGAGAAGGAGCTGATCGCAGAAGTCAACATCTTGAGGCTGCAGAAGGAGATTAGCACGGCTCAGCGTGCCAAATGCTCCTTGCTCAAGGACGGTGACCGGTGCCCTAAGTTCTTCTATGATGTCATCCGGACCAGACATCATAGGAATCACATCTCCCAGCTTCTGGATGTGGATGTCAATCTTATGGGGGAGCCGGCTGCGATCCAGGGCAAGGCGGTCAGGTACTACTCTGAGTTATATTTCTAGACTGACTAACTGTCTGTGTTCCCAGAGATAGTTACGAAGAGATTGGTGACTCCTTATGGGAATAGCATTCTTCTGGCCCTTGTTACATTGGAGGAGGTGGAAGCTATTGTCAAGCTGGCGGATCCCAACAAGGCTCCAGGACCGGATGGTTTCAGCAGTGGGTTCTACAAATGTCACTGGGACACTCTGAAGCATCAGGTCTTGGAGGTGGTACAGGAATTCTTCACCAAAAGGAAGCTGCTGAAAGAGCTGAACCACACCTTCCTGACCTTGGTGCCTAAGAAGGAGGAAACGACAGCGCTGGCGGACTTCAGACCTATTGCGTGCTGTAATTATCTTTATAAGATAATTACGCACCTTATGTGCCGGCGGATGGAGGGGATCATGCAGGACTTGGTATCTCCGAACCAGGCTGCATTTATCAAGGGGAGGTCGATTGCTGAGCACAGCCTCCTGGCTCATGAGATGGTGAGGGACTTTAGCAAACCCGGAGGGGAGAAGGCATGCGTGAAACTGGATCTGAGGAAGGCGTTATGACATGGTCAACCGAGACTTCCTTTGTCATCTGATGTCTGCCATGGATTTTGGGGACCACTGGGTTGCCCTGATCCGGGAGTGCATCATGTCCCCCACTTTCTCTGTTCTTATCCAGGGCATCCCCTATGGGTACTTCCAGAGCAATCGTGGGCTAAGGCAAGGCGACCCCCTGTCTCCTTACCTGTTCATGCTTGTTATGGAATACTTCACATGCCTGATGGATTTAGCAGAGCACCGAGGGAGGCTGGTCCCATTGTTCCGGAGGGTGGATCCCCCAGTCACCCACCTCATTTATGCTGATGATCTCTTGGTGTTTATTCAGCCTTCGACGGAGGGTATGCAGATGCTTGCAGAAATTATGGGAGAGTTGCATTCCCTCTCGGGCCTTCAGCTGAACAGGAAGAAGAGCCGAGTGTATTTCAGCTCCTTATGTCCCCATAAGGAGGAGCGGGTTGCCGTGCTGGGTATTGAGAGGAGTGATATTCCGGTGCGCTACTTAGGAGTTCCTCTCACGGTAAACTATGCGCGGGATTAGGACTGCCATAGTTTGGTGGAGTACGTCCAGAGGAGAGTGGAAGGTTGGCAAGCCTCGGGATTGTCATTTAGAGGTCGCATCGAGCTGGTTCGATCGGTGATTACGGCAGTAGCTCATTTCTGGCTGCAATCCATCCTCCTTCTGATTGCCACTGTTAGGAAAGTGGATCGGATCTGTGCAGATTTCATTTGGCGGGGGGGGGGGGGGGGGTATGCATGCGATCTCTTGGGACCAGCTCTGTCGTCCCAGGAAGGAGGGAGGAGTGGGGCTTCGGCCGTTGTTGGAGATTAGGGAGGCCTCCGCGCTTAAGCTGGCATGGAAATTCATCAATGAAGGGTCTCTCTGGGCTGCCTGGATGCATAGCAGATACGTGAAGCAGGACAACTTTTGGACGTGTGCTACTGACAACAATCACTCCGTCACGTTCAAGACTGTCCTGCGTCACAGGGGAATTCTTAAATCTGCTATCATGAAGGTCATGAAGGATGGATATGGAACGGACCTCTGGCGGGATCCTTGGATAGATCGGCGCTCGTTACTGGACATTAGGGGGGCTCAGACACACCAGGAGGACAGGCGGGGCCTGACGTGTTGTCGGATCCTTCGCGACGGGGAGTCGAGGCCGGAGTCGTATCGATTTACCGTGGAGCTGGGTGGGATCATTAGTACTATTGCCATTGATCCGGACTTGCCTGCTGATCGGTGGAGTTGGGAGCCGACTGGTGCGTCTCCGGGAACTGGGGAGTTCCAATTCCGGAGTTGCTACAATCTCATCCGGCGCACTTTTCTTCAGAGTCATGACTACGAGTTCGTATGGTGCAAGGGCCTGGCCAGGAAGATGCAGCTCTATATCTACAAGCTCCTACTGGGTCGCCTTTTGACTAGGGACCGGTTGCGTTCTTTTGGTGTGTCGATCCCAGATCCCAAGTGTGTGTTGTGCAGTTTGGAGCAAGAAACTATTAGACACATCTTCTTCGAGTGTGACCTGGCTTGGCAGATCTGGAAGGAGCAGAGTCGGGTGTTAGGAGGATGCGACTCCGGGAAGGGTATTGGGGACATCATCACGGTGATCCGAGATAGTAGAGGTCGAGGGGAGGACTGGTTCCGGACCGCCAGGGTTCGTCTGGCTGCTTCAGTTTGGCATGTCTGGCGGAAACGAAACCGTCGGATATTTGAGGGTCTGGTCACACCTCTGGTGGGTATGTTTCATAACATCGAATTTGATGTAAATGTTATGGGAATTTGATGAGTGGGAGTCCCAATTTGAATTTATGTTGTACGATTACTGCATTGCTTTGGAATAAAATTTACCCTTTTTCCAAAAAATAAATAAATAAATAAATAAATAAATAAATATATATATATATATATATATATATATATATATATATATATATATATATATATATATATATATATTTGGAAAAAGGTAAATTTTATTCCAAAAGTAATGCAATTGTCTTACAACATACAATCAAAGTGGGACTCCCACTCATCAATTCCCTATAGCATTTACATCAAACTCGATGTTATGGAGAATGCCTACCGGAGGGGTGACCAGCCCCTCAAATATCCGACGGTTTCGTTCCCGCCAAACTCCTGCCCTCGGCCCCTGCTATCCCGGAGCACCGTGATGATGTCCCCAATACCCTTCCCGGAGACGCACACTCCCAACACTCTACTCTGCTCCGACCAGATCTGCTATGCCAGTGCACACTCGAAGAAAATGTACTTTATAGATTCATGCTCCAGACAGCAAAGCACACACTTGGGGTCCGGAACCTGCACTCCAAATGAACTCAGACGAACCCTAGTCAAAAGGCGGCCTAGTAGAAGCTTGTAGACACAAAGCTGCATCTTCCTGATCAGGCCCTTGCACCAAACGAACACGTAGTCAGAACTCTGTGGAAAGGTGTCACGCCCCAGAACCAGAATACTGGAGATCGGGGGTGAAACAAAGCCAGCTACGTATATCAGAGTACTCTAATATCCCGAGATACGGTCAAAGCTGTCTAGAAGACAAGTAAGTGGACTCTAGCATGCCACTGACGACTCCTAAGGTCGAACAATTCCTATCTCAATCCAATCAACATAAGAAGCAATAAAGAGTAAATCATATATGAGATGGGTAAGGCGTCCCAAACACAAGTAAATACATAATCATGAGAGCTGACATAATAAAAGATATATCAACTGACTATACAAAAGGTACGTAAATGTACAACTAGCAGCTGTCCAGAATATACATCCACGCCGTACTAAGACGGAGGGAACAAAACCCAGAAATAAGGACTAACATATGTCCTTGGCTAATACACCACAAAATGAAAGTGCAAGATAAAGTGGAAAATAAAGGTAACCCACTCGCTAATCCATATCGGTCCTCTGAGTGCGAACCATCAGGAGGAGAAGACGGTAGATCCTCGTGATCAACTATGGAACCTGGCCATGCAAAACCAGTGGGGTCAGGCCCCAAATAGCAAGTACCACAAGGAAGGCTCGAGGTGAACGACAAAGTCCAACAACAACACAACAACATAATGACATAAATAAATAAATATGGGTCGAGACTAGTGCGGTACCAATGCACGTATTTCAAGAATATAAATGACTGAATGGAAATACTGAACAATATAGCTATGGAACATAATAAGCCGATGAGCAACAAGGGACTTAGGAACTACTAGAAATCGGAGCCACAACCCTTAAACCAAACAAGGACCAGGGTTGCAGATCTTTTTTCTAGCAGAACTTAGCCTCTGGCCACTCATCAACATAAGAGCATATGAAGTAACGCACAACCAAAAGTGCACCGCCAATCATTGCCTACGGCTTTCTATCATTAACTAGCTAGGGTTATCACAATTCTAATTACTAGTATGCAAGTTGAGAATCTTCGTAACTACCTGACTGCAGATACCCGGATGTCCAGGGGTACGAGTAGTACATCTATTGCCCAACAAGACTGCTGGCAGATGAAACGTGTATTGACTTGTAACATGAACAACCATATCATATACTTGTAAAAGAAAACATATAACTGACTGTGCCACAACCCGGCACGACATGTGACTCGATCGTATCATATAACATATATAACTGACTGTGCCGCAACCCGGTACGACATGTGACTCGATCATGTATCAATACGCACAAACTTGGTAGGTCATGGAGCCCTTGCCTAGCAGGGTTGAGCCACGCCTCATGGGGCCCTTGGAGCTCGGGGTTGGTAGTACGAATTTGCTCCTACAATGATCTACTTGAATTTACTAGTCATTTACCTTATCATATTCATGTCAAATTCTCAAGTCGTGGACACTCAAGAATTTCCTAAGATGACGTGTGCTATGTACGAGTAAATCGTAAGTTATCACTTACGAACATTCCCGTACTAACATCACGTGATATACGGAACAATACTCACACTCGATTGTCCAGTGCCAAGATGCAATAGATTAAACATTCAACAAGCTATATCCACGGTGTCAAGAAAGAACATGTACTCATATCTCTGGTCCAGAAATCAATAAGAAAATCAAGTCATGAGTGCGCTACTACGAGCCACTATAGAGAAATAAGGGAGTACGCTATGACAGGCCACTATCATGTAAGCAAAGAAGGACATGTATCATGAGTGCGCCACGACGGGCCACTATCTAGTAAGCAAAGAAGACATGTAAGAAAAGTGTGCCACGACGGGCCACTATCATATAAGCAAAGAAGACATGGCAACAATTATCATAGCTTGTAAGAAAGAATCTATCAAAAAGACATCATGGCATGTGGGAAAGAATAATTAAAGCTAAGTATATTTCATAGAAAAATGATTGAACATGAGCTAGTATCAAGTGTATATAGGGTGTACAATCATTCTCTAACTATGCAAGATAATCTAATCATGTTAAGAAATCATTATAGTCGAAGAAAATATCAAAAACGGACAAAAACGGGCATAAACGGACAAAAACAGACAAAAACAGCCTAAAATGGCATAAAACGGCATACCGGCGGTATACGGCGGCATACCGGCGGTATTCTGGCCTAAAGACAGAAAGTTTCTGGTGCAAAAATCGGCATACCGTCGGTATACAGCGGCATACCGTCGGTTTACCGATTTTTCAAACATCAACAAAATTCAGATTTTTGCCAAAACTTGTTTCGGCCATAAAAACTTCATTTTAAATCGAAATTCAGATTTTCAAAAGTCAAAATCGCATAAAATTGAATTTCCTACATCATGGAAGTATTAGTTTTCACAAATTAAAACATTTGATAGATCAATACCTCAAAATACTCGAAAATCATATCTAGAAACTCAGATCTATGCAATATTGTCGATCAAAACTAAAAGTGCTATACATTAAATATTTTAACAATTTAGAGGAGCAAATTATAGAACAAGAAAACTTTAATTTCTATGGAAAACAAAATTATAGCATGGTCATGTCACTTTTGAGCAAGATGTACTTGCCTAGGGTTAAGTTCCAAGTCTAATCTTCTACTCCACCACCAAGAGGGGTTCTGAAACCACACTCTAGGCCTCAATGCCAAGCCTTCCTAAGCTTGAGGAAGAGGGAAGAGAGTGAAGAGGAAATGGAGAAGGAAAGAAAAGAGGGGAGAGAGAAACTCATAGGATATATATAGAAAGGGTTAATTAATCGTGACCGTTGGATCGTGATCCAAGTCAAAATCTAGATCAATCCTAGCCATTGAAAGAAAATCAATTGTCTATTGGATAATAGAATGCATCTACACTATTCACGAAAATATCTAAATACTATTCATCAAAATATCCAAAATACTATTCATGAAAATATCAGAAATACTATTCACAAAAATATCTGAAATCGAAAATATCTGAAATGTGGAAATCTGCCCCGGGCGGTATGTCGTCGGTATACACCGGTACACCGTCGGTATGCCGGTCAAGGAGAAAATCTATAATTTGGAGAAAATTTTAAAGCATTCCGAAAACCAAAAAAATACGAAATACAATACAAAATACGTATCCGTATATAAATACCGATACTGTGAGACGAGTCTCACAAAAGGTGCGCCGGATGAGGTTGTAGCAGCTCCGAAATTGGAACTTTCCAGTTCCCGGAGTAGCTCCTGTCGGCTCCCAAATCCACCGATCAGCAGGCAAAGTCGGATCAATAGCAATAGAAGTAATGATCCCGTCCAGCCCCTCAGTAAACCGATAAGACTCCGGCCTCCACTCCCCGTCGCGAATCATGCGGCTACACATCAGACCACGCCCGTCCTCATGGTGTGTCGGGGCTCCCCTGATATCCACAACCGAACGCCGATCTATCCATGGATCCCGCCAGAGGTCCGTACCAGACCCATCCTTCATGACCCTCCAGATTGCAGATTTGAGCACTCCCCTGTGTCTCAAGACAGTCTTGAACGTGACTGAGTGATTGTTGTCAGTAGCACACGTCCAAAAGTTGCCCTGCTTTATGTATCTGTTGTACATCCAGACCGCCCAAAGAGACCCCCCGCTAATGAATCTCCACGCCAGCTTAAGCGCGGAGTGTCACGACCCGCACCCTAGAGTAAGGACACGAGACGTGGGTACATCCAGCCTACGCCGCAGTGTCGACGGTAGAACGCTGTCCTAGGTCACAACATCTAACAATATAATACTTAGCAGTTTATACTCCCCGAATGGGGGTGACATAGCAGATACATCTCAATCACAATTAAGGTAGAGCAAGATAAAAGTTTGGTAAAACATGAAATCCAAAAGAGATACAGCAGATAGAAGTCTAAGTGTCTAAGATACACAAACTCATGAATACATCTCAAAGCTCAAATACAATAATCCATAAATACAACTCAAGACAACTGAAAATAAACTATGAGCAAAATCCTAGCTATCTATACAACCTCTACTGTGTCTCCTCTAGGCTAGCAGACAACCTTCAGGCTATCTGTAAAATTTATCAACAGGTCCAGTCAGGACAGGAGCGAGCACAAAGCATCTCAACAAGTCATAGCAGGAAAGGAAATGTAATCATGCTAGAGAATAAAATACAGGATCTGAAGAAATAGCATAATGTAAAAGAGAGACTGTAAGTAAATATCTATGATATATATAAAGAGAGACAGTGCTAGTGATTCAGAGTACTGGATAAACATGTGAATGGCTAAGGACTGATTCATGATTACACTACTTGGATTTATTCACATGTTCATTTATACTTCTCCATCCCCAATCAATACACAAAGATCCATTCAAGTTACGTTAAGATTCATGATTATACTACGTTGCCCATAAAGGGTGATTCATGAATTGATTCGTGAAGGCTCGGTGATCATGTGAGTACATGAGTCACTAGCTGATTCCCGAAGATTCATGATAATAGAAGCATAAGATACGTGATGTAAGTGAAACACACTGGTCAAAAGTATCTGATGCTCCCGAGAAGGATAACATCTCATGAAGGGATCCATATAGTACTAATCCGTGTTCCATCGTGTCAGCATCAAGTAAGATAGTCTAAAGCAGGAAATATAATCCTAAACATGATATGAAATGATCAGAGAATGTACTCGCCTGCTATCTGAATGTCCAAAGGAAATGTACTGTCCGAGGAGAGGTGTCTGGCTCCTATTTAGAACAGCACAAGTCACAACAAGTCCAAAAAGGTAAAATAAAGCTCTACTATGCATTCTACATGATTCTAGGTCATTCTAGGTCAAAGTCAACTCTTGGTCAACTCTGGTCAACCGTACTAGTCAAATTAGGTTAACTAGGCAGTACTAGGTCTAAACCTAGACTAACAAGTCTCATTAGGCCTAACCAAGCCTAGACTAACACTCACACAAAATCACAAAGCTACACAAGTTATCAAACACACATTACATATATATTCATATATATTTTTATTACAAGCAAGGTGCATAAAGACAAAGAGTGAGTGATACATGAATGTGGATATGGCAATGTGTACATAGCAGTACAATGTGTTCAAGTGTGAGGGTATTATGTTAGAAGGATAACATTTAGCAAGGGTTCATTGTGTCACATAGAAGAAATAACATGTAAAGCATAGGTTTAGCATGTGTGTGTGTGGGTGTTAATCATAACAAAAGAGTTTATTTATACATCAAAGGGTTTACTCATAACAGTAAGTAGGTTTTATGTGTATTCATGCTTGGGGTTACTGTCAACATGTAGAAGGGGGTTTTAACATATGAACATGGTGCTAAGTGCTAATATGGCATCATACATTCCTATCATGTTGGCATTCATATATAGCATACATTCATACTTGATTACGTTACTTACTTACATATGGATACTTGCATACATGTTTCAATACCTTGCATTACCCACATGCTTGCATTTTATCCATTCATTCATGCATTGCATTCATTCATTCATTCATTCATGCACCTATACATACATATTTGAATACATTATATACTTTCATACATTATATCATTTATGCATACTCTATATTATATTACATTCTCTTAACACACACAAACACACACACACACACACACACACATATATATATATATATATATATATATACACACATGCATACATACATATTTGTACATACAAGGATACACAAAATGCATATGTCGTATAGTAATCTTCTACTTAAAATCAATACTGTACAAATTAAGCATTCATTAAATTCTAGGATTAAAGTATGTTATAGATCTTTGTGTTAGCTTTCCGAAACTTTAAACGGATCGCATTTTCGTGTCCGGAAGCTCCCGGAATCGCAACAATACCGAAACGCGTTCGTCTTTCGTACAGCTGACACTCAAATAATTTTACAGAAAGTTTCAGAACGAATTTGGCTTATTAAAATATATATTTGGAAAGCTAACTTCGATACGGTTCTTTTAAAAAAAAACGGGAGATAAATTGGAGTTTTAAGCTAAAAGTTATGACATTTCTAAGTTGCTATTGCTACTAAAAACGTGGATAAATATTATGACGAATTTAGGTAGTTTGAGACAAAAGAAACACAAGTATATAACATAATATATCAAGAACTCACTCTCTACACTAATATATATATATATATGAGACACTATAGAACACATCTCCAATACAAAAATATGAGATTAAACATGTAATAATTCATTCATACATAACAACAACACATAGTGTGTCCAAATTTGAGGTTTTCCCACATGGACACAACCACAACACAAAGGACACTCCTATGACCTCCAAATGGACACGAAATGGACACAAATGGAGATACAACCATGGGGGTCATTCCTATGGGTTCAAAATATTCCTATATGCATGTAAGGATGGATTAGAGGAGAGATTATACCTTCCGGGAGAGAGATTCAAAGGAAAATCCTTCCGACACGACACCGACACGTAGAGATTCTAAAAGGACACGAACGAGCTCCGAATCCTCCCAAACTTGGCTAGCACCCTCTAACCATGGAGTAGAGAAGAAATGAAGAAGATTTGGTGGAAGAAAGGGTTGATTTGGAGATGAAATCAATGGAGGTTCATCTCTAAATTAATTTGGGGAAGAACAAGAGAGAGAAAGTGGATGAAAACAAATGAATGAAGGAGTGACTCACTCCTTATCCCCCCCATAGGTGGCTGCCCAAAAAGGGTGAGGTGTCCCCTATTTGAATGTCCAAAATGCCCTCCACTAATCTATTTGATTTAAATTAGGAATGGGTTAAAGGTTGAGGTCAATTTAGTCTAGTTTTAAGTCTCTAATTAAACTAAACCTATCCATAAATAATTAGTCTAACTACTAACTAAAATTAATATCATGTGGACTAAAATTAATATCATGTGGGCCATGTCTAACTAGTGTGTGGGTCCCACTAGAGTCAAACTACCCCCCGGGTCTCCGTTTCAAGTCGGATTGAGTTGAAATTCGAACCCGACTCAAATAACCCCAAAACAATATCATAAATAATAAAATAAATTTTAACCCCAAAACAATATCATAAATAATAAAATAAATTTTAAAAATATTCAAAAATGTAAAATGACAAAAATACCCCTGTTTCTGAAAACTGTGGGTGACACGGAGGCCTCCCTAATCTCCAGCTACGGCCTGAGTCCCACTCCTTCCTGGGACGACAGAGCTGCTCCCAGGAGATCGCATGTATACCCCCCATCCAAATGAAGTCTGCACAGAGCTGCTCCACTTTCCGAATGGTGGCAACAGGGAGAAGGATGGACTGTAGCCAGAAATGGACTACAGCCGAAATCACCGATCTGACCAGCTCGATGCGTCCGCCAAATGACAAACCGGCGGCTTGCCAACCTTCCACTCTCCTCTGAACATACTCCACCAGACTATGGCAGTCCTGATCTCGCGTATAGTTGATTGTGAGAGGCACGCCTAAGTATCGCACCGGAAGATCACTCCTTGCGTTACCCAGCACATCGGTCCGCTCCTCCTTCTGGGAACATAGGGAGCTAAAGTAAACCCGACTCTTATCCCTGTTCATCTGGAGGCCCGAGAGGGAGTGCAATTATTCCATAATCGTCGCAAGCGTCTGCAAACCCTCCGTCGATGGCTGAATGAACACCAAGAGATCGTCTGCATATATAAGGTGGGTAACTGGGAGATCCACCCTCCGAAACAAAGGGACCAGCCTCCCACGATGCATTGCTAGGTCCATAAGGCATGTGAAGTATTCCATAACAAGCGTGAACAGGTAAGGGGACAGGGGGTCAACTTGCCTAATCCCACGATTGCTCTGGAAGTACCCATAAGGAACGCCCTGGATGAGGACTGAGAAAGTAGGAGACGTGACGCACTCCCGGATCAATGAAACCCAGTGGTCCGCGAAACCCATGGCGGTCATCAGATGACAGAGGAAGTCTCGATTGACCATGTCATACGCCTTCCTCAGGTCCAGTTTCACACAAGCTTTCTTCCCTCCGGGTTTGCTAAAGCCCCTCCCCATGTCATGAGCCAGGAGGCTGTGCTCAGCAATCGACCTCCCCTTGATGAACGCAGCCTGATTCGGAGATACCAAGTCCTGCATTATCCCCTCCATCCGTCGGCACATAAGGTGCGTAATTATCTTATAAAGATAATTACAACACGCAATTGGTCTGAAATCCGCCAAAGCCGTCGCCCCCTCCTTCTTTGGCACCAAGGTCAGGAAAGTATGATTTAGCTCTTTCAGAAGCTTCCCTTTGATGAAGAATTCCTGCACCACCTCCAAGACCTGATGCTTCAGAATGTCCCAATGGCGTTTGTAGAAACCACTGCTAAAACCATCCGGACCAGGAGCCTTGTTGGGATCCGCCGCCTTGACAATAGATTCCACCTCTTCTAAAGTAACGGGGGCAAGAAGAATGCTATTCCCATACGGAGTCACCAATCTCTTCGTAACAACCTCTGGGAACACAGATAGGTAGTCAGTCTGGAAATATAACTCAGAATAGTACCTGACAGCCTTGCCCTGGATCTCAGTCGGCGTTTCCACCAGGATGCCATCCGCATCAAGAAGCTGGGAGATGTGATTCCTATTCTGTCTTGTCCGGATAACATCATAGAAGAACTTGGAACAGCGGTTGGCATCCTTGAGCCAGGAACATTTGGCTCGCTGAGCCGAGCTAATCTCCTTTTGCAGCCTCAGGATGTTGACTTCTTCGATCAGCTCCTTCTCTCTAGCCGCCAGGTCCCCATTAAGCATGTCAGCTTGCATGTCCTGCTGGATGGTCCGCAACTCCACCTCCTTATCTTCTAAGGTAGACTTGGGCAACCCCTTCATCCAACTCCTGAGAGCCCTTTTCGTGGCCTTGAGGCGACGAACCAAGAGGAACTGGACTGTCCCCTCCTGACCGCTAGTAAGCCCCTCTGAGACAGCCTCGAGGTATCCCTCCGAGAGATACCAACTATTGTTGTACCTGAACGGGCAGGACTTTCCAGGAAACTGAGCAGTGAAGCCAACCCTGATGGGGGAATGATCGCTCGTCCCAGCGGCCAGACCCTCAGCCGAAGAGTTCGGGAAATGACGGAACCATTCCCCATTGCCCAGAGCTCGATCAAGCTGGCAAGCAACCCTGTTATGGGTTGCTTTGTTATGCCAAGTCCAGATGAAGCCTGAGCGAGACAATCCCTGGAGTCCCGCAAGGAGGAGGCATCTCTGGAAATCATACAGGATAGAGTCTGGCACCGGGCGACCACCCACCTTCTCTCCTTGGTGCAGAAGGGCATTGAAGTCCCCGATCAAAAGAAGAGGGAGGCACGACGAATCAGCAATAGTGGCAACGCGGGAGATGTCGCTCCACAGGGACTCCCGTCTCCTTCTGTCATTGTGGCCGTAGACCGCCCCCAGCAAGAACCGAAAGCCACCCTTGTTCAAGAAGGAGATGACAATCAACTACTCCGTCATCAAGATCAAGTCACCATCCCAACTCTTCGAGTTCCAGCGAACCCAAATCCTGGCCATGTCACAAAGAGCCAGGTTGTGCAGTTGGTCCCAATGAGATGGGGTCCGCCGAGCAGGAGTCTTTTCACCTTTGATCTTGGATTCTAATAGAACAGAAATGTCACATTTTTCTCTGTGGAGCACCCCACAAATCTCTCTCTACCTCCCTAGCGAACACACCCCCCTCACATTCCATGCGATAATAGCCATTAATTAATGAAAGGAAGGGTCCCCTTGGGAAACACCCGGATCGGCACCTGGAGAAAGTGCCACATCCGTCGCTAAGGAATCCTCCTCCATCCTAGTCGGAATGGCCTTCTGGGGAACGACCTGGGAGAGCATCAACGCCCATGCAGGATTGTCAACACACACCGCCTCCTCTCTGTCAGTAGGATGTCCCCCCTCCCTGGAGGGGCCGTCCCTCAACGGGCCGACAGCGCATCTCTTCCTACAGTAAACCTGCCCCCCAGCCGATCCGCCACCCCCTCGCGCCTCAATCTCCGACGCCATCATGCCTCTAGTAACTATACTACTCTGCCCCTGGCAAGTGGTCAACGCCCCACTCGTGGGAGCAAGCTGAGTAGATACAACGAGGCTCATCCCACCATCACTCACAGGATGAGTAACCTCCCCTTCCAAGACCTCCGCTCCACTATCATCTCTGAAATCCATGTCGCAGGGTGCGTCTGGAGCCTCACTCAGAGGGATAGTAGACTCCACCTGAGGTCTAACTGCTGAACACGCACTGGCCAGATGTCCGAAGCAGGAACAACGTGAACAGTTAGGTGGAACCCATTCATATTCCACCTTCTGGGTAAGCACCTCTCCAGAAGGGATCTCATATTCCACCATCTTCGGTAGCTCCCCCCAGCCCGAATCTCCACAAAAATTCTGGCGTACATCAACCGCGACCGAAAGGCAGTAGCTTCATCCGCCTTGATCGGGGTGCCCACCAGGCTGGCCAGCCGCATCAGCAAAGGTATACTCCAAAACCGGATAGGGAACTCAGGGAAGCGAATCCATACAGGGATGGCATTCAGAACTTCCCTCTCACATCGAAGCTCCGGGGTCCACTCCTTGAGAATGATAAGTCTGCCGTCGAACGTCCAGGGGCCGCCTTGGAGGATCCTAGCACATCCTCCGCAAGTCCGAACTTCACATAATAGAAGCCGTTCTCGCGGGCATAGAACTCCATACTCCCCTTAGGCTGCCAAACACGCGTTGCATAACCCCAGATCTGTCCGTAGAAAGCTTGTTGCCTAGGACATACAGAACGAGGGTATTCTCCCAGTGTGCTGTCACCTTCTCTATCTCCTCCGCAGGGAACGAGGCCCGGAAACCCCTCCCTGCCTTGATCGACGGCACGTACTCCATCGATGTGGAACTTTTCGGCCCCACAGGTTTGCAGATCTCAGCTCAGGACCGTCCAGCAGGCCGAGTAGTCGTCCCATGAGGCCTGGGGGCAACCTCCGGGCGAGGAAACCCAGATCCCTGAACATCGGGATCCACCACCTTACTCTTCCTCTTGGCCGCCGCGGTCGCCTTTGGCCGCCAGCCCACCGCTCTCCCAGCAGACACCACCGGACCACGGGCCGATGGTCGAGCCCCTGACCCGCTCTGACGATTATCAGCAGGATGGCGATGACCCTGTCCACCTCCTGTCTTCCCCCCGGACTTCGCCACGTGACGGCGCGTAACCGTCGTCCATCCTCCTCCCTCCGTTTGGCTCCCCAGAGATCCAGAACTTGCTCCGAATTCGAAGTTAGGAGCGATGGAGCCGCCCCGCAGGAACCGATCCCCTTCCGTCAGCGAAGCCGACCCCCCCCCCCCCCCCCCCCCCCCCCCCCCCCCCCCCCCCCCGTCACCGTAGGGAGGCCACCCGACCCCACTGTCGTCGTTCCCGCGCCCCCCCCCCCCCCCTCCGCCGCCTGGGGGGGCACCGCCCTTCTTCCCGGAGGGCCTCCCCCCGCCGGCAAGGGGATCCGACGGCCGCGGGGGAGGGACCCGAGACAGCCCTAGCCGATCGCCCGCATCGCCAGCCCTAGCAGACATCTTATATATATATATATATATATATATATATATATATATAAAAGTAACTTTACGCCTAGGCGCGCCTTGTTGAGCGTCTGGAGCCTGCGCCTTTCTACACTAGGCGCGCACTTTTTTAAGGTGGTGCGCCTAGCTTGTTCCTAGGTGCTGTCCCTGCGCCTCGCTGTGCCTTGTGCCTAGGCGCGCTTTTTAATTCAATGGGAGATCGGACCCTCTTTTAGCTGTGGATGAATATGGAAATATAATTTTGAGCTTTTCTTAATAATGGAAGTAAATATACCAACTATTACTAGTTCAAACTCGGGTTGGTGGGATGTTCAAATGGGACAAATTAGAGCACTTGAGTCCGTACTATAGTGTCCATAATATAAAAAGATGCACAATACAAGAAATCCACTTTAAAACATTCATAGACACCATTACTAGTCACTAAAGTGTCATTTATGAGAATTGTGAAGTAAAGGGTTATATCCATTCTAATTCACTACAAGTTATGGAAAACTAAGATTATTAGACATAAATTTATGTCCGTGACATATGGGTCGGTTGTCTAAATCCTTTTCTTCCATTCGGCTCGGTTAAGGGCCATCTCCTCTGTAACGCAAAGAAAATCCATATCCTTCTTTAGCACTTGTTGTGGATAATAACTAGGTTACAAAAAGTTAAAAATGATATAAAGAAATGTTACTTCTCATATCTCAATTAGAATCGGGATTATCACGACCATGCCAAATCACTTCCAACCATGTTTTGGGTCCCTTTGGAGCGAAGGTATGGAGGAGCCATACCAGACATGAGTATCCACTTTGAGGAAGCATCATGCCAGGTGTGTTAGATACGGATACAGATAGACTGTCCTCCCGAGGAGTACCGGTGCAACCTATATGGCCTGTTCCTGAATGCTTTCTGCTATATTAGTCTGTCTATATGGCTGTCTATATGTGTTAACTTTGGAAGGGACTTCAACTTGTAGTAACAGCCAAATACCCAAGGTCATCCTACCCATGATTGAGACCATGCTCTAAATTATGTAAGTCATTTGTGTTTTTTCCAGACTATGAATGTTTCCTGCAGGGCCTTGGTCTACACATATCAGAAATTGTTGAGTTGTGCTCTGAATTTCCGTCGACTGTTGTGTTGCTTGATCACATGGCCTTCTGCAAACCACCAACGTGAGCATATGTTGTGTGCTCTGAACTTGCTTCATATTTTACTCTTTTATTTGGTCATTCATCATAACTGACATTTGTTATCAAATTTAGAAATGTAGAGGAAAGCAAGACCTTGTTGGAGTTGCTGAAGCTGTCTAGATTCCCCCAGGTGATACTTTTTCAGTCTCAACAAACTCTCTCCTTGTTGCTGTGACTGTACACTATAAATTGATAAATTCAGAAGTATTTATGAGCTTCCGGAACCTTTCACTGTTAAAAGGGAACCAACTTTAACACAAAAACAAGTCTTTTGATTTCTTACCAAACACTAATCTTATATTATTCTAGAACTCTTCCTACTCTAAATAGCTAGAATATTTGCATTGAAAGAAATTTGGTTTTGCTATTTTCTTTCTTTCAAGACAAAATCACTTATATAATGGAAAATGAAAATGTGTGGCTTTCCTGTTCTCGTACTATTTGCTACTTTTAATGATTTGATTGCTGTACTTACATGAACTATTTGGTCCATGCAGATTTATGTAAAATTCAGTGCATTGTTCCGCTTGTCGAGAAGATCCTATCCGTATGAAGATACAGGAGACGTTCTTTCCCAAGTGATCTCCAGCTTTGGTGCTAACCACGTAATGTGGGGCAGGTATATGACCGTCTTTCTATTTTCCAAATGTATGGGAATGAAAAGTAATACAAGTCGCGAAAGATGCTGGTTGATTGTAGGAAAAAAAAACAAATATAAAAACAAAAACAGGAACTGAACTAGGAAGAAACTGAAAAAAAAAAATACAGGAGATTGATCTCAATGTCGATTGCTTTTTTAAAAAAAATCATGATAAAAGAATTAAGATTGATTCTTGATTCCATATGGGATACCGACATTCAAAAGGACATGAAAATCTCTCCTGGAGGAGCAAAAAAATGCTATGTAGAATCAATCATTGCATGTTGCATGCTTCTTGGCTCTCTATGTTAGAGAAGAACACTGAAACATTGTCTGAAAGGGCAAATTGCGTCAAGTATCTTATGTATTACACTTACTATAGAAACTATCTCTATTTTGAAACTAATTACACGGACCACCCCTATAATTTATATTTTTTTATAGAAACTTATAACACTGACCATCCTTATGTTTTATAAAATTTATAAAGGAAAGGGGTCGTCGGTGTAATTATTTTCGGGATATGGGTAGTTCCTGTAATACTCATAGAAGATGGGGTCACTGTATTTATTTCTTGTCTGAAATCATTATATCCTATAATGTAAGATCTAAGCTGCTGTCAAGGAAAATGCTGCTACACTTAAATTAGATCCTTTAGACTGTTGAATATTATGATTTTGATTGAATTCATGAATATCTTTGTGGCCGAATTACCGCCTAAAATATGACGATTATGCTGAATTTGCAACTTGATGCGTACATGTTGCAACTAATTTTAAGATCCAAGCATCCGACTTCCAAATGTTTTGCTGCAGTGACTTCCCTTTTGTCGTCTCCGAGTGCGGGTATAAAGAAGCGAAGGAAGTCGTCTCACTGCTAGCTACTCGGATCCCTTTATTGACCTCCGATGTGGAATGGATAATGGGAAGAACTGCATCCCAGTTGTTACTGCATTCCTGGAATTCTCAGTAGGAAGCTAATGTTATGTGATGACGAGACTATCTTCGCATGTAGTTAATTTCTTTTAAAGCTAAAGGAGAAGTTTGATAATAAACTTCAGATAAAATACTTGTAGCATTGTAAAATAATTCATAAATTTAGTTAACATTTAGCCAATCATTTTTAATTACATGATAATCAAAACTTGGATTAACAATACAATAATGTGTAATAATATCTTTAAATTTAGTAGAAGATTTCAACATTAAGAATTTCATCTACGTGGTGCATCATTAACCAATCTCCGAAAAGTTACGCCATATTGAGCACATAAAGTTTTAAAAGCTTATTGTTTACTTGCAGAAATGTTCAAATTTATAACCATAGTTTAACATTACCTAAATTTTGTTTTAAAAAATTAAGTCATTTTTGTACAACTAAATTAATAATATGACAAACACATCTTACAAGAAAAAGTCGTCCTAATATAGATAAAAAATTGTGTACTTAAAATATTAATACAAAAGTGTTATTACTAGAATTATCAAAAGAAATCGAAAATTTTTATTGTGAATGTCATATTCACGTAAAAATTGCATTATAGTATCATCGATTACAGAGCCAGTATGTGAAAATTCTAAAGGTCATAGACAAATAATACGTTTATGTAACATCCATTTTGGATCTAAATAATATGTCGTGATACCAATATAAGCATAATTTTGTTTAATAGTCTATATATCAGAAGTTATAGCAAATTTACTAACATTTATAAAACTTTGATTTAAAGCAGCATTTTTTTGAAAGATTTTTATAATCTCTGCTCTAGTAGTAGATCTAGAAGCTTTAGTAAAACAAGGAATAAGGGTACTACTTGCATAATCATAATACCAATCACTCTCACAAAATGTAAAAGGGTGTTCATGACAAATAATATATTTTGTTAACTCAGTTTTGTTATGAGCAGCAGAATAAATAAAGTTACCTAAAGAAGATCCTTGAGGACCGTTACTTAGTTGTGTTTGTCTAGCATGTAGTATGTTATTGCCATAACAACTTTCATAGCGTCTTTTTAAAGTGTCCGTGCCATCATTTTTTTTCTACATGTCTTGCACTGTGCACATTTAGCTATTAGTTTTTGCTCTTTTGGATCTAAAACTGGTGCACCTTTATTATCAACGACACATAATTTTTCATAATATTCCTATAGAATTGATTTTTTTCCCCTTATTTTCAACATTAGTATCCATACTTCTAACTTAGTAGGTGACTGGCACAGAATCAAGAATATGATTATTTACAAACAAATCAGCATAATAAGCAAAATTTTGTTCCGGATCACCTCCATAAGAATGTTTAGAACCAGTAGCATCCGTATTTTAAAAAATTAATTTTTCGGGAAAAGATAATAGAAGAGAAGAATTTATTTTTCTACAAAAAAATAGAGAGGAAAAAAATCCCATTCAAAAAAGGAAGAAAACTATTTTGTAATATTAAAAAAGAGAGGAGTTTATTTTTCTAGCAAAAAAAGATAGAAGGAGGCAAGAAAAATCCTGAATTCAAAAAAGAGAGGAAGGAAACTATTTTGTACTATTAAAAAAAAGAGAAAAAATTGTTTTTCTAAGAGAGAGAGAGAGAGAGAGAGGGGAAAGAAAATTCTGAATTCAAAAAAAAAAGAGAAGCAAAAAACAAAGTAGCCTCCGAGGAATTTCGTACAAGAATGATGCACATTAGACTCCAGAAAGTTGCACTCTAATATCCAGAATGTTTGTTACTTCAATCTTCATATATTGGTTTGTTTC
The DNA here is from genome assembly GCA_029216955.1 of Iris pallida. Taxonomy (NCBI): domain Eukaryota; kingdom Viridiplantae; phylum Streptophyta; class Magnoliopsida; order Asparagales; family Iridaceae; genus Iris; species Iris pallida. Next base: position 4,792,330 of record JANAVB010032619.1, on the reverse strand, counting down.
TAAATATGGTAAAAGAGAGAAGAAAATTTGTTGCGATTAATTTTGAAGATTTATGCCCTAAATAGGAATTTTTTGGTGCAAAATTATCCCTAATACCACCAAAATATAGTTGTTATATGGGTATTTTGGTCAAAATATCCCCCAACGTTCAATTTGTTAAATTTTTGGGGTCTGGACCGGGCCTGAACCTGGTCAGCAGACCGGGCCGGTCCGACCGGACTTCGCAGGCATAACCGGTTCAAAACAGGTTTCTGAACCGGGCCGAGCCGGGCTTTCAGGCCAAAAATAGGACCCAACCTCACTCGATTTGGTGGTGGGCCAAACAGGGCCAGTTCATTGACCATGTCCGGGCCGGCCCATATCGACGTTAATCGAGACGGGCCGGGGCCGGGTTGTGGCTGCCTAGCCCAATAAACACCTTGAGGGAGATAGAGTGACAAAGGCACGAGGATTTCCAACGTTGCGAGGAGAAGTATTAAGGCAATTATACTCAACTAGGTGTGGTACACTCATCTTAGATCGATTATCTTTCATCTTTCGTATATCATTTCTATATGTTATTTTCATGATGGGTGACTTATGCCACCCAAGGTTTTCATACTCTTGCAGATTAGTATTTGCTAGTCCATGATCCTTGCTAATCGGACTTACTTAGACATATGTATTATTTGGAGACTGACTTTAGTATATTATGTTCATTCTTGTTTTACATTTTATTATAGATTGCGGTATAAAATTAATATTTCCATCACGGGATTTGTCATGTCCTGATTCCACAAAATTTCTAGTTGTCTCCAGACATGATGTCGTACAAGTCTAACTTGCACATATATAAGACAAACACCAAAACGACTGATAGAACATCTCAAATTACAAGTCATTGCAGCAGAAATAACTAGAAAGTCGTATAAACATAAGATATGTGAAATGATTCTATTTGTTGATATTATGAAGCGGAATTACAACGACGCTAGGCCAAAGAACAACACGATTACAAGCACCCTCTCTCTCTCGCTCTCTCTATCTCTCTCTCTCTCTCTCTCAACACGATTACAAGCACCCTCTCTCTCTCTCTCAATACAATAAAATATGCTACAAGGCTTACAACTCGAAAACTATATAATATACTGATGTTCCATACGTTATGTCTCACGTAAGCCAGAGACAACGTCACTAGCTGCACAGTTACACACACTAACCAAGCTCCAATATCTCAGCACGTCCATGCTTGTCCAAGCAAGCTCTGCACCTGTGCGGTTGGGTGTCATTATATTGTTGTGTCTTGGTGAGTTGGCCTCTAGCCAACACAACCAAAACCAAACACAGTAATAAAGTGAGTGCAGACAGATTTATGTGATCTTTCTAATCTTGTCTCAGGTTCAATTACATGGCATAACAAACATGTATCGATATGCATAAATGTGTCATTCACAACAGCTATCTTACCCAATACTACCGTCCTATCCTGTCATTTCAATACATACTTACCCAATACTACCATCCTATCATGTCATTTCAATACATAATGCATCATAAATTTCTGTTCCTGTACCAGACATTCGTTAGCCTTCCCAAAATACAGATACATGTGCATACTCGTCCTCGCCACCAACTAGTTAAGCCTGCAAGCATATCAAATTAGCATGCAGCCTAACTATATGAAGGTCACTGGAATCATAAGCCATAATGGACGATTCTTTCTGGTAAGACGACGATTCTTCACGTGTAGGTACCTAGCCCCACCGAAGTTCCCAAAATATCCATATTGCGACATGCCCTCCCAGTAGGGTAGCATGCCCCATTATAGGTCCCGTAATACCCCATGTATGAAGCACATTCTACATAATTTTCTCCTAGGCCGAATCGGTTCTGGTGGTCCCCGAAACCGATTGAGAAAAGCATAAGCTTGTGCACAAGTTATTAATGACCATGCAATATGCATGAACAATCAACTATAAAACATATGCATAGTACAAAATCTAAATACAACTTCACACATATCTTACTCTTACGACCGATCATACTCGCGATCTCATAATTCTACTCTATATTCTGATTGGCGACCCGTAGGTCCCAAACATATCGTGACACATGCCCTTCCATGGTAACACACCACATTTACATCATACATACAAACCATGGCACCGCGCAACACATACATATTTACCGTGGTACCGCACCACACACATCATACTTACCGTGGCACCGCACCACACATATCAAACTTATTGTGGCACCACGCCATACACATAATATCGTGGCACAATGCCACATCCTTACCTTTCCACTTCCCTACAGAAGCAATACAATACATTACATCACAACACTATGATATGCATAGCAACATAAACAACATTTCCAAATTCCCCGTGATATGTATCTAGCAACAATCCTATTAATCTCTTTATTTTGGTTTACCTTATTAGCATGCAACTTAAGCATAAGGGACTACACAAACAACACCAATTCATAAGGTGTTGAGGTAAATGAGTGAAGGATCATCGAGACCATCCACATGAAGAATGCCTTTCTACCTCGACTGAGTAGATACCGAACCATACCTCAGACAGATAATTTGATGTGATGCACTTTCTTTATCAGTAAACCATACACATGAGCCAACCTCCACAAACCATCTAATTCGACCTTATTAAGGAGGCCTACATCATTATTCAAATTTTGTGATACCTTGTACAACACAAAATCTGAACCGACATGTACAAACTCAGAAGCCTTACACAAACAATGAATCCAAAATAATACCTATGAACCAATCGAGGCATAACACTAAACACATATTACTGAAGATTCCTCTGCATGAACTCAAGTCCAACTAAACCTTCGAACCAACAATCCAGCAAAATGTGCCGCGTGAAGCGGGACATTATAGGATTTGCGTGTTAAAACATATATTCTTAGATATCTTTTATATATGGAGTTGGAATGTAGTCTATTCACTGTATAGTTGACAAGTACCACGTTATGGGCCTTCCATATCTGTGAGTAAAGTGTGACACAAATAGCCCACAAAAATGGAATAGATGAAAAAAGAAGATACATACATTGGCTAAAACAATTAATACTATTATATTAAATTTGAATAAAATAATAATATATGAGGAGAAGTATTATTGATTTTAATTTTGGAGTCCCTCAAATCTTGCTTATGCATACGTAAGGCCCTCAGATCTTGTCTTCCAAATTCTCCCAAATTATAAAAAAAAATGAGTTATGAGTCCCCCGAGTTAATCTTAACCTATGTAAAATAATAATATTATATGTTAATTTGAATGAAAGTTAATTTTGTGTGTGTGTCATTTTTACCCTCTTCTTTTCCATCCCTTTTCTTCTTCTTCTTCTGTGTTTTCCTTTTATAATGAATTCTGCTTTCATTTGAAACCGTATTCACATATCAACATGGATATTCATGTCTAATGTGCTCTTTTTCTGTTCAAAATTTGATCTTTAAAAGTAGATCACTAGTTTTTCTAAATCATATTTTGGGTTCTCTTGATTTGGTAACTAAGCTGTGAATTTCCCAGAAGGAAAGTATAGCATTGAAGATTTAGAATGGAAGAGAAGAATGATAAATGGGGGAGATGAAGATGCATGGGAGACGACAAAATGACCTTTTATCTACTAAATCCTCAATTGACTTAAATTGTAAGTGATAGAGATGAGGTGAATTCATAACTCAACACATTAGAAATTTAAGGATCTTTAGGCAAATAATAAGATTGGTGAGACTTATCTAGAAATATGAAAACCTTTAGGAACTTACATGAAATAGAACTAAATTGTATACCCAATAAAGAAACAAATATTACTCCCAAACCAACTTTGTAAAATGAAAAACCTTCTCTTGGAAAAAAAAAATTCTCTTGGACATCTTATAGTATGGAAATGGAAAATATTAATTAGATTATACCTGATCCAAAAAGGTCTATATTAGGTTTTAAAATAATTTAATGTTTCTTTTTTGGATATGCTCAAGAGAGAAAATTATCCCGATTTGACTACATATTCTATTGATACTATGAGTCAAAATATTATTTACAATCAAGAGATCGATGCAAAATTATATGGGTTCATTTTATGAAAAAGGAAACAAAGAGACATTGAAAAAGGTAAATGATAGAACATTCTTTGGAAGAAGATAACATTGAACAAAAAAGAAGCAATAGAGTGAGAAGAAATAGGTCATATAGTTCGATTTTGTAACATATGTAGTAAATGCATTAGGTCATGATTCCTAACAAGGTCTTTATTTTCGGGGCTCTTTTCTCTGAATGTAACATCATAGATAGTAGGTTTTCTTTGGCCTGCTGTATATGTTTGATATTGTTACGTATAATCAACTAATTAAGCTTGATATTCCTGAAACAGATCTAGATGGAAGAATGATCAGAATTTAAGAGATCACTTGTAAATAAATTTTCTCTCTATTCTGATAAGCAACTGTCAAACGCAGAGATCTTCTTGCAAATGAATTTGCGCTCTGTTCTGACTATGTAGGTTCAAAGAATACTTGCAAATGAATTTGATCTCCTAATTTCCTTAAGTTGGGACTTCGAAAATTCCTGCAAAATGAGTTTGCTCTCCAGAAGTACCTGAACTGAGTTTCAACACTTTGGAGATTTCTGTGAATGAGTTCGCTCTCGAAAAGTGCATGAACTGAATTTTATGATTTTGGAGATTACGGCAAACAAATTTTCTCTCCAAAATATTTTGCAGTCCACCAAGAAGAGGAAGAAGAAAGAAAGAAAGATGAGATTTCAATAGTCCTACTGGGGTGATAAAAATCACCGTTGCTCCAAGCAAGATTCGCCTTTATGCGATTCGCTTCCAAGAACCAGCAAGTTCTCAAAGAACTTCAGGAACGCTCGTTAGTCAACTTGTTGTGACTCGAACGGGCTCCTTGGACTCAACGGGCTCTCATTGCTTTCTACTTTGGTGCCTCTTACAAAGGAGGTCAGGGAGCTCTATTTATAGAGTGGAGTGAGACTTCACATTTTCTCTTATCCGATGTGGGACTAAAATATCAATACTAAAAAATAGAGTTTGATATTTTAGATCATCCCACAATAAGCATAGTCGTATGCCAGTCCACGCCTACCCCCCGAACACGTCCGTGCATGCACGAGGCATCCTGGAGTCCGTGTCCGAGTCCGAGTCCAAGTCCGAACGACAAAAAGCAACTTACTTCCTTGTTGGAGTTAATCATTTTTCTTTCTAGGTAAATACCTCCACATGGCACCCACATGTGCCCCACCACACCCTATGTGCACACCTCAATACATGCAAAGCAATATTGAGACACTCACTTGGTGGTGCAGCTGATGTGGGACTATTTTACACTAGTCCAAAGGTAAAAACACCAACAATCCTCCGCATATATCATTATGTGTGGGTTGAGCGTTCCCCACAGTAATTGTCCATAATGCATTAAGATAGATGTCGTTACAACTTAAATCTTTCCGCATGAGTTAAATAACAGAATAATACAAGAATGGACTAAGCCTTGAATTCGGCACCATTACTGTAATTCTTCTCACTCACATAATGACATTAACTTTGCTTCTGGCTGCACATTAAACTCTAAGCAAGTTCATTTAAAGAGTCTTGGCATGAAACCTTTCGCTTCCTTGCGGTGATACGCTGCTATGACATGGCCCAAAGTCGAGACAATGTCTCATGTGGTATCATACCATTATAGCATGAGGCACAACCTCTTTGTACTTCCAAACTACCTAGTATGAAGCCTATCACTTCCTTGTGGCGTTACGCTGCCGTGACATAGCTCGCGAAGCCGAGGCTTTACCCTTTCTAGGTACCTCATGTGGTGTCACACCATTGTAACATGAGGCCCAGCCTCTTTATAGTAGTGCCTACCACTCTTCATTCTACAGTATTAGGCTCACCTGCCTTTGTGCGGTGCTACGTCGCTATGACTTGGCCCAAAGCCGAGGCTTTACCCTCACTAGGTACCTCATATGGTGTCACCCCGCTTAGCATGGAGTACTATACTCCTTTGTAGTGATGTGCTAACCGTGCCTATTGTAAAGTACGTCGGACATCCCAAATACCCGAGAACTCATTAAGGCTTCCAAGCCATCCTCTCACAAGACTTTGTTCTCTACGAAGAATAAACAGTAGACAATAGTGGTTCTGGGTCCATAACCCCGCAATGTCCTATAGGATTGCCCACTGACAGTGGTTCTAGGTCCATAACCCCGTAATATCTTAAAAGACTGCCCACTAACCAGTGGTTTTAGGTCCGTAATCCCGTAATATTCTAAAGGACTGTTCATTGGACTTGATATTCTTCTAGTCAATGGTCCTTCCTTGAACCAAAAGCTAGATGCATGGTAGATTTCTCTTTAAACCAATCAGCATAAAACTTTATGGTAGAAACGCATAAACACAATATCAGAGGTCCGTCAAGCCTGTTTTCTTACCAGTCTTCGACTAGCTGGTGCTTGAGGCCTTGGTAAATGGATCCGTCAGATTCTCTGACTCCGAACACCTACCACCAGTAATGATCCACGCTTGATGTGCTCATTCAGTGTCGTGTGCCCTAGTTGCACAGTCATCTTTTTATTGTTAAAGAGATCTTTCGATGCCACTGTTGTGGCCAACTTGTTGTCGCAATATATCGACATCTCTCGGATTTGTGTACCAACAACAAGAATATCATCTCCAACTGTCGCAATATACATCGACATCACCCAGATTTGCGTACCAACCACAGAAAGATCCTTCCTTAGCTTCCGAAGCCATTTTGCTTCATATCCGAAACAATTCTGCTTCATCCGCTGCAGCTAATAGAACTTAGATTCCATAGAGAAATGTCTGCTTCTTTGACTTTCTCGATATAACAATACTACCCATGGATCTGCTTCTTCGACTTTTTCGATATAGCAATACTACCCATGTAGAAGATGTAACTTCTTTTCTTTCTCCTTCTGCACCAACTGGCATCACTGAAGACTTTTATATCCTTGCAGGGTAACCGCTGTAGTACATCCTTCTAAGTCCCTGAGAAATATTACATTGCTCTCTTCACTGCTTTCCAAAGATCAACACTTGGATTGCTCGTGAATCGACTCGTCATGCCTACAACAAAAGCTATGTCAGGACTCGTGGTACTTGTAGCCTACATCAAACTTCAGATGATGCTTGAGTACACCAACTGTTTGACGCTTCTTCAGGATCTGGCTTCAGCTTTTGATCACACCTGTGAGGAGTATCGACCCCTGGAAGATCCTGATATCCATAGAGTGTGAGCAACTTTTCATGTAGTAAGATTGTGACAGAGCAAGCTCAACTTCCGTATGGAATATTTAAATCTCTAGGATGACATCCGCATCTCCTATGTCCTTCATACTAAATCTGGATGTGAGGAACATATTTGTTCTAGTGACACATCATTATGTCGTCCATATAGAGATAAACGATGACTCCTCTATCATCAGCGAACTTCGTATAATCACACTTAACAGTTTTGCTGACCCTGTAGCCTTTTGACCTAATAACCTAATCAAACTTCTCGAGCCACAGATTGGGAGTGTACTTTAAACTGTACATAGAATTCACCAACTTGCAGACCTTGTCTTCAAGACCCTGAACGACAAATGTATCTGGCTGTTTTATGTGAATCTCTTCTATCATTTCTCTATCAAAAAATATTGTCTAGACATCCATATGATGATAGAACAGCTTATAAATAGCAGCCACGATCATCATTATCCTGATAGTTGACATCTTAGCCATTAGAGCAGATGTGTCAACCTTATCTATCTCATGTTCTTGAGCAAACCCTCCTGGCAACCAACCTAGCCTCAAACACATCATCAGTTCCTTCGGTTTTTGTCTTCTTCTTCTTGAAGATTCAATAGATTTAGCTCCTTCAGGCAAATTAACTAACACCCACTTGTAACATGATGTAATTGAGTCAATCTTACTATTGACTCACTTCCCCCAGAAGATCGCGTCTTTTGTCTTCATCGCCTCATTAGCCAACATGTAATAGGTGATAAAGTCATATCCAAAGTCTTTCGGTCTTCTCACTTGCTTTGCTAACTGCTTTGCGAATACTGGTTCAAGTGTTGTCTCATCATTGACAACCACCTTTTGGACTACTATTTCTTTGGAAGTACTTTGCTTCTTCGGTACCAACAATATTCTCCGAAACATCCGCAAAAAAAAATGTTCTTGTTCCTAGCAAACTTGTCTTCAAAGAATTTTCCATCGCGAGACTATATCAAAGGATCTCTGAGCGTAGCTTTCAATAGCTTACCAGAAATACGATCTTCTTGGTCTCTGTCCATGGCTTCTGAATCTTGATATCCAGAAGTTTCACGTACACCAAACACCCCCACACTTGAATGATATTCAAGTCAGGTCTAATCTTGAACCACTGTTTATGAGAAACAATGACAGATGTGGCAAACGGTACTTTACTTGACCGTAAGCATAATCTATCCTCATAAGTGTATTGGAAGACCCGCAATAAAGATATCATCATCTCTGACAACGTACTGATCTTCCTCCCTGAAAACTCCATTGGATGAGAGATACTATGGAGCAGTCGTTTCATAGCCAATTCCATGTTCACAGCAGAACGATACGAATCCAAGAAAACGATACTATCCGTCTTAACCACTTCTGAGTCTCTTGAGTTATCGACCGGCTAGACGTTCAGCTTTAGCCCTGAAGTCCCTGAACTTCTCAAATGTTACGTCCTTTGAGAAATACTTCAACCCAGTCTCAGTAGAGAATTGATAAAGTCACAGATATCTGAGTATACCAACTCCAGAAGATCTGTACTTTGTTTCAATTGCCTGAGCAGTTTTTTGACAGTTTTTGTCCGTGCACAGACTTCATATCCCTCCACCTCCTTACCCCCATATTCTAGAGATAAGGTTAGAGTAGACATCTTGAGTTTGCTATTACATAGCATATGTCCTAATCCATTCGTCAAAACTCAATCATCAGTAGAAGTCCGAACATTCCGTTGATACTGAACATCTTTCCAATGCATGTTCCTGGCTAAGAATCCAACATCTTGTCAGCACGAATGTCTATCTTCAAGTCCGTATCGAACAACAGACTTCTAGAGATTAGGTCCTTAGAAATAACTGGTACGTGCTACACGTTCACCAGTGTCAGCAACTTTTTGACGGTCCAAGACTATATTCCGATCTTCTGCTAGCAATATGTTCTCCATCAATACCTTCATCATAGCTAGGCTCATCCAAGGTGAACATCTCCTTGCACGTGTGGCTTAGATGCACCAGTATCCACCCACTAGTCAGCTACTATATTAGATGACTCAACCTGTGCATACATAGTATAGAAGCATAGAAAATATGGGGTTCATACGGATCACAACTGACCGCATGAGTACTTTAGGCCAAATTGGTCCGCATAAAGAAGAGCCGCATGACAGACTCGACATGCCCCCTGCGGCCCATCTTCACTATCTCAGATTATATATATATTAAAAGCAACCAGACTGATTTGAGCCACAGAAGAAATAGTTACTTATGCGGCCAAGCAGATCAGTCCTTCTGATAAAGCTGACAAACTCTGTCAAAACTGACAAAACTGACAGCTCTGACACTCTGACAAAAAGAAGATAAGACGTGATTAGACAAAATGTCATGTCACCAGACACAAGGTCCACGTGCCTGGACATAGTCATGCGGCCAGAAGGACTGTGACCCGAGCCGCATGAACCATATGCGGCTCAATCTATGTGCTTTATGCGGCCAAGGATGACTGCAACCTGAGCCGTATGAGCTTTATACGGCCCAGAATATATAATCTATGCGGCTAAAAAGTCCCCAAGCTACATGCGGACTACGGGAGACTGTGACCTAAGCTGCATGAGTCTTATGCGGCCCAGCATGACCGAACACTAAAAGACCTATGCGGCTCAAAATGACTCAAGGATATTGATCCTATCCTGCGATAGGACACGTGGCAGGCTGACCAAGTCTCAGCCACCCAGATTTGCTGTAAAAAAATCTTAACAAGTCACCAGCTGGCGGCTAAAGAGCGGGTCTTTGTGTGCTGTTGTACAAGCGAGTATGCAATCAAGTTCAATTCATCTGTAATTTTTTGTTCTTGATATTTAATGGCAAACACGATGGCGACTCTGATGGTTTTGTATTTCTCCTTCAAGTGAATTTGCTATTTTGTTATTTTGGTATTGTTTTGCTATTTTGGTTTTGTCTTTATCTTGCTATTTTGCTATTTTGTTATTTTTCTATTTTGGTATTTTGGTATTTTGCTATTTCTCCTTCAAGTGTATTTCGACTCTGCTGGTTTTGCTATTTTGGTTTTGTCTTGCTATTTTGGTTTTGTCTTTATGTTACGACCCGCACCCCCTGTGAGGGTACAAGTACATAACAGTGCCCAGTCTATGCCGCAGTGTCGGCGGTAGAACGCTATTCTAGGTTACTATTCAATCAATAACTCACGTAATTATATAATGTACTTGTTAAATCTCAACTCCGAACGGAGGACGAGTATAGATATAATGAAATCTCAATCACAGTCTAAGCACGATATGATAACACAGAAGTTTATAACTAAAGACTAAACAGCAACAACAAATATAAACCACTAAATAGTAATATCTCAAACAAACTTAAATACAAACTCAATATCTCAAGTTATTAAAATTCAAGTTCTAAACATGAATCTAAAGCAAGTCTACTAGCTAGTCTTCCGATCACTCCTGAGTGTCTGAATCGGAGTCACTATGTCCTATTTAGAGCAGTACATGTTATAATGTGTTTAAAATAAGATAAATGAAGTTTATGATGTAATCTACATGATTTCTAAGCCAATCTAGGTCAAAGTCAAACTTGGTCAACTTTGGGTCAACCCAAGTCAAACTAGGTCAAACTTTTAGGGTTTTGGGTCAACTCTAGTCAAGCTAGGTCAATTGGTCACATTTAGGCTTAATATTGACTTTTGGTCAAGTCTCAATCTACTGTGTCAACTTCTAGGTTATACTAACTTATAACCTAACCATAGGCATAATATATATATATATATATATATATATATATAGGAAGCGGATCAAAAAATATATATATAGGAAGCAGATCAAAAGCCCCCTAAAAAATCCCCTAAAAAAATCCTCACTCTCAGCCGTCCATTTAATGTTAATATTATTGTTAATATTAATATTAATATTAATGTTAATATTAACATTAAATACTAAAATTAACATTAAACTTAACATTAAAATTAATATTAACATCCTATGGAATTTCAATGTTAATATTATTGTTTTGAACTTAACATTAAAATTAATATTAACATTAAAATTAATATTAAACTTAACGAAGCGTCGCCAACGTCAGCATCATCATTACTCTTCTCCGGCGGTTACAGCCACGTGGCCGCCCAACCACTCACATGCGCCTCCGCTGGCATGCGCCCAAACACTACCAGAATAAGTCATTTTAGCGACGCCTAAAGACGTCGCTAAAACAACAATTTTCGTCGCTAAAAATATTTAGCGACGAAATTACCGACGTTTCGTGCTGGTCGCGGAAATGTAAGTCGCTGATCTTCTAAACGTCGCCAAACGTCGCAATTACCGACGTTCGCCGACGTATATATACGTCGGTATAGTGTCGACGTCTACCGTCGTTTCGTCGGTGGCTTTGCGACGTAATATTTCGAGTCGCTAGGAGTCGGTACATTTACCGACGAATTACCGTCGAGTCGTCGGTGATTTAGTGACATGTTCTAAGTCGCTAAACGTCGGTAAATCCTGGGATTTCCTGGGGATGATTACCGACGTGCACCGACGTTTACCGACGTTCTCTGACGTATAAAGACGTCGGTAAACGTCGGTGCCCTGGATAATATCGCTTATCTACCGACGTTTACCGACGCAATCTTACGTCGGAGGACGTCGGTAAACGTCGCTAAATCTGCAAAAAAAGAAAAATAAAATAAAATACAGAATGTCCATTTCTCCCTGCAGTTTAAAAAGCTAACCATTTCTCACTGTAGAATAGGATCCAAACAAATACAGAATGTCCATTTCTCACTGTACACAGGTTTCAGTCCCTATAACCAAGTCTACAACAATCACACAATGTCCAATTGTCAGAATGTCCAATTCTCACTGTACATAGATTTCAGTCCCTATAAGCAAGTCTACAACAATATCACTTCACAATACGAAGCTTGGTCGACTACTTTTCGACGATACTAATCCGAAATGGTATATAATAATCCAAGTATGGGAACGAATGGCTCAGAACACAACCCAAAATTCATTCTAGCATATATTAGTGTGAATCATCTATGTTCTGTACATATGGTGTAGTATATGTTCTTATCGTATCTAGTATCTGAAGGATATAACAGAATCAAGATGAACTCACATAATGTAATACTAAGACATCATCTACTACTATATAAGATATAGTGATAGGTTGTCGTATCATCATTGCCGAGGGATGAGGGTCGGAGGACAGTCAACTTTATCTACGTATACATAGTTTCTGCCTCGCCAGTCGAATGGCTTAATTGCCAAGTATGGGAACGAATGGCTCAGAACATAACCCAAAATTCATTCTAGCATACATTAGTGTGAATCATATATGTTCTGTACATATGGTGTAGTATATGTTCTTATCGTATATAGTATCTGAAGAATGTAACAGAATCAAGATGAACTCACATAATGTAATACTAAGACATCATCTACTACTATATAAGATATAGTGATAGGGGCTCACTGGAGGGAGGAGAAGGGGCTCGCGGTGGAGGAGGAGGATGAGCGGCGCCGGAGGAAAGGGGGTCGGGCTGTCGTCGAGGTCGGGGAGGAGGGACGGGAACAAAAAATTTGGGGAGAGGGAGAAATGAAAAGTCAAACCGAGGAAACCCTTTTTATCAGAAATTAGCGACGTCCGCAAATACGTCGCAAAGCGTCGGTATTCGTTTTATATTCGGTGACGTAATAATCTTTGCGATGCTAAACGTCGCTGAACTAATAAAACTAGCGACGTTTTCCGACAAATCAACGACGTTAGTTTTTATTACACTAAAGATAGTCGCAATATGTCGCTGTTTGTCGCGATCAGCGACGTATTGTGACACATACTTTCAGAGTCGCTATCAACGAATGGCTCAGAACACAACCCAAAATTTATTCTAGCATACATTAGTGTGAATCATCTATGTTCTGTACATATGGTGTAGTATATGTTCTTATCATATCTAGTATCTGAAGGATATAACAGAATCAAGATGAACTCACATAATGTAATACTAAGACATCATCTACTACTATATAAGATATAGTGATAGGTTGTCGTATCATCATTGCCGAGGGATGAGGGTCGGAGGACAGTCAACTTTATCTACGTATACATAGTTTCTGCCTCGCCAGTCGAATGTCTTAATTGCCAAGTATGGGAACGAATGGCTCAGAACACAACCCAAAATTCATTCTAGCATACATTAGTGTGAATCATCTATGTTCTGTACATATGGTGTAGTATATGTTCTTATCGTATGTAGTATTTGAAGAATGTAACAGAATTAAGATGAACTCACATAATGTAATACTAAGACATCATCTACTACTATATAAGATATAGTGATAGGTTGTCGTATCATCATTGCCGAGGGATGAGGGTCAGAGGACGTCGGTAAACGTCGATAAACGTCGCTAAATCTGCAAAAAAATAAATAAAATAAAATACAGAATATCCATTTCTCCCTGCAGTTTAAAAAGATAACCATTTCTTACTGTAGAATAGGATCCAAACAATCACAGAATGTCCATTTCTCGCTGTACACAGGTTTCAGTCCCTATAACCAAGTCTACAACAATCACACAAAATATGGGAACGAATGGCTCAGAACACAACCCAAAATTTATTTTAGCATACATTAGTGTGAATCATCTATGTTCTGTACATATGGTAAAGTATATGTTCTTATCGTATGTAGTATCTGAAAAATGTAACAGAATCAAGATGAACTCACATAATGTAATACTAAGACATCATCTACTACTATATAAGATATAGTGATAGGTTGTCGTATCATCATTGCCGAGGTATGAGGGTCGGAGGACAGTCAACTTTATCTACGGCTACATAGTTTCTGCCTCGCCAATCGAATGGCTGCAGGGACTATGTCCTGATCACCATGTCGTACCGTAAATTAATACAAATGGAGCTAGAGCCAAAATACAGAAACCAAAATATGATATCCACCTCAAGTGTAGAGTCGGGGGAGAAGAACTTTTCCACCCTCTCCCTCTCTCATGCTATCAATGTCACAACTTTTCCACCTCAAGTTCTGATCAAACATTTTCCTTCTCCTCTCCTCCACCATGGCATCTGAACCCATCTGCTCCTCCCTACTTCCCTTCTTCTTATTTGACTCTCTCAGCCACATATGATATCCAGCTCAAGTGTAGAGTCGGGGAAGAAGAAGTGGACAGGAAGAGGAGGGGGAAACAGCACAGCCGGCGGCATGACCCGGAGGAAGTACAGAGGTTTTCTTCAACATACGTAGGAGAACTATAAGGATATATCTTTTCACAACGTATCACCTTGTCAAAGACCCTTAATGTGACAACCATGTTACTGCGGTGTCGGAAGACTAACATGTCATAATTTTCTAAGCCGTGTGTTTTGACATAATCCTCCAATCGGATTTCAGTTCTATGTAATAATGCAAGATTACTACATAGGAGAAAAGAGTTGGGAGGATTATGTCAAAACACACGGCTTAGAAAATTATGACATATTAGTCTTCCGACACCGCGGTAACATGGTTGTCACATTAAGGGTCTTTGACAAGATGACATATTGTAAAAAGATATATCCTTATAGTTCTCCTACGGATTTGAAGAAAACATCTGTACTTCCTCCGGGTCATGCCGCCGGCTGTGCTGCTTCCCCCTCCTCTTTCTGCCCACTTCTTCTCCCCCGACTCTACACTTGAGCTGGATATCATATGTGCCTGAGAGAGTCAAATAAGAAGAAGGGAAGTAGGGAGGAGCAGATGGGTCCAGAGCCATGGTGGAGGAGAAGAGAAGGAAGATGCTTGATCAGCATTGTCTTCCGGATCGTCCTCATCAAGGCATAACGGGCTGCTCAGCGTGCCCAGCTTCTTCAACTTCAGCCTGGCTGCAGAGTCGAAATGGGAACGGGTCCTCTTTGCCGGCCCGGAGCTCTGACTCGCACTCGTCGCCGTGCTACCGGTTTCCTCTCCTCCTCTGACGCGGGTCATAAGAAAAGAAATTTCGTACCTCTTCTTCACATAAACATCATTGTCGCCTTGTACTCGAGCCTCCTCGTCTGTGACGCTATCCAACTTCTCGGAGTCATCGGAGAAGGAGTCGAATGAGTCGGTGGTGATAGCAGATGATTGCAAAGACAGGGAGCGAAAAGATAGGCGAAGGAGGCTCGAGTACAAGGCGGCAATGATGTTTATGTGAAGAAGAGGGACGGAATTTCTTTTCTTATGACCCGCGTCAGAAGAGGAGAGAAAATTGGTAGCGCGGCGACGAGTGCGAGTCAGAGCTCCGGGCCGGCAAAGAGGACCCGTTCCCATTTCGACTCTGCAGCCAGCGAGAAGTTGAAGAAGCTGGGCACGCTGAGCAGCCCGTTATGCCTTGATGAGGACGATCCGGAAGACAATGCTGATCAAGCATCTTCCTTCTCCTCTCCTCCACCATGGCTCTGGACCCATCTGCTCCTCCCTACTTCCCTTCTTCTTATTTGACTCTCTCAGGCACATATGATATCCAGCTCAAGTGTAGAGTCGGGGGAGAAGAAGTGGGCAGGAAGAGGAGGGGGAAGCAGCACAGCCGACAGCATGACCCGGAGGGAAATGAGAGATTGGAAGCTGGGTCAATATCCAAGAAGCGAAAGAGAGTCGAGGATTCTGATAGGTTATCGTATCATCATTGCTGCTGGATGAGGGTCGGAGGACAGTCAACTTTATCTACGGCTACATAGTTTCTGCCTCGCCAGTCGAATGGCTGCAGGGACTATGTCCTGATCACTATGTCGTACCATAGATTAATGCAAATAGAGCTGGAGCTGGAGCCAAAATACAGAAACCAAAATACAAAATACAGAATCCAAAATACAAAATACAAAATACAGAAACCAAAATACAAAATACAGAAACCAAAATACAAATACAGAAACCAAAATACAAAATATAGAATCAAAAATACAAAACACTGTGAGAACGGATGGCTCAGAACACAACCCAACCGGAGAGGATACTCTGAGAGATCCATCTGAGTAGGACGTATACTCTGAGAGATCACCTTTACAAGAATGATATCAGTAGTGGGATTGAGTGCTGGAGGAGATATTATCAGAGTATACGTCCTACTCAGATGGGTCTCTCACCGTTACTATTTTTTTCTGACAACATGGTGGATGTGCTCCGTCCATAGATTCTTGCTCCGAGCCAAAACTTTGTCCCAGAGCTCAAGTGGACATCCTTGGTGTAGAGCTCGAGTGAGAGGTTCCTGACAGCATGGTGGTCTGCTTTGTCAAAGTATCCGTGCTCGTCCCACAACCAATGTGGGATGAGCACGGATACTTTGACAAAGGAGACCACCATGCTGTTAGGAACCTCTCACTCGAGCTCTACACCAAAGATGTCCACTTGAACTCCGGGACAAAGTTTTGGCTCAGAGCAAGAATCTGTTGAGGGAGCACATCCACCATGCCGTTAGAAAAAAATATTAACGGTGAGAGACCCATCTGAGTAGGACGTATACTCTGATAATATCTCCTCCAACACTCAATTCCACTACTGATATAATTCTTGTAAAGGTGATCTCTCAGAGTATACGTCCCTCTCAGATGGATCTCTCAGAGTATCCTCTCCGGTTGGTTGTCGTATCATCATTGCCGAGGAATGAGGGTCGGAGGACAGTCAACTTTATCTACGGATACATAGTTTCTGCCTCGCCAGTCGAATGGCTGCAGGGACTATGTCTTGATCACCATGTCGTAGTCCAATACAATCCAGAGATTGACACAGTACTAATTCATATATGTAGTCCAATACAAATAGTCTAATACAAAAACAACCCAATACAAATAGTCCAATACAAATAAGTACTAATAGCTAATGAGAACCACGCTGCTCATGCAAACGCTCAGTGATACGATCACGCAACCACCTTGAAAAAGCGAGATCTTTGGCGTGAGGAGAGATGTCGTCCCTTGCAAGTGTTGCACGAATAGAACTCCTGGTCTCACTAGCTACCGGTGCTGGATGAATAGAACTCCCGGTCTCACTAGCAACCGGTGCCACTTCCTCCTTAACTGTAGGATGAGCCACCTCAGCATTCACTATTTCCCTCAAACGACGTGCCGCTCCTCGGGTCATGGGTGCCATCTGGTAAGATCGATAGTCACAAATAATATAATTGTAACATAAACAAGCTAAAGGAACTATCATGTAATTTGAGTACATTTTCGAAAGCAGAGGGATGAGGGTCGGATGACAGTCAACTTTATCTACGACTACATAGTTTCTGCCTCGCCAGTCGAATGGCTGCATGGACTATGTCCTGATCACCATGTCGTACCGTAGATTAATACAAATGGAGCTGGAGCTGGAGCCAAAATACAGTTGGTACTAACCTCAATAGAACAAACACTCTCACAGCTCAAAATACTAACACATGCTCACGCCTTACTCTTGTGACACTCCCTTTCAAACACAAACACACACTTATATATTCCCTTACACATGTTGCCATGTTACCTTTAAAAATAGGAAACCTTTGTTGTCTATAATAAGACACAATTCACCAAAGAGAACCATACTGTAGAACTCACACTTTAAGACAATAGATGAAGGAAGACTTGTATGAAGGATCGATAGGGTTGAGCGATGTCATTTTATTCTATAAAGAGAACCATATTGTAGAACTCATACTGTAGAACTCACACTTTAACACAATTCTACAAAGAGTTGTCATAGGGTGTTGAGCGATGTCATTTTATTCTTTTCTTCTTCTTCTTCTTGAAATTTTTGAGTATTGGATCTTGAGAGACATATATAGCTAGAACTTACGGAGAATGGAGTACCATACTTCAACAAATAGATGTTGACTAATTGGTTCATATACTTGTTGTCTAAAATAAGTGTAGGAATGTTGCAAGGTAAAACAATGTATCAAACACTATATCGAAACCCAAATCCAATATGCAAATCCAAATTAATACGAAAATACACAAGTGTATGTAGGGGATTAAGTGTACAGAGGTGAAATACACTGTATCAGTGAACAACAAATGGATGTAATGTGTCCAAAACCTCACGAACACAAAGTGTCAGAAATACACTGTATCAGATGGATTAAGTGAACAACAAATGGATTAAGTGTACAGAGGTGAAATACACTGTATCAGTGAACAACAAATGGACGTAATGTATCCAAATACACTATATCGGTGCCACTTGGGGGTGTCCACGTGTCTAACAAATGGACATAAAGTGTCCAAAACCTCATGAACACACTGTATCAGTGAACACATAGTCGTAATGTGTCTCCGTGTCCATTTTGTTCACAAAAAACACCTCAATTAGGGTTAGGGTTTACCTTCAGTCTCCTCGCGGTAGTGGAGGAGGAGGGGATTAAGTGTACAGAGGTGAAATACATATATATGCAAGCTTGGGGGTGTCCACGTGTCCAACAAATGGACAAAAAGTGTCCAAAACCTCACGAACATACTGTATCAGTGAACACATGGTCGTAATGTGTCTCAGTGTCCATTTTGGACACGAAAAACACCTCAATTAGGGTTAGGGTTTACCTTCAGTCTCCTCATGGTGGTGGAGGAGGAGGAGGAGGAGGATCTCGCGGTGGAGGAGAAGAAGGGGCTCGCGGTGAAGGAGGAGGAGGAGAAGGGGCTCGCCGGATGGAGGAGAAGGGGCTCGCGGTGGAGGAGGAGGATGAGCGGCGCCGGAGGGAAGGGTTCGGGCTGTCGTCGAGGTCGGGAAAGAGGGACGGGGCGGGAACAAAAAATTTGAGGAGATGGAGAAATAAAAGTCGAACCGAGGAAACCCTTTTTATCAGAAATTAGCGACGTCCGCAAATACATCGCAAAGCGTCGGTAATCGTTTAATATTCGGTGACCTAAAAACCTTTGCGACACTAAACGTCGCTGAGCTAATACAACTAGCGACGTTGTCCGACAAATCAACGACGTTGATTTTTATTATACTAAAGGTAGTCGCAATATGTCGCTGTTTGTCGCTATCAGCGACGTATTGTGACGCATACATTCAGAGTCGCTAAATCCAAAAATATTAGCGACGTTTTAATTCGGCGTCGGTAATTTCGTCGCTGATATGACTTATTTTGGTAGTAAAACTTTGCATGCGCCTCGAGCCATACGCATCAGACTTTCTCTCTGATCCCTAAACACAGAAGTAAAGTCACTACTGAAGCTCTGCATGCGCCTCAAAAGCCATGCACCTCAGACTTTTCTCTGATCCCTAAAGATAGAAGTAAAGTCGCTACTGAAGCTTCGCATACGCCTCAAAAGCCATGCGCCCTGAATGGTTCGTGACTCCCAAAGGTTACGAGCCAAAGTCTCCTCATGCACCTAATCCCAGGCGCATCCTACCAGATCATTCCCCACCAAATCCGAGATCTCCGAGCCATGGGCCGATGACACGTGTCCTTTGACTCGATTCACCCAAGATCTCAGCAACAGAAAGATCCTCTCCTATGCTACGTGTCGGCCCACAACAGCAGCATAGAGAATTCAACCCCTCAATCAGGGCGCATCGTCCATGTGCCTCCATCAGCAATCTCCACGTGGCGTCCCTGCGTCCAGGCGCATCCTACATATGCGCGCATGAGCAGCGAGCCTACAAAACTATAAATAGAGGAATCATTTCCTTCTTCCACACACACACACAGACGAACATACATATACTGACAGAGACGTCGCACAACCAGAGAGGCAGATACACACACTCAACGTCTTCTTCCTCTCCACCAGCTCCAGCACCCGGAGCAACCCAGACCTTCAGAGAACCGATAACCGTCGTCAGATCGTCAACGGAGTCAACGCATTACCACTCGCTCTATCGGCACAAGGGACCCAGATAAATAAAAGTGTACTCCTAGGACTACGTCGAAGTCCTACATTGTAACACTGTTCTGTTTGTATTGAAATTTACAATCAAAAGATTTTAATGGCAAACAAGCTGGCGTCTCTGCTGGGGACCTCTTTCTCCTCCACCGAGAAAGCTGTGTCGTAATCCGACGACGTGAATGTGGGCTCCTCCCACAAGACGCTAGTCGTACGTCTCAATCAACAGACGTATGAGGAGTTCATCTTTGAAGGCAGTGCGAGTCCTTCGAAGCGGCTGTCGAAGCCGAAGAAGACTCGTCGAGTCTGGGTGCGCAAGGTCGACGCCTCTGGCACCACCACCGAAGGCGATGCGCCGATCCAGCCTCCCCTTCCTACTGACGTCCTCAGCAACCAAGATGCACCCACTGGTGCAGCGCATCTCTCGGAGAAACGTGCGGCTGACCATATTCCCCAGCCATCTTCCTCTCAGGCGAGGAAGATGCGTCGACGGAGCAGGGGCGCAGCTAATGCCCCGCGCATCACCTCTGATGCGCCACAGAAGGTCTCTGTCTTTGACAGACTCACTCGCTGTAGTGGCGAGGAGAATTTGGATTCTGAGTACTACGCGCCCCAGCGGGCAAGTACAAAGAAGTCCAAGGCAGCACGGGCAATGCGTCCCAAACGTGCTATGCCAGCAGCAAGCCAGAAGCATGCGCTCACAATCATGCGCGCTGCTGATAGTAAGCTGTATAAGGTCGACTCAGGTGCTTCTGCGCCAGAAACGAGCCGACCTTCAAAGTCCTTGTCTTACTTAGGTGCATTTGTTGTGTTCGCAACCGAGTCGAGCAAGGCAAACCCAGTGGTCTTGAACTCCCGCGCCCCCTCTGGTTGTGCGTCCGAGGTTCGTTCAAGTTACTTTAAATGTTGTTCCCCCACTACTGATCTGAGCACCTGTTTGGTGTTGGATCAGGGGGCGCAACATTCACCTGACCACCCCGACGCTTGGCCTTGCCATACGCCTGAAGGGGGTACGAAGGTGGCACTCTCCTCCAACGATCTGCGTAACGTGATCACTCATAAGCGCCGATCAGGAGAGTCGACTGACGAGCACGATACGTCCCTCACAGGGCACACTTGTGCTGTAGTCACCATCAACTGCTGTTGCAAGACAGCAGTCCCATCAAGACAGTCGGTGTTCCAGCGGCTGCAGTCATCGATACCCCTCCGACGTCGCCTCGGAAAGAAGGTGTCAACAAAAGAAGAGCCAAGGGTTGCTTCATGCAACGTGATCTCTAACTCCTCGTCAGTCTGAAAGTTGACTGGTAATTCCTCGTCCTCGTCCAAGAGCCAGCCGAGGAAAACCAAGACAAGTGTCTCGTCCTCCCGAGTGTTCGAAGGCACTCGGGGGAGGAAGAAGATCTTGGAGGAAGCTGGGGGTAGTCAGACCCTTGTCGAGCCTCCTTCTGAAGACGAAGGTGTCCTCCAAAGCACAGCGGGGATAGATCTTCATCCTCGAGGCGAAGTCAGCCTCCCGGACGTAGCTGGGGGTCGTCTAGCCCCTGTGGATCGACATCTCGAAGACGAAGAGGTCCTTCAAGACAGGACTGGGGGTAATCAGGCCCTTACGGATACTTCTCCCGAAGACGAGGGTGTCCTCCAAAACATAGCTGGGGGTAGTCTGGTCCCTACGGATCTGAGTTTCGGAGACGAAGAAGTCCTTCAAGACAGAACTGAAGGTAATCAGGCCCTTGCAGATGCTCCTGTCGAGAATGTTCTCCAGAACATAGCTGGGGGTGGCCAAGACAGGAAACTCCCCTACAGGAGAGTGAAGCCGAGAGTTAAGCCTCAACCGATCCATCCACTTCTAGCCGCGTCATGATAGTATACATGGCTGGGGGTGATACCGAGTCTGAAGCGCCGCCAGCAGACCTCGTCCAGCGCATGGATACCTTGGAGGGAGGACTCAAAACCCTCTCTGTCTCTATGCAAACACTGACTCAAGCAGTATTTGAGATACGGTCAGCTTTGGCCAAGACACCTTCTACCAGTCCCGACCCAGGGGCCAATGGAGAGTCGAGTGTACCCCTTCAACGGGTACCCTTGGATACGGATCGCCGCGAAGCACCTCGGACATCGGAGCCCTCAAATGCTCAACTCCAGGTGGTACCACCTTTCCCGACTCCCAGCTCCATGGAAGATGTGGTCGAAATGATCAGGGACCTGCACGAACGCTTTGAGTCCAAGAATAGACAAGAGGAGCGCCAAAAGATGGAAATTCCCCAACCTTATCCCCTCGAATGGAACAAGATGGTTTATTCCTCCCAAATATAAACCACAAACATTGACGCCATACGACGGGAAGGACTCTCCTGCGTCACTATCTGACGTACTTCCAGTCCCAAACGGGACATCTTCCGAAGGAGGACGCGCTACTCACCAGCATATTCGTCGGGGCACTGAAAGGAATGGCGTACGACTGGTACTGCAGCCTTTCCGACAATTCCATATCTTCCTTCGATGACTTGACGTACATTTTCCTCGACCGTTTCTACGACGGCGGAAAGGACATGACAATAGCGTCCCTCATAGAGATACGCCAGAAGGAGAAGGAAACTGTACGAGTGTTCATCGAACGATTCCGACAGGCCTGCTTCAGACTACCTCCGGGCATGCCAGAGCATGCACTCCTCTCCTCCTGCAGCATGAACATGCTACCTGTAGTCAAACTCTGGCTCAACTCTACCCCTCCTCCCGACTGGAGTTCCTTGATCATCGAAGCAGAAGCAAAGGAAAAGAAGGCGTCCAACAACCCCGGACGAGAGACGAAGGGGAAACAGGTGTTGACTGTCAATGCCTCAAAAGGTGCATCAGCGCCTACTCAGAAGCCTCCACTTGCACCAAGGCCAAAGGAGGTTTATTCTTTCAACGATGAAGACACCCTGCAACTCTTTGAGATACTGAAGCAGGGTGACAAGATCAAGCTGCCGGACCCGAAGCGTCCCGACGAGGTTGGGAAAGTGGATAATTCGAGGTACTGTCACTACCATCGATTTGTCAGACACCCAACCAAGGACTGCTACGTCCTCAAGAACTACATCCAGCGCATGATCAATGCGGATGTTATCTCCATCGACTACGAAGAGAAGACGGTATCAGCCAACGTGGTGTCACTCCAGTTCGGTACGTTGCCGCCAACTACAACACAAGATGGCATCGTCCCCATTCCCTAAGGCGACAATGGAGGTGGTTAACTTACCACTTACTCGTGACAACATGAGTGGACTCATCCCACTCACCACATCTCAGGGAAGAGATCTTATGGGTTAACCCTGATCTTGTCTCCGAGGTTACCCAACCGGAGGTACGTCCTACCTCCAAATCCAAAGGCAGGAAGATCAAGTCTTGTCGCATGGTCTCTTCTTCAGCGGAAGAGGCACTTTCTGCACAGACGCGTTCACAACAGAACTCCCAATCCGACGAAGCTGCCGTCGAGGTGGTGCCTCCTTGCACCGTCCCTGCTGCCCAGGAAGAGGGCCCGTTTAAGCCTCCAGCAGCCAATAAGCAGAAGCATGTAGTAGCCCGCTTCGATAGGCCTCTGCGAAAGGAGAATGCTTCGGGACTAGCCAAGCCCCACAACTTCAACATACTGGCACAACTGGCCTGTACTCCTTCCCGCCTATCTCTGTTTGAGCTCCTTCGTCTTTCCAAAGACACTCGCGAAGCTCTCTGTGAAGCCCTGAAGGATGCTGAGTCCTTTATCAGTCAGGTCAAGCAGCCTGAAGATCTTCCGACTACATGTGCGCATTGCCATTGTGCGGATGAAGTTATCCCTAACATAACCTTCACCCAACAAGACATGCTGCTCAAGCACAACCGACACAACAGGCCGCTGTATTATACATGGTATATCGGCTCTGTCAAGGTGAAGCGGATTCAGATCGATCCGGGGTCTTCCCTCAGCATCATTCCGAAGACGCTGCTCTCAACACTGGGGATCCCAATGTACCGACTGGCGCCTTCCAATACAACAATCAGTGGCTTCAACGCTAGCAAAAGCGAGCCGCTGGGCAAAATACGGCTAAAGTGCCATATCGGTAACCTCAGAACCGAGGTGACTTGTTATGTCGTGGACGCCGACATCAACTACAACCTCTTGTTGGGTCGTCCATGGCTGCATGAGTACATGGTGGTGGTTCCCTTTGGGGGGACCAGGTACCCCTGAACCAATCTATGCACCTCACCTCTTTTCTTTTTACTAGACAACAGAGATGCGCACCTTGGAAAGACGGATATGCCATCTACACTCCACCAATGTATGAAGTACGTGTCCACTAACGACGTCATCCGGACGGAGTTCGCGAACATTTACCCTTTCAAAGGGGTTGAAGCCTGCTTCACCGATTCCTCCTTGTGCAAGTCACCTGACGAGGATGAAGCCAATGATGTTGACGACGAAGCAGAAACGGCAGCAGAGCCGGACATGGAGCCTGAGATAACTCCCGACGCTCCTTTGAAGATCCGACTCAAAGGCAAACCGCCTCAGAAGTTGCCTCCCATGAACATCAAGCTACCCGGGAAAGCACTAACTGCTCCTGAAGCTCCCCTGAAGATACGACTCAAGGGAAAGCCGCCTCAAACATCAGCTCCCCTTGTGGCAAAACTACAGGGAAAGGCACCAATCACCGGAGGCACAGTGGAGGCACCTATGAAGGTGCGTCTTAAAGGCAAGCCGCCGCAATCCAAGCTGCCAGAGAAGGCCCACATAGTCCTCTCGGACCCCAAGACCAAAGCTGTGGTGGACTCTCCCGATCCAACCCCAGTACTCACAGATGAAGAGCTAGGGGAATATATCTCTCCTGATGTAGACGTACCCTCTCTAGACAATGTAATCCCGTGGGATAAAATCTCGTATTTCATCAATAATAGAGTGTCTTTTAATTATTCTAGTCTTCCACATTGGAATGCCATGTAT
Source organism: Iris pallida (assembly GCA_029216955.1). Lineage (NCBI taxonomy): Eukaryota > Viridiplantae > Streptophyta > Magnoliopsida > Asparagales > Iridaceae > Iris > Iris pallida. The sequence continues at coordinate 4,767,232 of JANAVB010032619.1, read as the reverse complement.
ACATTAGATAACGCTTTACGGTCGTTGCAAACACAAATAAGACCGTCCATCATGTAAATCGAGTAGTCCCGTCCTAAGGGGTCTATTTTGTAGTCCCGCCACGGAGTCGAGACAAAGAATCCATCATCTTCGGCAAAGTTGAGCGTCATCAAGACCTCCCGCCACTCGAGCCAGAACCAGATACCGGCAGAATACAAGTCTATCGGTACACGGACAAGGCAAAGTACCTCATCCAAAAGATGGGTTACGACCTAAAAAGCAACAAAGGCCTGAACTACGGCAATGGTCGACGTCTCCCTCTCCGGCTTCCAACACCTAAAGGAATGCCACAGGACTACTATCATCGAACTCGACGGGGGGTAGGCTATGTCACACCGCCGTTAACTCCAGAGAGTTCGAACTCAGAAGAAGCAGAACATTCTCACTCGTCCGAAGCATCAACTTGGGATTCCGATACGAGTATCGGCTCAGTCTTCAAGAGAGTGCTGTCAGCCAACATGGCATCTGCACAACCTCAAGAAGATGAAGGCGAAGACCAAACACCAGAATTCTTCGAAGAAGAATCCTGGGCTCAATGCCTAGGAGAACAGTGGGAGTCTCGTTTTGAATTACGCGAACCTCCTACCGAAGACGAAGTCGAGCAGATCGACCTTGGGGACGGATCTTCTTCCAAATCCATCTTCATCAGTAAAAGCCTAAAAGGAGAAGATCGAGAATCTTTAATCCAGCTGGCTAAAGAGTATATCGATGTCTTCGCCTGGAGCTACGAAGATATGCCGGGACTTGATCCCCAGATCGCGATGCATAGGCTTAACATATTACCTGATGCCAAGCCTATCAAACAACAATAGCGACGCTTTCTTTCGGACATCATGAACGCCATCGATCAGGAGGTGGACAAACTCTTGACCAGCAGCTTCATCCGTGAAGAACAACACCCGGATTGGGTAGCCAACGTCGTACCCGTCACCAAAAAGAATGGAAAGATACGAGTTTGTATCGACTTCACGCACCTCAATACTGCTTGCCCGAAGGACGAATTCCCGCATCCAATCACCAACGTGATGATCGAAAACACATGTGGCTTCGAACACATGTCTTTCATGGACGGGTATTCGGGCTACAACCAGATCAAGATGTTCCCCGATGACGCAAAACACACGTCATTCAGGACTCCAAAGGGTGTTTTCTGCTACACAGTGATGCCTTTCGGCTTGAAGAACGCTGGTGCGACATACCAACGAGCTATGAGCACCATTTTTTGTCAGCATCTTCGCAAGACAGTCGAATGCTATGTTTACGACATCGCAGTTAAGAGCGTCTCAAAGGAGATCACCTGCAAGACCTCAAGACAGTCTTTAATCTCATGCGGGCGCATCAACTCAAGATGAACCCCGCTAAATCCTTCATAGGGGTTTCTAGCAAAAAGTTCTTGGGTTTCATTATCACGGCGAAAGGCATTCATGTCGATCCCGAGAAGACCAAAGCCATCCTTGACAAGGACCCTCCGAAGAACCTCCGAGAACTTCGAGGCCTGCAGGGGCGTCTGGCATACATCCGGAGGTTCATAGCAAACCTTTCCAGAAAATATCAACCCTTCACTCAGCTCATGAAGAAGGGAGTCTCTTACGTCTGGACAGAGGAATGCCAAAAAGCTTTCGACGACATCAAGGCCTATTTGACGAGCCCGCCAGTCCTGGTGGCACCAGTCACCGGCAAACCATTTCTTCCTTTATGTCCGTGCCATGGATCATTCCTTCGGCGCTCTGCTGGCTCAGAACAGTGATACAGGCTATGAGCAAAGCTATCTACTACCTCAGTAGAACATTGATCGGGGTCGAACACCGGTATAACCCCGTTGAAAAGGAAGTGCTTGGCTTTGGTATTTGTCACGACCCGCACCCACCGTGAGGGTACGAGTACGTAACAGCGCCCAGCCTACTGCCACAGTATCGGTGGTAGTACGCTGTTCTAGGTCATGAACTATAACTACATAATATGAATACTCTCCATAAGGAGGCCAACACAGAGGTACAACTCAATCACAATCTAAGGTAGAATGTAGCATGATGGAAATAGATAAGAAATCCTCAACTGAGGTACATCAGAAAGAAATAACAAAGTCTCAACATCTCTAAAATATACAACTCTGAAAATAAGACAACAGCTAAACATGAAAAGAAATGACAGTCTAAGCTATCTACACTATACAAGGTATCATCCTGAGCAGCTGCCTGAACCTCTCCAGGGGTCCAGGTCACGAGTGTTAACTAGGCAAACTCCAAGTAAGGGTGCAGGGTTCCTCATCATCCTCTGTAAAATTTTCAACAGGTCCAGTCAGGACGGGAGCGAGCACAAAACATCTCACGCAGTTCATATCATGTTAGGAAATATAAAGCATGCAATAGAGTAAGGTACATGAAACGCTGAAAGAAGAATGTATATGAAAACAACAGAGATTTGATAATGGGAAATATCTATATATGATAAGTAAGAACTGTAAGCAACATGTGATTTAGAGCACAGTATGGTTATGTAAACGGGTTAGGTTATACAATAAAATGGGACTCCTTTGTACGTGGGTGTACAATTGACATATACAATTTCTTATACAATAGGATTGATCACATAACCATTTTTACTCTCCCTTCCCAATCAATACACAAGGATCCAATTCAGTTACGTTACCTTATACAATGGCTTGTACAATGGCTCAATATGATAATGAGAGTACAATATGCACAATGAGTGTACAATGATAAGGGTATTCAATAAATACAATATGTAAGTAAACGTACATCACAATATGTATTTAGTGAATACAAGGAGATAACATCTCAGAAGAAGATCCGTATAGTACCAATCCGTGATAACAACGTGTCAGCATCAAGTACAGTAATCTAGAGCAAGAATGTAAATTCAGACAAGTATGAAACGGTCAGAGAATGTACTCGCCTCGTATCTGAATGTCTGAAGTAAATGTACTGTCCGAGATGAGGTACCTGACTCCTAGTTAGAGCAACACAAGTCAAGATGTATACAGGGATGATAATAGTAATCTATAATGCATCTGCATGCTGTCTAGGTCAAACTAGACTAAAGTCAACACTTGGTCAACTCTAGTCAACCACACTAGTCAACTAGGTCAAGTCCTAGCCCAAACAAGTCTAATAAGTCTTACTAGGCCTAACCAAGCCTATGCTAGCAGTCACACACCAATCACAAGGCTATATAAGCCAACACAAGTCACACATCAAGATACATCACTATCATGCATATTCGATATTTTATATATATATATATATATATAAGAAAGGAACTAACATGTAAAGCTATGTATGTGTGTGAACATGGAGGTGTACATGAAAAGAGAAATCAACACTCGTTATGAGTTTACACTACACATGGCACAAAGCTAACCCATCTACATTACACATGTATTATACTTAACATGCATGGCTACAAGTATACATCTATATACATTAGAGTAGAGACTATTTAAGTTATAACTAACATGCATCTATACTTTACATAAATCTATATATATTATAGCAATCATTTAGAGAAGGGTTACATGGCATGGTGGTTGATACAGAGTGGGGTGTCCTTGTGCAGAGGGTGAAGTTCATTCTCAGTTTAGTTCCACATTTACATATAAACTAAAGTGAGCTATCCCATAAACTGGTGTAACTAACCACATAAAATGAACCATGTTATCTGAAATCTGTCATTAAGCCAACATCCCATATGCATACAGCTCATGCATTGTCTAATACTGAAATTAACTAACATTTCGAATTAAGGGGTTGAAGGTTAACATTACATTCATAGACATTACACTATATTGAAAACTGAAATTGGCTTGGCAATAGAAAAAGGAAGGTATATATGCTTACATGGGCAGTTCAGTGTTCGAACAACCTAAAATGAACTATCATTCAATCTAAATATCAGCTATGCATTGGTTCAATGTCTACATATGAAATCTGATATTGCATTTATAATATTTATACATTATGCATTCATATCTATCATTACATATATACCTTGCATTTATATCTAGCATTCATTATATACTTTCATGCATGCATTGTATATCATTCTTTCATTTATGCATTGCTTACATATATTACATTAATTGCATTCCTACATGCTTGCATTCAACCATATATATACATTAATGTAAAGAGGATATATATCATATATATATTATTTCATTCATCTAACATATCATGCATTACATACTCTATATTCATTTAATATCCATACTACATAGGCTCATAGGTTACGCAAAATACATATATCGTATAGTCACTCTTTTACTTAAAACCAATACTGTACCAATTGGACATTCACTAAATTCTAGGATTAAAGTATGTCGTTGTACTTCATGTTAGCTTTTCGAAACTTCAAACAGATCGCATTTTCGTGTCCGGAAGCTTCCGGAATCGCAAAAATACCGAAACGCGTTCGTCTTTCGTACAGCTGACACTCAAATAATTCTACAGAAAGTTACAGAAAGAATTTGGCTTATTAAAATATATATTTGGAAAGCTAACTTTGATACGGTTCTTTTAAAAAAATGGAAGATAAATCGGAGTTTTAAGCTAAAATTTATGACATTTCTAAGTTGCTATTGCTACTAAAAACGTGGATAAAAAATTATGACGAATTTGGGTAGTTTGAGACAAAAGAACACAAGTATATAACATAATATATCAAGAACTCACTCTCTACACTAATATATATATATGAGACACTATAGAACACATCTCCAATACAAAAATATGAGATTAAACATGTAATAATTCATTCATACATAACAACAACACATAGTGTGTCCATATTTGGGATTTTCCCACATGGACACAACCACAATACAATGGACACTCCTATGACCTCCAAATGGACACGAAATGGACACAAATGGAGATACAACTATGGGAATCATTCCTATGGGTTCAAAATAGACCTATATGCATGAGAAAATGAAAAGGAGAAGGGATTTATACCTCCCGGTAGATCGAATCGAAAAAAGCCTTCTCGGAGCGACACCGACACGTAGAGATTCCAAAAGGACACGAACGAGCTCCGAATCCTCCCAAACTTGAGTAGCTTCCTCCTTGGCTAGAATGGAGAAGAAAAGAAGAAGATTTGGTGGCGAAATGGAAGGATTTGGTGGAGAAATTGCTAGGGATTGCTCTCTAGAAATTTGGGAAAGAACAAGAGAGAGAGTGTGGATGAGAATAATGAAATGAACTTGAGTCTATCCTCTCCCAAAGTGGCTGGCCATATGGGTCTATTTGTCCTATTATGGTAAGGTCCAAAATGCCCCCACTAACCTATTCTATTAGTATTAGAAAAGGGCTAATTGGTTGGGGCTAAATTAGTCATTCTAAAGTCTCTAATCACACTAACCTTATCCATACTAATTAGTCTAACCTCTAACTAAAATATTTCTATCATGTGGGCCATGGCTAACTAATGTGTGGGTCCACTAAAGTCAACACTACCTCCGAATCCCCGTTTCAAGTCGGATTGAGCTGAAATTCGAACCCGACTCAAATAACCCCAAAACAATATCATAAATAATAAAATAAATTTCAAAAATATTTCAAAAATACAAAATGACAAAAATACCCCTGTTCCTGAAAACTGGGGGTGACAAATTCCTCGAAATTAAAACCAAACAATAGTAAAATGTTAAAATCACAAGTCATAATTTTAAATAGTTTAAAAATGATTAAAAATCACCAAAAATCATAATATGAAATAATTATCAATAACTAATAATTATAATTACAAAATTTCAAAATTACCCTCATCTGGAAAACTGGGTGTTACAATCCTACCCACCTTATAAAAATTTGTCCTCGAAATTAAGATGATCGCACCCCCTTCTAGGTCAAACATAGTCAAGAGTCAATCACTAGTCAATTTCTCAACATCCAAGTACTTGGTCATCAACTGGTCAACTTCTTAGGGTTTTACCTATGCTAGCTATTTAGGTGTTGGCAACTAGAATTTAGCAAAAGAGAAACTCTATAATAGACTAGCTCTTAACTTCCCAATCCTATCAAGTCACCTATAACTAAATACCTACAAGCTAAGCACATGAATACCAAATACCACATATATATATATATATATATATATATGCTCAAGAACAACAACCCATCACATATATCCTAAGTATATCATCTATATATATACATGACTGATCAACCAAGGGTTAAGGCAGACTAAACTTATAAGGGTCTGAAACAATGCTTAGAACTAGGCTAAGGATGAATGGTCTGAATCGAGGGGACATGGTATCTAGTGAAGGGTCTGCACACTGCCTATAAAGGTGATCAACACAAAGGAACTCAACACGAAGGGAACTTAACTAAAATGGAAAACTGAACCAAGTATAGGCTAAACAACATGTTTATAATCCAATACAACAATGGCCTATAGATACCAACTAACCTATATCCCATATGCCAATATCATCTGCAATCTATCTATGCAAATAGACCTCTCGGTCTTAGGTAAAACTATAACTATACTCAAAGGTAGGCTCTGGTCATGGGTGCCTCATTGGAAAAGGTAAGGGAAAGTAGTAATAATCATCAAGGATGTAAGGCATACTAACATCCTATGTGTAACTGGTTGGTATTATAGATAACAGGAGAATTATCTGCAATGGGTTACTATTCTAACACCAATGCTAACTATCACCTCTAGGGTACAGACACTCTACAAGTCATCATACCATTATACTATGAAGGAACTACCTATGAATAAGCTCTACAAAACTAAATATCCCTACTCCTAAGTCATTTATAACAATCAAAAGGGTATGATGTTTAAACCTTCTTAAGATACAATCTGTTAATCATATGCGTCTGTCCAAAATCATGTTGTCCAGATTCTTCATCATGCTAGTGAGCAAGGCTACGATAATCACAGAGTCCTTGACTAAGGTACGTACCTCTAGGTTCATGGTATTTAAAATTTTCGTACTGCCGTATGCGACGGCGAAAACCTTAAATTCTCATACCCGAGAATACATCCAAAATCTGACTACATGTCCTCACTATGCCAACTAACACGACTATCGAGGATTCTAGATCCCATGATTTAGGCGACCTAGCCCATATGATTTTCTCAGAAGAAAAAACGAACACAACAAAAGAGTAACATGACAAAAATAAATCAATCAACAAGGAACAGATGGAATCGGATTTCAAGGTAATTATAAAAGACAATTGCAGGAATGGAATTGAGAAGAACGAAACTTGCAGCAAGATCTCCAACGGTCTGTGTATCCTCGACTGTCCTGACGATAGCTCGCCCTGCTGGTTTTCCCTGGTCTGCTGCTGATGCTGCATGAATCACCGCTGCTGAGAGAATCAGAAATGACGGAAGAAAATCTCTGTACAGATAGAGGTGCACCTCCAATGTAGCAGAAACGCCAACCTGAGTCGGTACAACAGAAGCTGCGGTCTCGAGGCCCTGATGAACAGGACGAGAGGTGGCCAGCCTCTCGATAGTATCCCCCGAACCGAAGCGATGAGATCGTGTCTTCATAACCATCATGAAGACAGATCAAAACAAGAAGCAATTACTGAGAATAAAGCGAAAAATCAAAGGAGGACAGTTTATATTCAAGGGAAATCAATAAGCAGCAATTGGATAAAAGAAATCTGATTAAGAGTTTTTCCTAATGTGATTGAGTACCCCAAAAATATCCTAATCCTACTGCAGGCTGTAGTGATACTCTAGTTCGAATACCACTACATAAACTCGACCTGCATGGGCCACCACTAAAAACGTGTCACGACCCGCACCCACCGTGAGGGTACGAGTACGTAACAGCGCCCCGCCTATGCCGCAGTGTCGGCAGTAGAACGCTGTTCTAGGTCATGAACTATAACTACATAATATGAATACTCTCCATAAGGAGGCCAACACAGAGGTACAACTCAATCACAATCTAAGGTAGAATGTAGCATGATGGAAGTAGATAAGAAATCCTCAACTGAGGTACAGCAGAAAGAAATAACAAAGTCTCAACATCTCTAAAATATACAACTCTGAAAATAAGACAACAGCTAAACATGAAAAGAAAGGACAGTCTAAGCTATCTACACTATACAAGGTATCATCCTGAGCAGCTGCCTGAACCTCTCCAGGGGTCCAGGTCGCGAGTGTCAACTAGGCAAACTCCAAGTAAGGGTGCAGGGTTCCTCATCATCCTCTGTAAAATTTTCAACAGGTCCAGTCAGGACGGGAGCGAGCACAAAATATCTCACGCAGTTCATATCATGTTAGGAAATATAAAGCATGCAATAGAGTAAGGTACATGAAACGCTGAAAGAAGAATGTATATGAAAACAACAGAGATTTGATAATGGAAAATATCTATATATGATAAGTAAGAACTGTAAGCAACATGTGATTTAGAGCACAATATGGTTATGTAAACGGGTTAGGTTATACAATAAAATGGGACTCCTTTGTACGTGGGTGTACAATGGACATATACAATTTCTTATACAATAGGATTGATCACATAACCATTTTTACTCTCCCTCCCCAATCAATACACAAGGATCCAATTCAGTTACGTTACCTTATACAATGGCTTGTACAATGGCTTGTACAATGGCTCAATATGATAATAAGAGTACAATATGCACAATGAGTGTACAATGATAAGGGTATTCAATAAATACAATATGTAAGTGAAACGTGTAGGAACGAAACAGTAAAGCGTAATACTCTAGAGGGGGGGGTGAATAGAGTTGGCAGCGGAATAATGCTAATTAAAAATGTTAGCAGCACAATCACAGAATATTAATCACAACTAAAATAATGTAAAGGCAAAGTTAAGAGAGCAAACGCAAAGACATCGATGTATACTGGTATCCCTCTGATGAGGACTAATCCAGTCGGTAGAACTCTTGCTACCAGTTGAATCCACTATTGGAAAAACCGCAAGTTTTCTTACGAAGTCCTTGTAACTTCTACAACGCGAGCTTTGATACGAAGAACTCGTCCAACTTCAATGTGAAGAGGTATTCTTCAATCAAGCCTTCTGATTACAATCTCTCAGAAACTTCTAGACCGTACCGCACTGGCAAATTGACTAGAGGATTGTAACTGGCTTGGGATCTGAAATTGAAAGCTCTACAAAACTCTTTGGAAGACTGAAAGCTTTAGATAGAGAGAAGATTGAAAGTGAATGAGTGAATTGAAATGATCGAAATCCTTCTCTATTTATAGGAGTTCCAAAGGCAGACTTCTGTCAGAATTCGGGCAGAATTCTGGCAGAACTCTTTGAGCAAATCTCGGTCAAATTCGCAACTGCAGGAGGACCAAGTTCCAAAGATTCAAAATCACAACGGCCACCAACCGAACTCTGGCCGAACTCTGGCCGAACTCGGTCCGAGTTCTGTTAGGGTTAAGTCAGGGTTTAGTTAGGGTTTTTGAAAAAGCTTTTGGTAATTTTTGAAAACCTTTTTGAAAACCTTTTTATAAACCTTTTTGAGAGGTCATTTTAAAAACATTTTGAACTCATTTAGGGATAGCCTATTTGCCAGTACGACTCGGTGTACAACATATTCATAGACTCAAATAAAATGAAAAATACATTGCATAAGAAATTACAGACTCGAGTAGGCAAACAGATCTTCGGTCTTGAATGGAGTGGATAGCCAATCTTGATCATGTCCAAGAATCCGAGATGTCCCGACTAGCTTCGTATATCCAGACAGAGTTTGATCAATTATTAAAATCAGGTTGACCATATGACCAATGGGCCAACAATCTCCCCCATTTTGATAATTGACAAACTATGAATGATATAACATTAAGCTAAGCTTGTTCAAAAAATATCAAAAAGTAGAAATTGTTCATATCCTGTATTATCTCAAAAGAAATATTACATCTTTAATTTTCTGCAATCAATGCATAAGTAACAAGTAGTGAGAAAACATAAAAAATTTGAGAAACACATTACAGCATGTATTGTTTCTACAGATTATCATTATAGGCATGTATTGTTTCAAAAAAAATCTCAGGCATGCTATTTCACAGGCAGTTTGTAATGAAGAAGCAGTATAAAGAGATAGTGCTAAATAATTAAAACAAAGTGCTGAAATAAACTGAAATGCCATAACTGAAACACCATAAACATGTCCATGAATGATAATAGAACTGAAACAAACTACAAAGTGCTGATAATAACTAGAAAGTACTGATAAAAATAAAAGAAATACTGATAAAAACTTGGAATGTTGGAGCATTTCCAAGTATACAATAGAATGTTACTAAAAAATCAAATCATATCTCCTCATCACTATCCTCGTCATCACCAACATCAGCTCGACCAGCATGTCCTGAAGGACCAGCACTAGAAGTACCAGTGCCAGAAGGATGAGTAGGGGCGCTAGCATAGAACTCACCAACGTAGTCACGAGATGGAGCACGATCAGGACGGTACCAATCATAGGCGTTACCGGGCTGGAAGTAGGCATGGACAGCCTCATCCTCACAGCGGTAACCCGAAAAAGCTGGATCTCGAGGGATGGAACTGGCTGAATGACCAGTCTGAGCGAAACGAAGATCAGCCAAAGAGTTTGCCATCGCCTGATAACGGGTGACGTCGCGGAACTCACGCTCGCGAGCCATGTCCGTCATCGAGACGTTCAAAGCAGATAAATGCTGATGTATGCCCTCAAATGTCATGGCATACTGATGAGGTGGTAGAGGAGGTGCAGTAGGAGAAGCAGTAGGTGGAGCTGTAGCAGTCATGCTACGACGAGATAACTGAAGAAACTTGGGCTCAGGGTCCTGAGTACAAGTCGACAGATCAATATCGAAGCGCTGAAAGATGCGTGGGAGAATCATCGCATATAGAGATTTCTATCTCTTGCACGACAACGACCCATCATCTGAATCATGGTCTTAGGGGCAGAAAATGGAATCCCCTTAAAAATGTGGTACATGGCGGACAGCTCAAGAGAAATTACATCATCCTTTGAAGTAGATTTTGGAAGAATAGTGGAATAGATGATGCGATGCAATTCATAGTTAAACAAGTTCAGGTTGTTAGCCTTGAACTTTCCAGAGCGTACTCTATCAGGTGCACAGAGTTCCGCTTTGAAACTTGCGAGTGTCGTGCCTTCGGGAAAGTCAAAATCAGTGATATCGACTAGCGGTTCACCTTCGTTAGGGATACCAAGGATCTCCGCTAAGAGGTTATCATCGAAATTGATATCAATACCTCCAACACGTGTGCTCACATCAAAAGTGTCTAATATGAGATTGCAATCGAATAATCTAATGGCATTAGTTGCTATAGGAAAGCAGATTTTAACAAATAAGTGTAACCCTAATGCCTCAAACAAATGACGATGATCAGGAAATACAGTCCATTTGACTGGAGTGCCTGTGCATATGGATCGCATAGAAAAATCACCATACCACAGTAGGGCTTGGTCGAGGGTTTGAAAGAAAAACCCGTCGAACGCACCGTCGCTCGTTTGGACCGACGAAAAGAGTGAATCCGTATGTGTATGCGAAGATGACCCTTCCTCACTAGGGGTCGTCTTCTTCCTCTTAGATGGATTGAATTTAGGTGCCATATGTGCAAATTGGAATAAAAATGCACTAATTGAAAGATGGAGAGAGATGGAGTTATACCTCACGAAATCAAGATATGTCGTAGAGAACGACGATCTCCGCACGATTCCAAATTTTGGAGAGATTTCACCACTTGGATTGGATGGAATAGGGTGGTGAAGAACTAGGGTTTTGATGCTCGGGTAGGCTGCTGCTGCTATTTGAAATAGTTTGGAAGCAATGAAGAAGAAGGGCTGCTCGGGTTCTGTATATATAACCAGACACACTCAACCGAACTCGGGCCGAATTCGGTCAGAGCTCTGGCCGAATTCGTCTAGGGTTCTATAAAATTAATTTTGCCATTCTTTTTCATTGTCTCATTTCAAATATTTAATTCAGAGATTAGTTATTTTAGCCTTCAATTAACATAATTAATATTATTTTATGAATTAAATGTCGTTACACGGCGACTGTCTCAGATTAGCTATAGGAGTACTGTCCCAGCTGGCGGAGGTTCACCGGGGAACTCTTAAGTACCGTTTCGCTTCAACCGTAGTTGTGGTGACAGACAGACTCTTTATTGGCTTGTCTCTAACACAGTTTTTGCATAATGATATATAATCATAAAACAAAATCAATTAATATTATTGACGTCCAAAATTCCTAATTCTCGACGTAAATAATTGAAACGATCTTCCGCTAGAGGTTTAGTGAAGATGTCAGCTAGTTGATTTTCAGTATCTATGTACACAAGGTTTATATCTCCATTTTGATGATGATCTCTAAGAAAATGATGTCTAATCTCGATATGTTTAGTACGAGAGTGACATACTGGATTCTTAGTCAAATTAATAGTGCTCGTGTTATCACAGAAAATGGGAATATGTGTGTAAAATAAATCATAGTCTTCTAGGGTTTGTTTCATCCACAAAATCTGAGCACAACAACGTCCTGCGGCGATGTACTCAGCCTCTGTTGTTGATAGGGCTACAGAATTTTGCTTTTTACTAAACCAAGAGACTAAAGCTTTGCCTAAGAAATGACATGTGCCACTTGTACTTTTTCTATCAACTTTGCATCCAGCAAAATCTGCATCCGAATAACCAATAAGGTCAAAGGATTAGTTTTGGGATACCACAAGCCAACAGAAGAAGTGCCTTTAAGGTATCGAAAGATACGCTTAACTGCGGACAGATGTGATTCCTTTGGGTTAGCTTGAAAATGTGCACACAGGCAAACACTAAACATTATATCTGGACGACTAGCAGTTAAATAAAGTAAACTACCAATCATACCTCGATACTTACGTGTGTCGACTGGCTTGCCTTGTTCATCTGAATCAAGCTTTATTGAAGTTGCCATTGGAGTGCCAATAGGTTTGACATTGTCCAGATCGAACTTCTTTAGCAAGTCTTTTGTGTACTTGGCTTAATTTATGAATGTCCTATTATCAGTTTGTTTGATTTGCAATCCGAGAAAGAATTTTAGCTCTCTCATCATGCTCATCTCAAACTCATTCTGCATACACTTAGAAAATTCTTGACACAGAGATTCATCAGTAGATCCAAATATAATATCATCAACATAGATTTGAATTAAAAGAAGTTTGCCATTAAAAGACTTAATAAAAAGTGTAGTGTCAACCTTCCCTTTTGAAAAATCGTTGTCAAGTAGAAAAGAGCTTAGACGATCATACCAAGCACGAGGGGCTTGTTTTAAATCGTATAGAGCTTTCTTCAACTTGAAAACATGATCTGGGTTTTTGAAATTCGTAAAACCTGGAGGTTATGCTACAAAAACTTCTTCTTTTATAAAGCCATTTAAAAAAGCACTCTTCACATCCATTTGAAAAAGTTTAAAATCATGAAAACATGCAAATGCACATAACATGCGAATGGATTCTAATCTCGCAACTGGGGCATAAGTCTCATCGTAGTCGATACCTTCTTCTTGATTGTATCCTTGAGCTACGAGTCGAGCCTTATTACGAGTCACTAAACCATTCTCATTCAGTTTGTTTCGGAATACCCAACGGGTGCCAATGACCGGATGATCAACAGGCCTGGGAACAAGTTCCCAAACTTGATTTCGTTCAAATTGGTTTAATTCCTCTTGCATAGCATCTATCCAATAACTATCACTGCATGTTTCATCAATAGTTTTGGGTTCTAGCTGTGAAATAAATGCAACACTAGAAACAATATCTCTACAGGATGTACGAGTACTTACTCCCTTGGTAATATTACCAATTACCAAATCCTTTGGATGATTAGCTATAAATTTCAACCTTTTCGCTTGATTCTGAAGGTAGCTGGTTCCTGGATCTTCTCTAGGAGGTTCAGCTAGTGCAGAGCTTGGTTGAGAATCAGCTGGAGTTGAGCTTGGTACAGATATATCTTCGTCATTGTCATCAATTGTCATTTGATTCAATTCATCAAAAGTGACATTGATTGACTCTTCGATGATCATGGTACGTTTGTTGAAGACTCTGTATCATTTGCTCTTGGCCGCATAACCTAAAAATATACCTTCATCGGCCTTTTCATCAAATTTTCCCAAATTGTCTTTTGTATTAAGAATAAAACATTTACAACCAAAAATTCTAAAGTATAAAACTGAAGGAATTCTATCAAACCATAACTCAAATGGAGTCTTCTTCGATTTGGGTCGAATTAGAACTCTATTGAGAATAAAGCAAGCTGTGTTGACAGCTTCAGCCCAGAAATATTTGGGTAGACTAAACTGGTTTAACATCACTCTGGCCATTTCGGTTAGAGTTCTGTTCTTACGTTCCATAACTCCATTTTGTTGTGGAGTCCTAGGGCAGGAGAACTCGTGTATAAAACCGTGTGTGTCACAAAATTGCTCAAAATTAGCATTCTCGAATTCGCCACCATGATCGCTTCTAATGCGAGTGATCATGTAACCTTTTTATTCTGAACTTTCTTGCAAAAGACGACAAATTCGGATAATGCATCATTCTTGCGTGTAAAGAAATATACCCACGTGTATCTAGAGAAATCATCTACAATTACAAAAGCATAAAGTTTACCTCCGAGGCTAGCAACTCTGCTAGGACCAAATAAGTCCATATGAAGTAATTGTAGAGGTCTAGTAGTACATACTGCGTTTACTGACTTGAATGTGGATCTGGTAGCTTTGTTCCTTTCACATTGGCTGCATACCGAATCCTTCTTGAATGTAATATCCGGTAAATCGCGTACTAGCTTCTTTATGGATAAGCTTGATATTGTATCCATATTAGCGTGACCGAGTCTCATATGCCACAGATGACTCTCATCACTCTTGGCCATTAAGCATCTACCTGAAATGTTAGTTTCTTCTAACAAATAGAAAACATATATATTGTCTTCCCTGATACCTTCAAAGATAGTACTACCAGTTGAGCTATCAACTATAGTACATTTGTCTTTGCCAAAGTTGATTCCATAACCATGATCAGCTAGGTGACTTATGCTGAGTAGGTTATGTTTCAACTCGGTAACCAGACAGACATCCTTAATCACAGGATAGGGAGACTTACCAACATCACCGATACCAATAATATACCCTTTCAAGTTATTACCGAAAGAGACATAGCCTTCCTTCTTTTTCTTCGACAGTATTGCAAATAGGGTAGCATCACCGGTCATATGCCGTGAGCAACCGCTGTCGAGGATCCATTTGCTTCTAGCATGTGAAGGGTGTTCCACCTACAAAATAGTTTGCAGATGAAACCTTTGGTACCCATTTCTTGTAGGGTCCTGAATTGTTAGCTTTAGGTATCCAAGCATAAACATTTAAATCAACAAGCTTTCTCATTCTACATGCAGATGATATATGACCAATGAGGCCATAATAATGACATTGTGCATGTCGAGTGTTGAAAGCTGAGTGGTGTGCATGGTTGGTAGGTTTGGGTTTTCTAGTATAGAAGAAAGCATACCTATAATCTTGTTTGGGCTTAACCTTTTGGGGTAAAGGTTTTATAGGGTTAGGTCTGACAGTATTTGGCTTGGGAATGTTCCGATTTTTCGGTAAGTGACACGTGTTAGGGTAGGAAGCAGCAGGTTCAGGCTGTTTTCCTAACCTAATTTCCAATCTTTTGGAAGTGTCATACAACTTAGTATAATCAGAAGTAAGTGATTCCATTCTAATTTGTGCACTTTGAAGACTTTTCTTCTCTATAGAAAGTTCTTCCTTGAGTTGGTCAATAATTTTGTCTTTCTCTTCAGATGACTTGGTAGTCTCGTGTAATAAGAGCTTTATTGAAGAAAGCTCACCAGACTCACTAACATTATTTCTAACCTCAGCTAGTAGGTCGATAAGTCTACCTATTTCACCTTTGTACTCTTTGAGTACTTTCTTAGAGGTCTGATACTTACTACGCAGTTTCCTGTAATCAGTCATCAGGTCACTGAAGGCATCTCCTAATTGCTCAAAGGTGAAGTCATCATAAGTATCAACTACAGATTCAGTAGGTACCTGATCGGATGCCATAAAGCATACGTTTGCAGCGTCTTCTGATTGTTCGTCTTCTGAGTCGCTGGCTTCACTTTCATGCCATATGCTGGTGTTGGCATATTTTCGTAATGTTGATCTCTTCAGATTCCCTTTTTCATACCTGTTGCTCTTCTTGCTTGATGATGAGTTTATGGGACAATCCTTCTTTATGTGTCCCTTCTTCTTGCAACCATAGCAGACAGCATCTTCTTGGTACCAGTTGTTGCTGTTATTTTCTTTGACTCTCTTCTCATGTCTCATGAATCTTTTGAACTTTCTTGCTAGGAGTGCTTGATCTTCAGCGTCAGATCCACTGCTGTCTGAGTCATCTTCAGCAGCTTTTCTGTGCTGATCCTTG
Organism: Iris pallida; assembly: GCA_029216955.1. Classification (NCBI taxonomy): domain Eukaryota; kingdom Viridiplantae; phylum Streptophyta; class Magnoliopsida; order Asparagales; family Iridaceae; genus Iris; species Iris pallida. The sequence goes on along the minus strand of JANAVB010032619.1, from coordinate 4,750,758 downwards.
AGGGCGATAGTCTTCTCCTTTGGTGCAGGCTCTTCAAAATCTTGTAGCTCCAGTTCATGAGTGAGTAGCTTACCCATGAGTACTTCTAGGGATATCGTTGTGAGGTTGTTCCCTTCAATGATTGCAGTAGCCTTTGGAATCCAGTTCTTGGTGAGAGCTCGCAGGAGTTTGTAAATCTTTTCATGGTTACTGTAATCTTTGCCTAGGGAAGACAAAGGATTTACAATATCCAAGAACCTCTCGAACATTTGTGTAACTGTTTCGTTGGGCTTCATTTTGAACGCCTCGTACTCTTAAGTAAGTCTGCTGACTTTAGATTCCTTGACTTGAGTCGTGCCTTCATGTGTAACTTCGAGTAGCTTCCATACTTCATTAGCCGTTGTGCAGATAGACACCCTATTAAATTCAGTTCTGTCTAAAGCATAAAAGAGAGCATTAATAGCACGTGCGTCAAGACTGGCCCTTTTCTTTTCTTCCTCTGTATATCTGCTATAGGGTTTTTCAACTAAAACTCCATCAACATTTATACGAGGTGGCTTCTGATAGCCATCAAGAACAATGGACCATAAATCAAAGTCAAGAGATTTCAAGAAGAAACTCATCCGTATTTTCCAATATGTATAATTCGTACCATCAAACAGTGGGGGTCTGTTTGTGGCCTGGCCTTCACTTGTGAATTTCACAGTTGCCATGTGTTGTGCTGTGATCTATATATCAGTTAATTAAAATGAATAAATAATTGCACTGTTACCTTTGCTTTACCTGTAACACCCGCTCTGATACCAATTGTAGGAATGAAATAGTAAAGCGTAATACTCTAGAGGGGGGGTGAATAGAGTTGGCAGCGGAATAATACTAATTAAAAATGTTAGCAGCACAATCACAGAATATTAATCACAACTAAAATAATGTAAAGGCAAAGTTAAGAGAGCAAACACAAAGACAGCGATGTATACTGGTATCCCTCTATTGAGGACTAATCTAGTCGGCAGAACTCTTACTACCAGTTGAATCCACTATTGGAAAAATCGCAAGTTTTCTTACGAAGTCCTTGCAACTTCTACAACGCGAGCTTTGATACGAAGAACTCGTCCAACTTTAAATGTGAAGAGGTATTCTTCAATCAAGTCTTCTAATTACAATCTCTCAGAAACTTCTAGACCGTACCGCACTGGCAAATTGACTAGAGGATTGTAACTGGCTTGGGATCTGAAATTGAAAGCTCTACAAAACTCTTTGGAAGACTGAAAGCTTTAGATAGAGAGAAGATTGAAAGTGAATGAGTGAATTGAAATGATCGAAATCCTTCTCTATTTATAGGAGTTCCAAAGACAGACTTCTGTCAGAATTCGGGCAGAATTCGGGCAGAACTCTTTGAGCAAATCTCGGTCAAATCCGCAACTGCAGGAGGACCAAGTTCCAAAGATTCAAAATCACAACGGCCACCAACCGAACTCTGGCCGAACTCGGTCCGAGTTCTGTCAGGGTTAAGTCAGGGTTTAGTTAGGGTTTTTGAAAAAGCTTTTGGTGATTTTTGAAAACCTTTTTGAAAACCTTTTTGTAAACCTTTTTGAGAGGTCATTTTAAAAACATTTTGAACTCATTTAGGGATAGCCTATTTGCCAGTATGACTCGGTGTACAACATATCCCTAGACTCAAATAAAATGAAAAATATATTGCATAAGAAATTACAGACTCGAGTAGGCAAACAGATCTTCAGTCTTGAATGGAGTGGATAGCCAATCTTGATCATGTCCAAGAATCCGAGATGTCCCGACTAGCTTCGTATATCCAGACAGAGTTTGATCAATTATTAAAATCAGGTTGACCATATGACCAATAGGCCAACAAACCGTACATTACAATATGTATTTAGTGAATACAAGGAGATAACATCTCAGAAGAAGATCCGTATAGTACCAATCCGTGATAACAACGTGTCAGCATCAAGTACAGTAATCTAGAGCAAGAATGTAAATCCAGACAAGTATGAAACGGTCAGAGAATATACTCGCCTCGTATCTGAATGTCTGAAGTAAATGTACTGTCCGAGATGAGGTACCTGACTCCTAGTTAGAGCAACACAAGTCAAGATGTATACAGGGGATGATAATAGTAATCTATAATGCATCTGCATGCTGTCTAGGTCAAACTAGACTAAAGTCAACACTTGGTCAACTCTAGTCAACCACACTAGTCAACTAGGTTAAGTCCTAGCCCAAACAAGTCTAATAAGTCTCACTAGGCCTAACCAAGCCTATGCTAGCAGTCACACACCAATCACAAGGCTATACAAGCCAACACAAGTCACACATCAAGATACATCACTATCATGCATATTCGATATTATATATATATATATATATATATATATATATATATATATATATATATATATAAGAGAAAAAAAAAGAAATCAACACTAAAAAAAAAATAAAAATATATATATATATATATATAAGAGAAAGGAACTAACATGTAAAGCTATGTGTGTGTGTGAACATGGAGGTGTACATGAAAAAAGAAATCAACACTAGTTATGAGTTTACACTACACATGGCACAAAGCTAACCCATCTACATTACACATGTATTATACTTAACGTGCATGGTTACAAGTATACATCTATATACATTAGAGTAGAGACTATTTAAGTTATAACTAACATGCATCTATACTTTACATAAATCTATATATATTATAGCAATCATTTAGAGAAGGGTTACATGGCATGGTGGTTGATATAGAGTGGGGTGTCCTTGTACAGAGGGTGAAGTTCATTCTCAGTTTAGTTCCACATTTACATATAAACTAAAGTGAGCTATCCCATAAACTGGTGTAACTAACCACATAAAATGAACGATATTATCTGAAATCTGCCATTAAGCCAACATCCCATATGCATACAGCTCATGCATTGTCTAATACTGAAATTAACTAACATTTCGAATTGAGGGGTTAAAGGTTAACATTACATTCATAGACATTCTAGTATATTGAAAACTGAAATTGGCTTGGCAATAGAAAAAGGAAGGTATATATGCTTACATGGACAGTTCAGTGTTCGAACAACCTAAAATGAACAACATTCAATCTAAATATCATCTATGCATTGGTTCAATGTCTACATATGAAATCTGATATTGCATTTACAATATTTATACATTATGCATTCATATCTATCATTACATATATACCTTGCATTTATATCTAGCATTCATTATATACTTTCATGCATGTATTGTATATCATTCTTTCATTCATGCATTGCTTACATATATTACATTAATTGCATTCCTACATGCTTGCATTCAACCATATATATACATTAATGTAAAGAGGATATATATCATATATATATCATTTCATTCATCTAACATATCATGCATTACATACTCTATATTCATTTAATATCCATACTACATAGGCTCATAGGTTACACAAAATGCATATATCGTATAGTCACTCTTTTACTTAAAACCAATATTGTACCAATTGGGCATTCACTAAATTCTAGGATTAAAGTATGTCGTAGTACTTCATGTTAGCTTTCCGAAACTTCAAACGGATCGCATTTTCGTGTCCGGAAGCTTCCGGAATCGCAAAAATACCGAAACGCGTTCGTCTTTCGTACAGCTGACACTCAAATAATTCTACAGAAAGTTACAGAAAGAATTTGGCTTATTAAAATATATATTTGGAAAGCTAACTTCGATACGGTTCTTTTAAAAAAATGGAAGATAAATCGGAGTTTTAAGCTAAAAGTTATGACATTTCTAAGTTGCTATTGCTACTAAAAACGTGGATAAAAAATTATGACGAATTTGGGTAGTTTGAGACAAAAGAACACAAGTATATAACATAATATATCAAGAACTCACTCTCTACACTAATATATATATATGAGACACTATAGAACACATATCCTATACAAAAATATGAGATTAAACATGTAATAATTCATTCATACATAACAACAACACATAGTGTGTCCAAATTTGGGGTTTTCCCACATGGACACAACCACAACACAAAAGACACTCCTATGACCTCCAAATGGACACGAAATGGACACAAATGGAGATACAACCATGGGGGTCATTCTTATGGGTTCAAAATAGACCTATATGCATAAGGAAATGAAAAGGAGAAGGGATTTATACCTCCCGGTAGATCGAATCGAAGAAAAGCCTTCCCGGAGCGACACCGACACGTAGAGATTCCAAAAGGACACGAACGAGCTCCGAATCCTCCCAAACTTGGGTAGCTTCCTCCTTGGCTAGAATGGAGAAGAAAAGAAGAAGATTTGGTGGCAAAATGGAAGGATTTGGTGGAGAGATTGCTAGGGATTGCTCTCTAGAAATTTGGGGAAGAACAAGAGAGAGAGTGTGGATGAGAATAATGAAATGAACTTGAGCCTATCCTCTCCCAAAGTGGCTGGCCATATGGGGCTATTTGTCCTATTATGGTAAGGTCCAAAATGCCCCCACTAACCTATTCTATTAGTATTAGGAAAGGGCTAATTGGTTGGGGCTAAATTAGTCATTCTAAAGTCTCTAATCACACTAACCTTATCCATAATAATTAGTCTAACTTCTAACTAAAATATTTCTATCATGTGGGCCATGGCTAACTAATGTGTGGGTCCACTAAAGTCAACACTACCTCCGGGTCCCCGTTTCAAGTCGAATTGAGCTGAAATTCGAACCCGACTCAAATAACCCCAAAACAATATCATAAATAATAAAATAAATTTCAAAAATATTTCAAAAATACAAAATGACAAAAATACCCCTGTTCCTGAAAACTGGGGATGACAAATTCCTCGAAATTAAAACCAAACAATAGTAAAATATCAAAATCACAAGTCATAATTTTAAATAGTTTAAAAATGATTAAAAATTACCAAAAATCATAATATGAAATAATTATCAATAAATAATAATTATAATTACAAAATTTCAAAAAAACCCTCATCTGGAAAACTGGGTGTTACAGTATTTGCCATCCAAAAGACTCGCCATTATGTCTCGGGCCAGACAATTCATGTCATTTTTCGAGTCAATCTACTCAGAGTTCTCATGACGAAGCCAGGATCATTAAACTCCCGGCTTGCCACATGGGCGATCTTGCTAACGCCATACGACATGGTGTTCGTTCCGCAAAAAGCTGTTAAGGGTCAAGCTCTGACCGACTTTTTAGCTGCACATCCCATCCCAGAGTCCTCAAGACTCTATAAAGACATCCCGGATGAGGTCCAAGAATCAAACGTCACCGAAAAAGGCTCCGTCTGGCAGATGTTTTTCGATGGCGCTTCAAGAACAAACCCCAAAGGCCAAATCATCGCAGGAGCGGGGGTGGTATTAGTCTCCCCCGATCAGCTGGTCATCCAGCGTGCCTACTCCCTTTCAAAGTCGTGCTCCAACAATGTTGCCGAGTACAACGCACTCATCATGGGACTCCAGTGGCACAACAGCTGGGGGTGAATCATCTGGAAGCTTACGGTGACTCAAAACTCGGCGTAAACCAGATAAGAGGGCAATACGAAGTTCGCCATGAAGATCTGATCCCTTACCATGAAGTTGCATTGAACATCATTTCAACCTTCACCGAGTTCTTCATCGAACACGTACCTCGTCTACAAAATTTGGTGGCTGATGCTCTGGCTGGCCTCGCAGCCTCATTGGTCGTACCCCTCGGGACTCAATACTACGTCACGGTAGTTGGTCGAGACTTGGTCTTCCTAAAAATAACATGTGCTCACGAGTGGCCCATGCCATGTCAACGAGTGCTGGTGTTAACGTCCTAGACTGGAGATTCCCGTTCATCGACTTCGCTGTCTACGAATTTCTTCCAGAGGACCCGAAAGAAGTCGTCTCAGTCAGGAGGCGCTCTCTTCGATTCTACTATGATACAGCTACTAAAATGCTGTACCGACGCTCCTACGATGGACTTCTCCTTCGATATTTGTCCAACGAAGAAGCAGCCGAAGCCCTTCGAGAAGCTTACGATGGAACCTGCGGGGCCCATCAACCTGGCCCTAAGTTGCAGGACCGACTGCGACGTATGGGCTACTACTGGCCAACCATGGCCGCTGACGCTGTCGACTATGCTAAGAAGTGTCATGCGTGCCAGCTTCACGCAGACTTCATTCATACACCGTCAGAACCACTGCATCCTACAGTCGCCTCCTGGCCCTTCGAAGCTTGGGGCATGGACATTGTAGGACCGATCACCCCTCCTTCATCGAGAGGACACCGCTTCATCCTAGCCATCACCGACTACTTCTCCAAATGGGCGGAGGCCGTTCCACTGGCGAAAGTGAAGAGCTCCAATGTGATGAGCTTCATCAAGCACCATGTCATCTACCGTTTCGGGCTACCCCGGAGGATCATCCACGATAATGGTCCTCAGTTCATCAGCCATGTTTTCAGCAGATTCTGTGACAAGAATCGCATTCAAAACGTGGCCTTAACCACCTACAATCTGGCAGCAAACGGATTGGCTGAGGCGTTCAATAAGACTATCATCAGACTACTCAAAAAGGTCGTGTCATCCAACAAACGCGATTGGGACGAAAAGCTTGGCGAATGCCTTTGGGCCTACCGCACAACGGTACGGACCCCGACAGGCAACACACTATTCTCTCTGGTCTACGGAAGCGAAGCGATATTACCTCTCGAAATCCAGATACCCTCACTCCGTGTAGCAATCACAAAACAACTCACAGAACAGGACAATCAACGTCCTTGTTTGCGGGAACTGGAGGCACTTGCCGAAAAGCGTCTCCTAGCTCAACAACGCATTGAACTCTACCAAGCCCGTATATCACAGGCTTTCAACAAGAAGGTCAAGCAGAGGACTTTCCAAGTAGGCGACCTGGTTCTGGCAGTCAGGAGGCTGATGGTGTTGACTCACAAGACACAAGAAAAGTTCGAGCCCAAGTGGGAATGACCTTTCATCATAGAGACGGTATACTCAAACGGTGCTTACCGCCTCGCCAAACCCAATGGGGACTTGTTCATGATGCCCATCAACGGTAAGTTCCTAAAGAAGTACTACTCTTGACATCTTTCAGACATGTACTTCTATCTCCACCCAACAAGGGAGTCTTTGGACCCAATCGTCAGGGCTCACATACAATTCCTTACGCTTCCGGAACCCAGTTGTTCCGTGGCATTCTCCAGTAGAAGGACAACCACGTCCACATCACCTCTGAGTTGTTCCTCTATGCCCTATAAAGCGGAATCTTACATTCCATAAGACTACGCTACCCATCATGTTTACCATGTCCATATTACCTCTGAGTAAACATCCCGTACAGACAACCCCTGCGTTGCCGTACATTGATCGCAGAACTTCTATGTCCACATTACCTCTGAGTAGTTCCGCGTATCCCCAGAGTCATTCCTACCACTTCCATAATACCTCTGAGTAGGAAGATTCTATCATTTTGAATCCTTTATTTGCCATGTCCACATCACCTCTGAGCAAACATGTTGGTTCTCTCAAACTTATTATCTGTACCTAAAAACCAAGGTGCACAAAGATAATAGGTCCACACAAATCATCAAGTTCATGACAGCAAAAATGAACACATCACAAATTTTTTTGTATTTCTTTATTCTAAAAAAAGAGAGTAAAGGATTACACCCTCCCCAGCAAGAGTTTCAAATACACAAAAAGAAGAGACTACAATCCCTAAACATCTCCAGGGTTGGCTGAAAGCTCTTCAATCCGACGCCTCAAGTCTGTCGCCCGAGTCTCCACAGTCGCCAGGACTCGACGTTCATCTTCTTGACGCATCGCTTCTATGGCCTCAGGTGAAGTGTCATCCTCATGCTTCTCATCCAACTGCTGCCGCTGCTGAGCCAGAGTAAGAGCCCGGTAGGTGAAAGCTGCTTCCTCCTTCTTGAATGCTATATGTTCAGCCTGGATACGTTCAGCATCTAATAGGAGTCGAGCCCGCTGGTCCTCAAGGCGGTGGATCTGGGCATCAACCTCTGCGATACTAGCATCCAACGCAGCTCGTGACTCCACCTTCTCCTGCGTAGACTGAGACAACCGCTCCACTGCAGCTTCAGTCTCAGCCACTTCGCGTTCCCAGACACTCACGATGGCCTGGTAAGAGGACTCAGTTTCAGCGATTAGCTTCTCCTTTTCCGCATATTTCAGGACGGAGAGGTCATTTCGCTGGATATACTGAAATTCGGAAAGCCGTTGGTCCAACTCGACCACCGAGGCTTCTAGAATGTCGGCCATACGATTATGGCCCTTGTGGAGACGGATCAGGTTGATATGAGGCAATGCCAGAGTTTTTGCCGTCGCAAAGCTCCCATTGGCGTCCATCACTGTCGATACGCCCCTCTGCATTTTATACACCGCCTCGATGATGAACTTCATATATTCATCTGCATCCGCCAGCACCGTCGCTAGGAGTCTTGGGAGCCATTCCTTGAAGGGAGAAAGTTAGGGTTTTTTTCGAAGAAGAACTCTAAAGGACAAAAGCAAGGAGAAGAAGAACTCTCTCTCTCTCCACCTCATGCCTATTTATAGGCTCAGTCGCACGCGTAAACCGATGAGGTGTGACCTCAGCCGCCGCCTCGGGTTCTGCGAGAAGATAACTGCAAATAAAACCAAAAAGATCATCGTTAATCTTTTTGGTTATCGAGGCGTTATCATTTGCATTAACTGAGAGGAGCATGCGCCCCATCACTGATGCGCGGAGTATCTATGCGCCCAAACAGTCATGCGCCCCAACCACCGTGCTTCTTATTCAAAGTATTCCAAAACTTTGACAAAAAAGTTTTAAAAACTTTGAAGGGGGTCTTGTAGAAGCATAGAATTTCACGATCAGAAATCCTATACGCCAAACACTACATGCGCCAGGGAGCTCAGACAAAGTACTTGACACAGCAAAACAAAAGTATGGACATTAAATGAGGATTTTTATTTACATATAAAAGTCTATTACATGTCTAGAAAAGGCTGTACAAAGGAAAACTTCTACAAAATGAAAAGACCCTAAGTTTACAGCCAGGCGCAGCGATCATCATGCGCTCTTGAACAGGCGCAGCAGCCACCATGCGCTCTCAGTCAGGCGCATCCCATCATGCGCCCTCAGCAGGGCGCATCCTGTCAGCAGCTCAGTTATGTGCATCCTCAGTTATGTGCATCCCTTCAGCATCTCAGTTATGTGCCACCCTTCCAGCCAGGCTCACCAGGAAGTGTCAGCATATGCGTCGTCTAATGCTTCGACTAATGAAGCATTTATTGAGAAGAACGAGAGTGGCAATCAACCCTCTAGCTGGAGGAAGAGCTCCCCAAACCGAGGAAGAGAAGATTACCGCAAATCAACCTACGGCTAAAGGAGCAGCTTTTGACCCAAGCAGAATGGGCAACACCCACTCTAGCAGGAGGAGGAGCTCTCCCAAAGGCCAAGGAAGATGATCGCAGCACCGCAATTCCGTTCTCTGGCTCTTCCAGCATAACGGAGACGAGGCTCGAGCATTCCGATCTTTGGATGCAACAGGCACCTTCCGCCTGCCTCAGAAGCCCTCGACTCTGACTTTTGGATGTAACAGTCACCTTCAAGTGCATCAATGAAGACAATGCATCATATCTTCACCCTCGGGGGCATCTCATCAACAGAATGCACTCGAGTAAACTAGTTCATTTCGGGAGGACGTGAGAGAACGAGAAGCAAACTCTCTCCATGCCACTATTTATAGGCCGGGAAAATCAAACCCATGCGCCAAGTGGATGGCTCTCCGAATCCCGTGCAATGAATTTGTATTAAATGGATGAACCAGACGCTTCGAATTCAGCCAAGTCAAAAACGGCTATTTAAAGCACTCGAAGAACGTAACAGTCGCACCATTAAAGATGTGTCATACGGAGCAGATGCGCCGGCCAGGCCGTGCTTCACACAAACGCGCCACTCGACACCAAGCGCCTCATAAAGCATGTTCCCCCATACGGCCCCATGCGCCTAGTGGAACGCCGATCGATGCGCCCACTCAAAAGTCCATCAAATGTCAAAAACATTAAATGCTGAAGTCTGACAGAGTTGGCAGCACGCCTCTCGAGGACTGAACAGATGACAGCTTTTTCAGAAAATGAAGCGTCACTAACGTCATCATCATCATTACTCTTCTCCGACGGTTACAGCCACGTGGCCGCCCAACCACTCGCATGCGCCTCCGCAGCCATGCGCCCAAAACTCTGCATGCGCCTCAAAAGCCATGCACCCCAGACTTTCTCTCTGATCCCAAAAGACAGAAGTAAAGTCACTACTAAAGCTCTGCATGCGCCTCAAAAGCCATGCGCCTCAGACTTTTCTCTGATCCCAAAAGATAGAAGTAAAGTCACTACTGAAGCTTCGCATGCGCCTCAAAAGCCATACGCCCTGAATGGTTCATGACTCCCAAAGGTTACGAGCCAAAGTCTCCTCATACGCCTAATCCCAGGCGCATCCTACCAGATCATTCCCCACCAAATCCGAGATCTCCGAGCCATGGGCCGATGACACGTGTCCTTTGACTCGATTCACCCAAAATCTCAGCAACAGAAAGATACTCTCCTCTGTTACGTGCTGGCCCACAACAGCAGCATGAAGAATTCAACCCCTCAATCAGGGCGCATCGTCCATGCGCCTCCATCAGCAATCTCCACGTGGCGTCCCCGCGTCCAGGCGCATCCTACATATGCGCGCATGAGCAGCGAGCCTGTAAAACTATAAATAGAGGAATCATTTCCTTCTTCCACACACACACACAGACGAACATACATATACTGACAGAGACGTCGCACAACCAGAGAGGCAGATACAGACACTCAACGTCTTCTTCCTCTCCACCAGCTCCAGCACCCGGAGCAACCCAGACCTTCAGAGAACCGATAACCGTCGTCAGATCGTCAACGGAGTCAACGCATTACCACTCGCTCCATCGGCACAAAGGACCCAGATAAACAAAAGTGTACTCCTAGGACTACGTCGAAGTCCTACATTGTAACACTGTTCTGTTTGTATTAAAATTTACAATCAAAAGATTTTAATAGAAAACTATATATATATATATATATATATATATATATATATATATATATATATATCTAGGAAGCAGATCAAAAGCCCCCTAGAAAATCCCCTAAGAAACCCCTCACTCTCAGCCGTCCATTTAATTGTTAATATTATTGTTAATATTAATATTAATATTAATATTAACATTAAATACTAAAATTAACATTAAACTTAACATTAAAATTAATATTAACATTAATATTAACATTAACATTAATATTAACATTAACATTAATATTAACATTAACATTAACATTAATATAAAAATAAAAATAAATATTAACATTAACATTAATATTAATATTAACATTAACATTAATATTAACATTAAATGGACGGTTGAGAGTGAGGGGGGTTTTTAGGAGATTTTCTAAGGGGGGCTTTTGTTCCGCTCCCATATCACAATATATATATATATATATATATATATATATATATATATATTTTTTATATATATATATATATATATATATATATATATATATATATATATATATATATATATATATATATATATATATATATATTTATATATATATCTTATATATATATATATATATATATATATATATATATATATATATATATATATATAAAATATATATATATATATAAAATATATATATATATATATATATATATATATAAGATACTAGACCTATATCATATCACAATATCTTAACCCAGACCATATACCATACCCATACCTATACTTGACCACATGCTATAGGTAATATCCTCATCTAAAAACTCAACACAAAAATATGACACTAAATACCCTATACCTAGATCATGTCATATACCCTTTGTCAACTATATACAAAAGGTATCATCTTGACCTCAATCTACAAATCCTCTCACAATCACATACACATATAATATACAACACAAGGTTATCTAATATGCCTACATACATTGCATATACAACTATCCAAATCTCACACAAACTCTAATACTATTAAATATCCTAATCCCATATTACCCATAACCATATCACCCTATATAATGAATCACAATGTCCATATATCAAATTGTATATATCTAAAGTCCTAACTAACTGAACAAGGCTAAAGGAAAACAGTGAAGGAAAGAAGCCACTGTTAACCACACTATACTCATTCACTCTCATAACATATATATAAACACACCCACACATCCAACTCAAATCCTCAAAACTGAACCCAAAGCTAATGCCAAGCCAACTCAAATCACCACTGAACATATATAGATAGATAACATCTAAAACTTATATATATAATCATCAAAATATATATGTAATATCAATATACATCACAATTTCAGAAAACCAGTTGAAAACCACATCAATACATCAAAACCTAAACTCAGTTTTCTTATTTCACTTCACATGCATTACATTATCATCTACATACATATCTGCATTCATATTTACATATATATACATATTAAAAGATTTAATAAAAATCAGAAAACCCAATCTCATGCTCGGTATCAGAGCATTAGTTACTGGTTCCCATTTCGAATCCCAGTTCAAACCCAAATTCTATGCAATCCCAAACCAAAACACTCGTGTGTCAGGGGGGTACATGTGTGTGAGTGTCACACGTGTCTGACAGTGTCAAACATTGTGTCTTATGTGTCAACACAGTGACAGAGGGAGGGGGTCGAACTCAGTTTTAAACTGTGCATAGGCTGGGCTCGTGCACACATGTCGAGTACAAAAGGACACGACACACTCAACCATCAATCTCGTGCACGTGCCTAGAGTTAGAGGGGGTCAGGGCTAGGAGTCTAGGTGTCTGTATCGAGTCAGGGTCGTGTCGTGTCCAAGTTACAGCCCCATATCAGAGACAAAAATTCTACCATGCACAGACTGTGCAATGTCAATGCGCGGTCGATTTCTTCGCGTACACTGATCGAGGACCCATGAAACTTCATGGACATGATGTCAGTGGGTGCCCCCACGTGTCCATGAAGTTTCATGGCACATGGTGTCGTGTTGTGTCCGCTAGGACACCCGAGCAATAGGGAAGCCGCACGAGCCTCGTGCGGTGTCTCGTGCATGAGGTGTGTGTCCATTTTGGACACGAAAAGTGAACAAAAATCAACTCAGTCGACTTGATATGCAATATAGACCTAATTAGCTACAAACCTATTTAATTAGTTTTCAAAATTACTAAAATAAATTCTTATGTGGCTTTTCACTAAACACTTATTTAAAAACCCCGATACGTGTCTGATACGGACATGAAATGGACACGAATTCCTACCAAACTTGAGCTACACCTAGGGAGATCCTAAATGGATGCATCTATGGAAAGAAATTAGGAATTCATTAGGGTTTTACCGACTGAGAGTTCAAACTTAATGTAAAGAGCCTAGACTTGATGTCTTCCTCGATTTGCTATGGTTCAAATGTCCTCAAACCTTGCTAGCAAGCACCCACAAGTCTCCTCTACTGTTGGAGATGACGATGCAATTGATTTGACTCAATTTAGAATTAATTTGGATTAAATGGGAGAAGTTTAGGGAAGAACAAATTAGGGTTCTTTCTAGGTATTAAAAAGAGGCGAGGGCTACTAGATGATACTTTATAGGAGGGGGATTTCTATTTGTGGCTGCCATAAGATGAATTAGGGTTAGATTTAGATGTAGATGAGTGGCTAAGGCTTCTCTACCCAATTTCAAGTCCTCCTACTGGTTCAATTAGTCCTAAGGCTTTCTTTTTACAAATATCTCAAAGATAAAATATCCTACTTAGGAATATCTAGATATTACTAACCTTGGCACTTAGTAGGAATGTTCTAACCATGAATCTAACCTCAAGACTAATCTAGATTAGGTTAAACTTCTAGGTTAAGTCTTAACTAAAAGATTAGCACAATATTTAATTAATATAAATTATAATTTCACAAAATTGTCAAAATGACCAAAATACTCCTAGGCTAAAAAGTAGTAATATGATATTCTAATCACATGACTAGTCTTCCTTAGTCATGGTTAGTCTCTAGGCTTAGCAAAACTAGGGTTTAACTCGTTAACCATCAAAATCACAATTCAATATTTTAAATAGTTTTAAATTGATTAAAAATCACCAAAAATCATAATATGATTTAAATATTATTATTAAATGATTATAATTATAAAATTTCAAAATTACCCTTATTTCTGAAAAATGGGTGTTACAAGTCTACCCTCTTTAGAAAAATTTTGTCCTCAAAATTAAGATGATCGTACCCCCTTCTAGGTCAAACCCCCAACAATCAAGGTCAATAGATAACATACAAACACAGTCCTACTGGTCGTGATTCCACAGTCTCGAACAGGATAACTACACTATCTAGCATATCACAAGCATCTCCTGACAGGTACTAATGGAATCACACATGAAGTGTTGGCCCATTGGTCATGGTCAAACATGATTTTAATAATTGATCAAACTCTGTCTCGATATAAATGCAAGTCAATTCAGATGTTTACCTACGATATTTTGGACACTGTTCAACAATGGATATCTACGATGTTCAAGACTGAAATCGTTTGCCATTCCAAATGTATTTCTGTCAAAGCAATATAATTTTTTATTTTATTGAGTATAGGAAAATATTGCACACCAAGCCGTACTGGCAAATAGGCTGTCCGGAACCGTTTTTCAAAACTGACCTATTTCTTTAAAAATGACCTATATTTTTGAAAAATATCATTTTGTACAAAAAGCTTCTGAAGGACTTTTCAAAAAGCCAAAATTGATTTTTCTCAAAAATGAACTGGCAGAACTCGGCCCAAGTTCGGCCAAGTAGAACGTTAGTGAACGTTTGATTTTGAACTTGGTCATCCTTCACTTGCGGTTTGTTACAAAGAGTTCTGTCCGAATTCTGCCCGAATTCTGTCAGAGTTCTGTCTTTGGAAAAACTATAAATAGAGAAGCATTTCGATCATTTCAGATCACCAATTCACTTTCAATCTCTTCTCTTCTTAAGCTTACATTCTTCCAAAGAGTTCTAAAAAGCTTTTATTTTTAAATCCCAAGCCAGTTACAATCCTCTAGTCGATTTGCCAGTACGGTGCGGTCTAGAAGTTTTAAGAGCGATTGTAATCAGAGGCTTGATAGAAGATTCAACTCTTCATAATTGAAGTTGGTCGAGTTCTTCGTATCAAAGCTCGCGTCTGTAGAAGTTGCAAGGACTTCGTATGAAAACTTGCTGGATTTTTCAATAGTGGATTCAACTGGAAGCTAGAGTTCTTCCGACTGGACTAGTCCTCACAAGAGGGAAACCAGTATAAATCTCGGTGTTTGCCTTTGCCTTCTGATCACTTTTAATTTTTGTCATTTACTTTGTGATTATTTTTATATCTGTGATCTAACTGCTAACAAGATTTTTAATTATCAATATTCCGTTGCCTACTCTATTCACCCTCCCTCTAGAGTATTCTGCTTTACGATTTCGTTCCTACAATTGGTATCAGAGCGGGTTATACAGGTAAAGCAAGGTAAAAATTACAGTTATATTTAATTGTTATATAGATCACAGTATTACACATGGCAACTGTAAAATTCACAAGTGAAGGTCAAGCCACAAACAGACCTCCACCGTTTGACGGCACAAACTACACTTATTGGAAAACACGTATGAGTTTCTTTCTGAAATCTCTTGATTTTGACTTATGGTCTGTAGTTATTGATGGCTATATAAAGCCATCTCGTATTAATGTTGATGGTGTTTCAGTTGAAAAATCCCATGACAAATATACAGAGAAAGAAAAAAAAGGCCAGTCTTGACGCACGTGCTATTAACGCTTTATTTTGTGCTTTAGACAGAACTGAATTCAACAGGGTATCTACTTGCACAACATCAAACGAAGTGTAGAAACTTCTCGAAGTAACCTACGAAGGAACAACACAAGTCAAGGAGTCAAAGATCATCAGACTTACTCAGGAGTACGAGGCGTTCAAAATAAAGCCAAGTGAATCAGTCACTCAAATGTTTACAAGATTCTTGGATATTGTAAATCCTCTGTCTTTACTAGGTAAGGATTACAGTAACCATGAGAAGATTCGCAAACTTCTACGAGCCCTTACAAAGAACTGGATTCCAAAGGCTACAGCAATCATTGAAGGGAATGACCTCTCAATAATGTCTCTAGAAACACTCATGGGTAAGCTACTCACTCACGAGTTAGAACTTCATGACTTTGAAGATGCTACACCAAAGGAGAAGTCAGAGAAGACGATCGCTCTCAAGGCTCAACATAGAAGAACCATCGAAGATGATTCTGACAACAGCAACTCCGACTCTGAAGATCAAGCTCTTCTGGTAAGAAAATTCAAGAAGTTCATAAGATTTAACAGGAGAACAAAGGACAGCAAAGACAACAACAACAACAATGAGGAAGATCCTATTTGCTACGGATACAAGAAGAAAGGACACATGAAGAAAGATTATCCCTCAGCATCTTCATCAAAGAAAAGCAGCAAATATGACAAAGGCTACCTGAAGAAATCTACATCAAGGAAGTACGCCAACACAAGCATATGGCATGAAAGTGAAGCCAGCGACTCAGAAGATGAACAATTAGATGACGCTGCAAATGTATGCTTGATGGCTTGTGATCAGGTAATTACTAATCCTCTATTTGATCCTTATGATGATTTCACCTTTGAACAACTAGGAGAGGCTTTCAGTGAACTGTTAGATGATTACAGGAAACTGCGTAGCAAATATAAAATCTCTAAGAAGGTAATCAAAGAGTACAAAGGTGAAATAGGAAGACTTACCGACCTACTAGATCATGTTAGAGATAATGACTCTTCAAATGAGTCTGGTAAGCTTTCTTTTCTTAAATTATTGTTACACGAGACTGTTAAGCTATCCGAAGAAAAAGACCAAACTATTATCCAGTTAAAGAAAGACCTATCTAAGGAGAGAAAGAGTCTCCAGTGTGTACAGGTCAGATTATAATCACTTACATCTGACTATACTAGATTGTATGACACTTCCAAAAAGTTGGAAATTAGTTTAGAAAAACGGCCTGAAGTTGCTGCTTCCTATTCTAACACGTGTCAGTTATCGAATCATCGAAACACGCCCAACACTGTCAGACCAAACCATACCAAGACTATGCCCAAGAAGACTAATAGGCATGCATTCTTCTATACTAGAAAATCAAAACCTACCAATCATGCACCTCACACTACTTTCAACACTCAACATGCTAAATGTCATTATTGTGGCCTCATTGGTCATATATCTTCTGCATGTAGAATCAGAAAGTTAGTAGATTTAAATGTTTATGCATGGATACCGAAAACTAATCAGTCAGGACCCTACAAGAAATGGTTACCAAAAGTTTCATCTGCAAATTGTTTTGTAGGTGGGACATCCTTCATATGCTAGAAGCAAATGGATCCTCGACATCGGTTGCTCACGGCACATGACCGGTGATGCTTCATTATTTGTAACACTGTCGAAGAGGAATAAATAAGGATAGGTCTCCTTCGGTAATAATTTAAGAGGGTACATAATCGGTATCGGTGATATTGGTAAGGCTCCCTATCCAGTGATTAAAGATGTTTATCTTGTTACCGAGTTAAAACATAATCTACTCAGCATAAGCCATTTAGCTGATCACGGTTATGGTATTAACTTCATAAAAGATAAATGTACTATAATTGATAGTTTAACTGGTAGTACTATATTTGAAGGTATTAAGGAAGACAATATATATGTATTCTATTTGTTGGAAGATGCTAACACATCAGGTAGATGTTTGATGGCCAAAAGCGTTGAGAGTCAATTATGGCATATGAGACTCGGTCATACAAACATGGATACAATTTCAAGATTATCTACGAATAAGTTGGTACGTGGCTTACCGGATATTTCTTTCAAGAAGGATACGATATGTAGTGAATGTGAAAAGAACAAAGCTACCAAATCCGCATTCAAGTCCAAGAACGCTGTAAGTACCACTAGACCTTTATAATTGTTGCATATGGACTTATTTGGACCCAGCATAATTGCTAGTCTGGGTGGTAAGTTATATGCATTTGTCATTATAGATGATTTCTCTAGATATACATGGGTTTATTTTCTTGCACGTAAGAACGATGCATTATCAGAATTCGTCACCTTTTGCAAGAAAGTACAGAATGAAAAAGGGTTCATGATTACTCGTTTTCGTATTGATGATGGCGGCGAATTTGAGAATGCAGAATTCATGCAATTTTATGACACACACGGTTATCTGCATGAATTCTCTTACCCTAGGACTCCGCAACAAAATGAAGTTGTGGAACATAAGAACAGAATTCTATCTGAAATAGCTAGAGTTATGCTAAACCAGTTTAGTCTACCTAGATACTTATGGGCTGAAGCTGTAAATACAGCATGATATATTCTCAATAGGGTTCTAATTCGACCTATATCGAAGAAGACTCCCTATGAATTATGGTTTGATAGAACACCAAATGTTTCTTATTTCAAAATCTTTGGTTGTAAATGTTTTATTCTTAATACTAAAGATAATTTGAATAAATTTGATGAAAATGCCGATGAAGGTATATTTTTAGGTTATGCAGCAAAGAGCAAAGGATACAGAGTCTTCAACAAAAGAACCATGATCATCAAAGAATCTATCAACGTCAAGTTTGATGGACTAAATCAACACTTAGACGATGATGACAATGAAGACATAATCACACCAAGTACAGCTACTGCAAAACCTTCACACAAAGATACAGAACCATCACATCAGGCATCAGATGAACCTCCAAGCAAAGAAGTCGGAACTAGCAATCCTGAGACTACACCAAAAGAGGTGAGATTCTTAGCTAATCATCCAAAGGACTTGGTAGTTGGTGAGATTATCAAGGGTGTAAGTACTCGTTCCTCTAATAAAGATATAGCTTCTTGTGTTGCTTTTGTCTTGCAGTTTGAACCCAAAAATATTGATAAAGCATGTAGTGATAAATTTTGGTTAGATACTATGCAAGAGAAATTAAACCAATTCGAACGGAATCAAGTTTGGGAACTTGTTTCCAAGCTCATTGATCATCCGGTCATTGGCACCCGATGGGTATTCCGAAATAAACTGAACGAGAATGGTTTAGTGACTCGTAATAAGGCTCGACTCGTAGCTCAAGGATACAATCAAGAAGAGGGTATCGACTACGATGAGACTTATGCCCCAGTTGCGAGATTAGAATCCATTCGTATGTTATGTGCATTTGCATGTTTTCATAATTTTAAGTTATTTCAAATGGATGTCAAAAGCGTATTTTTGAATGATTTTATAAAAGAAGAGGTTTATGTAGCTCAACCACCCGGTTTTACTGATTTCAAATTTCCTGAATATGTTTTCAAGTTGAAGAAAGCCTTATACGGTTTGAAACAAGCCCCTCGTGCTTGGTACGATCGTCTAAGCTCTTTTCTACTTGATAACGGTTTTTCAAAGGGAAAGGTTGACACTACTTTGTTTATAAAATCTTTGAATAACAATATTCTTTTGATTCAAGTCTATGTAGATGATACTATCTTTGGATCTACTGATGAATCTCTTTGTCAAGAATTTTTAAAGTGTATGCAGAATGAGTTTGAGATGAGCATGATGGAGAGCTGAAATTTTTTCTCGGACTGCAAATCAAACAAACCAACTATGGAACGTTCATAAATCAGGCAAAATACACAAAGGATCTATTAAAGAAGTTCGACATGGAAGCAGCAAAGCCACTTAGCACTACAATGGCGACTTCAACCAAGCTTGATATTGATGAACAAGGCAAACCTGTCGACATACGTAAGTATCGAGGTATGATCGGTAGCTTACTATATTTAACTGCTAGTCGACCAGATATTATGTTTAGTGTTTGCTTATGTGCACGTTTTCAAGCTAATCCTAAGAAATCACATTTGTGCGCAGTTAAGCGTATCTTCCGATACCTTAAAGGCACTTCTTCTGTCGGCTTATGGTATCCCAAAACCACGTCGTTTTACCTAACCAGTTATTCTGATGCTGATTTTACCGGATGCAAAGTAGATAGAAAAAGTACTAGCGGCACATGTCATTTCCTAGGAAAAGCTCTAGTCTCTTGGTTTAGTAAAAAGCAAAATTATGTTGCATTATCAACAACCGAGGCTGAGTATATCGCCGCATGACGTTGTTGTACACAAATTTTGTGGATGAAACAAACTTTAGAAGACTATGGATTGTATTTTACACATACCCATTTTCTGTTACAACACTAGCTCTATTAATTTGACTAAGAATCCAGTATGTCACTCTCGTACTAAACATATCGAGATTCGACATCACTTTCTTAGAGATCATCAACAAAATAGAGATATAGACCTTGTATACATAGACACTCAGAATCAATTAGCTGACATACTCACAAAACCTTTAGTGGAAGATCGTTTCAATTATTTATATCGAGAATTAGGCATTTTAGATATCAATAATATTAATTAATTTTGTTTTATTAATTAATTTATTCGATACTCATAAACTATTTTCGAGACAAGCCTAAAAAGAATCTGTCTGTCACCACGACTACGGTCGAAGCGAAGCGGTACTTAAGTGTTCCCCGGTGAACCTCCGTTAGCTGGGACAGTACTCCTACAGCTAATCTGAGACAAATGCTGAGTAAAGAATATTAATTTATAAAATAATATTAATTATATTATTTTGAGATTTAAAATTACTAAACTCTGAATTAAACATTTGAAATGAATTAATGAAAAAGATGTGGCCCCCTTTCTATTTTTTTGATATATATATAGCCAGGCAACCCTTGGCGAATTCGGCCCAAGTTCGGTCCGAATTCGGCCAGAGTTCGGCTGGGTATATATATGTACCAGCCAGAACCCGAGGCCCCCATCTTATTCATTCTTCCAAACATCCTCAAACAGCAGCAGTCGTGCCTCCAAACCCTAGCTTTTCTCCACCCTTGTTCTTCCAATCTGTGTGGAGATTTTCGTCAAAACTTTAGATTCGTACAGAGAATCTCGTCCTCAACAACATATCCAATTCTTGGAAGGTATAATTCCTTCTCTCCTCCACTTTTTAATACTTAAGGTTTCTAGAAATTTTAGGAAAGAATGCCTAAGTTGAATCCCTTCAAGAGGAAGAAGACCAATGCCAGTGAAGAGGCATCGTCTTCGGATCCGCATACGGATTGCCTCTTTTCTCCGATCCAATCGGACGACGGTGCATCGCCTCTTTTCTCCGATCCAATCGGACGACGGTGCATCGGACGAGTTTTACTTTAAAACTTTCGATCAAGCTTTATTCTAGTATGCCAATTTTATTATGCGTACTATTTGCACCGGTTCACCGATTAAATGGACTGTTTTTCTGGATTACCGTCCTTACTTTGAGGCATTAGGGTTACAACACTTTGTTACCTTACAATTCCCCATTGCTACTAATGCCATTAGATTATTCTATTGTAATTTCGTGTTAGACACTTTTACTGCGAGATCACGTGTCGAAGGGATCGATATCTAATTCACTGATGAAACGTTAGCGGAAATCCTTGGTATTCCAAACGAAGGTGCCCCACTCGATGACATCACTGATTTTGATTTCTCCGATGGTACGACTCTCGTTATTTTCAAGAACGAGCTTTGTGCGCCCGCACGCGCTCGTCCTGGAAAGTTCAAGGCTAATAACTTGAACTTGTTTAACTACGAATTACATCGCATCATCTATTCCACTTTACTTCCAAAATCTACTTCCAAAGATGATGTCACTGCACTTGAGCTCTCTGTTCTTTATCACATGCTTAAGGAGATTCATTTTTCTGCCCCTAAGACTATCATTCAGATGATGGAAAGATGTCGTGGAAGAGACCGCAACCTATTTTATGCGATGATCATCCCTCACATCTTTTAGAGATTTGACATTGACCTATCTACTTGTGCTGTTGACCCTGAACCCAAGTTCCTCAAACTCTCTCGTCGCAGCATTGCCACTGTTCCTCCACCTACTATACCTGCTCCTACTCCCACAGCACCTGGACCTCCTCATTCCTACCCTATGACATTTGAGGGTATTCATCAGCACCTTTCAGATCTACAGTCATTCTATATTGACACTTCCAGGGAACATGAGTTCCGTGACGTGACTCGGTTCCAGGCTATTGCCAACTCCTTTGCCGATCTGAGATTTGTGCAGACGGGTCACTCTGCTAGCTCTCTACCTCGCGACCCTTCTGTTTCTGGATACCGTGTTGATGATGAGGCGATCCACTCTCTGTTCCAGCCATGGAACGCCTACGATTGGTATCGTACTACTGGTGCCACACCTCATACCTCTGGCGCTGGTACTTCTGGAGCTGGTCCTTCTGGACATGCTGGTGCTGCAGCAGCTGACGATGATGATGAGGATGATGACTTTTGAGTTGTTATAACTTTTTAGACTGATACTTCTGTCTTATGTCTACTTGGAAATGCTCCAACATTCCAAGATTTTATCAGTACTCTTATTTTAGTTATTATCAGCACTCTTTTAGTTATTATGTGACTTCTCATAGATATGGTTTTTATTATGCCTCAGTTTGGCATTTTAGTTTATCATTCAACACTTTATTTGTTTCAGTCTTATTCTAGCATTATCTCTCTTTCTGCTTCATATTAAAACTACCTGTGACAAATAATATGCCTGTGTTGTGTATACAATATGTTTTTCACTGTTTCTACCATGCCCGTGATGAATGTTTTATATTTTTTTTGTGTGTTTCTTCACTGTGTGTTACTTATGCATTTATTGCGGGGGAGCTTTCTTTTTTACAATTTTTTGCTAAGTGAGAAATAGATCTAACATCTACATGAATGCAGGTGAAGAACAATTTTTTGTATACATTTTTGAATTGATCCAACCTTAGATGTTATATCGACAAGGTTTGTCAATTATCAAAATGGGGGAGATTGTTGGCCCATCGGTCATGGTCAAACCTGATTTTAATAATTGATCAAACTCTGTCTCAATATAAATGCAAGTCAATTCAAATGTTTACCTACGACATTTTGGACACTGCTCAACAATGGATATCTACGATGTTCAAGACTGAAACCGTTTGCCATTCCAAATGTATTTCTGTCAAAACAATATAATTTTTCATTTTATTGAGTCTAGAAAAATATTGTACACCAAGTCGTACTGGCAAATAGGCTGTCTGGAACCGTTTTTTAAAACTGACCTATCTCTTTAAAAATGACCTATGTTTTTGAAAAATATCCTTTTTTACAAAAAGCTTCTGAAAGACTTTTCAAAAAGCCAAAATTAATTTTTCTCAAAAATGAACTGGCAGAACCCTAGCAGAACTCGGCCCGAGTTTGGCCAGAGTTCGGCCAAGTAGAACGTTAGTGAACGTTTGATTTTGAACTTGGTCATCCTTCAGTTGCGGTTTGTTACAAAGAGTTCTGTCTGAATTCTGCCCGAATTCTGTCAGAGTTCTGTCTTTGGAAAAACTATAAATAGAGAAGCATTTCGATCATTTCAGATCACCAATTCACTTTCAATCTCTTCTCTTCTTAAGCTTACATTCTTCCAAAGAGTTCTAAAAAGCTTTCATTTTCAAATCCCAAGCCAGTTACAATCCTCTAGTCGATTTGCCAGTGCAGTACGGTCTAGAAGTTTCAAGAGCGATTGTAATCAGAGGCTTGATAGAAGATTCAACTCTTCACAATTGAAGTTGGTCGAGTTCTTCGTATCAAAGCTCGCGTCTGTAGAAGTTGCAAGGAACTTCATATGAAAACTTGCAGGATTTTCCAATAGTGGATTCAACTGGAAGCTAGAGTTCTTCCGACTGGACTAGTCCTCACAAGAGGAAAACCAGTATAAATCTCGGTGTTTGCGTTTGCCTTCTGATCACTTTTAATTTCTGTCATTTACTTTGTGATTATTTTTATATCTGTGATCTAACTGCTAACAAGATTTTTAATTAGCAATATTCTGCTGCCTACTCTATTCACCCCCTCTAGAGTATTTTGCTTTACGATTTTGTTCCTACATGAAGATGGGAAAGAAGAACAAGAGGACAAACCTGCTAATCCATCACCTGCAGCGTTGGTCTCCTCGACCGCCAGTGCAAAAGCTCCACCCCTCTGGGCATGGTGTTGTACTACAGGTGGCCTAACTCCCTCTCTCTGACCCGGTGCTCTGTCATATGCGGGTGCAGTAGGGCAATCCCTGACCTGATGAGCAGCGGATCCATAGAACAGACAAACCTTCTGCCTCCTATAACAAGTCTCCCAAACATGCCCTACCCTCTTGCAGTAAGCACAAGTCGACACCCTGCGGTCCTGTCCTCTAGGCTAATGCTGTGCCTACTGTACTCTCACTGGTGCCTGCATCTGATGAATCTTTACGTGAGGCCTCTTGGCCTGGCCTCCGCTGCTACTGACTTCCTGAAAGTCCTGACCTCTCTTCAGTTTCAGCCCCAGGTCGTCCTCTGCCGCCATAGCTCCTGCCAAGATATCCGCGAAGGTAGCATCACGGTCACTCTTAGTCAATGACCGAACCTCTCTAATCAAACCTCTGCGGAACTTCCTCGCCTTCGTCTTCTCGCTCAGGTCCTCAATAAATCTTTCCAGCCAGCAGAACTCTCCAGCATATTCCCTGATTGTCTGGTTTCCCTGAACCAGGCTCTCAAACTGTGCCTCTATGCCTCCAAGTGCTACGTCTGGAAAGAACTGCTCCTTGAACACCTCCTTGAAGCCTGCCCAAGTCTGTCCCTCAGTTCCTGTTCGGGGGTCTGTCTGGTACCATATGTGTGGGCCAAGTCCTGCATCTGGATGCCCGCAGCCTCGATCTGAAGCCGGGCTGGTATCTCTGCTAATCGGAATATCTTCTCCATATGCTCTCTCCGGTCATCCGCATAATGGATGTCCTCTGTACCAAGGAAATCCCTCGGACGCATCTTCTGAAACTCCTGGATGCCCGGCGTCCTCTGATGGCACTGATATGTCTGTGCTGGCCCCTGGATGGTCACCATATCCACTGTCGTCCGGACCAGCTGGTGAGCCTCGTCTATACCCTGACGGAAGTTGGCAGTCTGAAGCTGCTGCTGCTGCTGCTGGTGGGACTCCAGAATCCTCTCCATAAAGGTAAACAGGTGGGCAGCATCAACCAATCCTACAGGTGGCTGCTGATGCTAAAACTCCTCAGTAATAACTAGGATCGTCCTTCGAACAGGTGGAGGCATACCCCCAAAGGCTGTAGTTGTTCTTGTCTGATCAAGAGAAGAAGGTGCTACAGTACTAGCATCCTGCTGTACTGGACGAGAGGTGGCAGACCCCTCTCCAGCGGCTGCTGTACCAGAGCGATGTGATCGTGTCTCCACCATCCTGAAGACAGATCAAACAAGGAAGCCAATACTGAGCAGGTATCGATATAATCAAAGGAGGACAATTTATTTCAAAGAAGGCAAATCAGTAAGATATGTAGATGACATGAATTGAAGCTGAATTTTTCCTAACTGTGATTGAGTACCTCTCCGTTTAAAACCTATCTCTCAATCATATCGCAGACTGTAGTGATACTCTAGTTCGAATACCACTGCATAAACTCGACCTGTATGGGCCACCACTAAAAATGTGTCACGACCCGCACCCCCTGTAAGGGTACAAGTACGTAACAGCGCCCAGCCTATGTCGCAGTATCGGCAGTAGAATACTGTTCTAGGTTACTATCCAATCAATAACTCACGCAATTATATAATATACTTATCAAATCTCAACTCTGAACGGAGGACAAGTATAGATATAATGAAATCTCAATCACAGTCTAAGCACAATATGATAACACAGAAGTTTATAACTAAAGACTAAACAACAACAACAAATATAAGCCACTAAATAGTAGTATCTCAAACAAACTTAAATACAAACTCAATATCTCAAGTTATTACAATCAAGTTCTAAATATGAATCTAAAGCAAGTCTACTAGCTAGTCTCCCGATCACTCTTGAGTGTCGGGACCAAAGGTAGCTAAGCCATCTCCTACTCCAAGGCAAGTAGGGCGAATGTCCTCAGGACAATCATCTGTAATATTTTCAACAGGTCCAGTCAGGACAGGAACGAGCACAAATCATCTAAAAATCCCAAGTAAATGACATAGAACTATAAAGCAGTTATAGACAGTTATATTGATGAACATGGCAGTTTATATTCAGGTGATGATGTAGAGAAAAATTAAGGTACAAGGAAAGTAAGGTACAAAACAAGAGGAAAAACATGGCAAGAAAGACTGTAAAATAAGATCTACCTAAATTAGAGTAACATGATATAAGTCCAGACAGTATTATATGAGTCAAGTGTAAATCTCAATGTGAGTCTAATGTAATTCCAGTATAGTATGAGTCGAATGTGATTCTAATCATTGTTCTAATAAGGTAATTCGAATAAGGTGGTACGAATAATGATTCACAAGATGTTCTAACAATGATTCGAATTAATTCTCCAAGTGTGTTTTAAAATACCGAGATCGACATGTAAACGGCTGTAGGTAATACAGCACACCACACACTGATCAGATGAGGGATGGCTATCGTACGAATATCATTCACAGAGGGGTGATTCGAATAGTGGGAAATATCTACATATCTAATCAGTATTTCCCCGTCCAATCTAATACAAATGAATCCATAATCCAACACATAAGACGAATACAAGTCCAACCAACACATGAAAATACGAATAGGTGGGTCGAATAGTAGGGCCAGACAAGTAAAGTATGTGTGTTGCATGCGTGAATTCAGAAAGCCAATATGTGTTGTAACAGAGAATTACATAGAACTAACTAGAATTGAAGTACAGTAATTGATAAGTAAATGAAAGAACTATCAGAGAATGTACTCACTTGATACCCTGAATGACTGATGTATATCAGATGTCTGAACCGGAGTAATAATGTCCTATTTAGAGCAGTACATGTTATAATGTATTTAAAATAAGATAAATGAAGTTTACAATGCAATCTACATGATTTCTAAGCCAATCTAGGTCAAAGTCAAACTTGGTCAACTCTGGGTCAACCCAAGTCAAACTAGGTCAAACTTTTAAGGTTTTGGGTCAACTCTAGTCAAGCTAGGTCAATTGGTCACATTTAGGCTTAATGTTGACTTTTGGTCAACTCTCAATCTACTGGGTCAACTTCTAGGTTATACTAACTTATAACCTAACCATAGGCATATATATATAAGATACTAGACCTATATCATATCACAATATCTTAACCCAGACCATATACCATACCTATACCTATACTTGACCACATGCTATAGGTAATATCCTCATCTAAAAACTCAACACAAAAATATGATACTCAATACCCTATACCTAGATCATGTCATATACCCTTTGTCGACTATATAGAAAAGGTATCCTCTTGACCTCAATCTACAAATCCTCTCACAATCACATACACATATAATATACAACACAAGGTTATCTAATATGCCTACATACATTGCATATACAACTATCCAAATCTCACACAAACTCTAATACTATTAAATATCCTAATCCCATATTACCCATAACCATATCACCCTATATAATGAATCACAATGTCCATATATCAAATTGTATATATCTAAAGTCCTAACTAACTGAACAAGGCTAAAGGAAAACAGTGAAGGAAAGAAGCCACTGTTAACCACACTATACTCATTCACTCTCATAACATATATATAAACACACACCCACATATCCAACTCAAATCCTCAAAACTGAACCCAAAGCTAATGCCAAGCCAACTCAAATCACCACTGAACATATATAGATAGATAGCATCTAAAACTTATATATGTATAATCATCAAAATATATATATAATATCAATATATATTATAATTTCAGAAAACCAGTTGAAAACCACATCAATACATCAAAACCTAAACTCAGTTTTCTCATTTCAGTTCACATGCATTACATTATCATCTACATACATATCTGCATTCATATTTACATATATATACATATTAAAAGATCTAATAAATATCAGAAAACCCAATCTCACGCTCAGTATCAGAGCATTAGTGACAGGTTTCCATTTTGAATCCCAGTTCAAACCCAAATTCCATGCAATCCCAAACCAAAACACTCGTATGTCAGGGGGTACATGTGTGTGAGTGTCACACGTGTCTGATAGTGTCAAACATTGTGTCCTAATGTGTCAACACAGTGACAGAGGGGGGGGGGGGGTCAAACTCAGTTTCAAACTGTGCATAGGCTGGGCTCGTGCACACATGTCGAGTCCAAAAGGACAAGACACACTCAACCATCTATATTGTGCACGTGCCTAGAGTTAGAAGGGTTCTAGGGCTAGGAGTCTAGGTGTCTGTATCGAGTCGGGGTCGTGTCGTGTCCAAGTTACAGCTTCGTATCAGAGACAAAAATTCAACCATGCACAGACAGTGCAGTGTCAGTACGCGGTCGATTTCTTCGCGCATACTGAACGAGGACCCATGAAACTTTATGGACATGATGTCAGTGGATGCCCCCACGTGTCCATGAAGTTTTATGGCACATGGTGCCGTGTCGTGTCCGCTAGGACACCCGAGCAGCAGGAGAGTCGTACGAGCCTCGTGCGGTGTCTCCTGCATGAGGTGCGTGTCCATTTTGGACACGAAAAGTGAACGGAAATCAACTCAGTCGACTTGATATGCATTATAGACCTAATTAGCTACAAACCTATCCAATTAGTTTTAAAAATTACTAAAATAAATTCCTATGTGGCATTTCACCAAACACTTATTTAAAAACACCGATACGTGTCCGATACGGACACGAAATGGACGCGAATTCCTACCAAACTTGAGCTACACATAGGGAGATCCTAAATGGATGCATCTATGGAAAGAAATCAGGAATTTGTTAGGGTTTGTAGGGTTTTACCTATTGAGAGTTCAAACTCAATGTAAAGAGCCTAAACTTGACGTCTTTCTCGATTTGCTATGGTTCAAATGCCCTCAAACCTTTCTAGCAAGCACCCACAAGTCTCCTGTACTGTTGGGGATGATGATACAATTGATTTGACTCAATTTGGACTTAATTTGGATTAAATGGGAGAAGTTTAGGGAAGAACAAATTAGGGTTCTTTCTAGGTATTAAAAAGAGGCAATGGCTACTAGATGATACTTTATAGGAGGGGGGATTTCTATTTGTGGTTGCCACAAGATGAATTAGGGTTAGATTTAGATGTAGATGAGTGGATAATGCTTCTCCACCCAATTTCAAGTCCTCATATTGGTTCAATTAGTCATAAGGCTTTCTTTTTACAAATATCTCAAAGAGAAAATATCCTACTTAGGAATATCTAGATATTACTAACCTTGGCACTTAGTAGGAATGTTCTAACCATGATTCTAACCTCAAGACTAATCTAGATTAGGTTAAACTTCTAGGTTAAGGCTTAACTAAAAGATTAGCACAATATTTAATTAATATAAATTACAATTTCACAAAATTGTCAAAATGACCAAAATATCCCTAGGCTAAAAAGTAGTAATATGACATTCTAATCACATGACTAGGCTCCCTTGGTCATGGTTAGTCTCTAGACTTAGCAAAACTAGGGTTTAACTAGTTAACCATCAAAATCACAACTCAATATTTTAAATAGTTTTAAATTGAATAAAAATTACCAAAAATCACAATATGATTTAAATATCATTATTAAATGATTATAATTATAAAATTTTAAAATTACTCTCATTTCTGAAAAGTGGGTGTTACACTTTATCTTGATATTTATTGGCAAACATGATG
Organism: Iris pallida; assembly: GCA_029216955.1. NCBI lineage: Eukaryota > Viridiplantae > Streptophyta > Magnoliopsida > Asparagales > Iridaceae > Iris > Iris pallida. The sequence continues at coordinate 4,720,922 of JANAVB010032619.1, read as the reverse complement.
GCTTTATCTTGCTATTTTGGTTTTGTATTTCTCCTTCAAGTGACCCTTCAAGCCACAACTGTAACTAACCCCACCAAGATAAAACTATGGGTCCGTTTGGTTTGCAGGATTGGACAACGTAATGTAATTGGCATTACGTTGTCAATCTAACTCGAGTGTTTGGTTGGACAAAAAAATAGATGTAATGTAATCGCGATTACAAGTTTGATTACATTACATCAGTTTCTTCTAAACTCAATTACATCATAAAACCTATGTAATCGCAATTACATTACAACTTAAGCAGAAGATTGATATGCTATAATTTGGTCGTTTTGGTTATTTTTTGTCGTTTTTGTTTATTTTTTGTCGTTTTTTGTCCTTTTTGTTCGTTTTTGGTCGGATTTTTTTGTCCTTTTTTTTGCCATTTTGTTCGTTTTTGTTTGGTTTTTGTCGTTTTGGTTCATTTTTTGCCGTTTTGTTAGTTTTTGGTCGTTTTTGTTTGTTTTTTTATTGTTTTTTGCCTTTTTGGTTTTTTTTTCGTGTTTTTGCCATTTTTGTTCGTTTTTGTTTGTTTTTTTTGTCATTTTTGCCCTTTTTGTTAGTTTTTTGTCGTTTTGTTTGTTTTTTATCCTTTTTGTTCAATTTTTGCCATTTTTTGTTTTTTTCGTTTTGTTGCCATTTTTTCGTTTTTTTGTCGTTTTTGTCCCTTTTTGTTCGTTTTTTGCCGCTTATTTTTTCGTTTTTGGCCGTTCTTTGTCGTTTTTATTTTTTTTATCGTTTTGTTCATTTTTCTGTCGTTTTTGTATGTTTTTTGTCATTTTTGTTCGTTTTTTTGCCATTTTTGATCGTTTTGGGCCCTTTTTTTTTCGATTTTTGGTCGTTTTTGTACATTCTTGGCCGCTTTTGGTCGTTTTTGCATGTTTTTTTTATATTTTTTTGTCGATTTTGTACATTTTTGTCGGTTTTGTATGTTTTTTATTATTTTTGCTTTATTTGCACGTCTTTTGCCATTTTTGTACGCTTTTTTTAATCCATTTTTGTCAATTTTGTACGTTTTGAGTCGATTTTGTACGTTTTTGACCATTTTTCACCTTTTATCATTTTTTACCCTTTTTTGGCCGTTTTGCACGTGTTTTAAATCTATTTTGGTCGATTTTGCACATGTTTGTACATTTTTTATCGTTTTTTGGTCGTTTTTGCATATTTTTATCGTTTTTGGTCGGTTTTTGCATATGTTGTTCGTTTTTTTTTGTCAATTTTGTACGTTTTTTTCGTTTTAAACGTTTTTGCGCATTTTTTGTTTTTGTCACTTTTGCACATTTTTTTATCGTTTTTGGTCGATTATACAATTTTTTTGCCTTTTCTACACGTTATTTATCGATTTTTGTCGATTTTGTACGTTTTTTTACCACTTTTCACATTTTTCTCGTTTTTTGTTGCTTTTTGCTGTTTTTGCACGATTTTATTATTTTTGGTCGATTTTGCACTTTTCACGTTATTTATTGTCTTTTTTTGTTTTTTTTTGTTTTTTGTCATTTTTGTTCCTTTTATCGTTTTGGATCATTTTTGTTTGTTTGTTTTTTCTTTTCTTTTATCCATTTTTGTCATTTTTAATCTTTTTTTGTCGTTTTTGGCCATTTTTGTTCGTTTTTTTGTCGTTTTTGATCCCTTTTGATACTTTTTCCTTTTTGGTCATTTTTGGTTATTTGTTCGTTTTTTGTCGTTTTTGGTTTTTGGTCGTTTTTTCTTTTTTTTTGTTGTTTTTTTTGTCAATTTTTTGTTTTTGGTCATTTTCTTATCATTATTGGTCACTTTTGATGGTTTTCACCTTTTTTGTCTTTTTTGATTTTTTTGTCGTTTTTTATCGTTTTTCCATTTTTATCGCTTTTTCCATTTTTGATTTTTTTCCCGTTTTGTTCGTTTGTCATTTTTGGTATTTTTTATTTTTTGTCATTTTATTTTTCGTTTTTGGTCTTTTTTTTAGCAGAAAACAAACCATTTTGCCCCTTTTTTATTATTTATTATTAATTTTTTCTTTTTTCTTTTTAAATTTTTGAAATAGATCAACTTTTTTAATTTTATGTTGTATTTTAAAAAAATATTAAATTAAAAATTCAATTACTTTACATGGTAAACCAAACACATGAATGCAATTAAGATTACATTACATGGTTTGATTACATATTTGAACCAAACATAGTAATATAATTGTAATTCCATTACATTACAAACTCAATTACATTACAAACCCAATTCTATTACAATTACGATTACATTACAATGAACCAAACGCAACCTATCTTCATGTAGGGTTATTACACTCATGGAGAATTTTTGCGCTTTATACAGTCGAAACCATGCGCATCATCCGGGCTATCCCATGTGCCTCATCCGAGCAGATGCATGCACCAAGATATGCAACACCCTACGAGCATATGCAGATAGCACATCTGCAGTCATGCATAGACTCTACCATGCGTATATGCAGTCATGTGCCGAGATCACAATGCACTGCCATAGTCTTAGTTGGAGAAAATCCCATGTGTTATGCCGAGCAGAATCCATGCGCACACATACGCATGATCTGAATAAAACCTATGCGCATCATCTGAGCAGACACATGCACATACATATGGATAATCTGAATAGATCTTGTGCACACAAATACCTTGGTCTTCTTCTCATTTGTCTTGAGATGCTCCTTGAGAGACTTCTCGTCCGCTCTAGCACAAGTTGTAATCTCCATGCACTATTGTAATGCCCAGATTTCGTATTACGTATTTGGAATACGTGTACATATTTTGACCCGTATTGCATGTCTCCCTGTTTGATTTATTTTGACATTTCATTGATTAGTTTATCTTGGTTCGGTTCGGTTTGTTTGGCTTGGTTCGGTTTTGCTTGATTTTATGTGAACCAAACCACTCCCACCTACCACCACCTTCATTAAATATCCCACCACACATTTCTCTCTCCACATTAACTTTCTTCTTCCCCACCATTACTTCTCCACCAACCTGAGAGAGTGGAGAGCTTAGGCAAGTGCATCTTGCTTCATGGAGGAAGTCCAATTTTTATTGTTCCATTGTCTTCCTCATGTGTTTCTAACCCACTTTAGTACTTAGCATTTTTATTTCTATGGTTAATTTCTTGTAGATCTAGTTTTGTGGTATTTTCGGTTTCTATGAATTTTGATCTAACAAACTTGCATATTTTTGCTAGTTGATGGTTCCATGTTGTAGAGAATTTTATTTTATCCAAATTTGACCTACGGGAGTTTGGATTTGGGTTCCTAATTGTCACTCCCCAATCCTGGAATACGTATTTTAATACGAAAACCGATAAATTATATTTACCTTGAATTTATACGATATTTATTATGCAGTATTTCTTCATGCATTTCCCAAAAATATTCGACAAAATATTATTTCCTAATTTATTTTTTGCATTTAGGCCTACAGTTTTGGCTCATTTGGGTAACCTATTCTTGGTTCACCAATGGTTCATCATGAACCCTTTGGTTCATCATGAACCCATGGGTCCAAGATCTTTATATATAACTCATCTCAATCTCTCTCCTCTCATTTACTTCCTCTCATTTATTTTCCTCCACCAACCAAATATTTCCTCCATCAACCAAGGCAAGAACCAACTTGCTCAAGAGATGGATCCATAATTTTGTCAATGATTTCTTACAAAACTATTTGCCAAAACATGTTCTTCTCCTCAATCTATACTAGTTTAGAACATAGAAATTTCTATTTTGAAGCTTTGATTTTTGTAGATCTAAGTTTTAATTATTTTCGGATTTCCTTGGTCTTGATCTATTTTCGTTGGGGTTTTGTGGGTTTTGATGCTTCCATGTGGAAGAGAATTCCATTTCACCCAAGATAGAACTTTAGAAATCCGGATTTGGAGTTCGGATGGCCAAGTTGCGATGTTTTGAAGCTTTGGGTTCAACCAAGGTGTTCTTGCTGTTTGGAGAAGACAGTGAGCAGTGTGCTCCTGTTTGAGCACGCTTCCTGTTGGAAGCGTGGCTCCCTCTTGAACCTGCGTGACTTTTCACGCAGCTCCCTCTTGAGCCTGCGTGACTTTTCACGCAGCTCCCTCTTGAGCTTGTGTGAGTCTGCGTGACTTTTCACGCAGCTCCCTCTTGAGCCTGTGTGACTTTTCACGCAGCTCCCTCTTGAGCCTGCGTGACTTTTCACGTACGCTGCCTTGAGTAAGCCTGCGTGACTTTTCACGTACGCTGCCTTGAGTGAGCCTGCGTGACTTTTTATGTACGCAGCTCTCCTTGAGCGTACGTGCTTTTGTGCGTATGCTTTTGATATTTTATCAGATATTATATGCCCGTTTTATATCCTTACGCCTTTTGTTCCGAGCATGATATGAGCACTAATGAGATCTCGGTGAACAAGTGTTTCCACCTGATACATGTACCTGAATGTCCCAGTTCTTGTTCATGCTCGACAAATGACTCGTAACTCTACGTGGCGTATTTGCAATGATGTATTACACTAAGGAGGATAGAACATGTTGACATACTGATTGACATGGATCCTCACTTAGGGTACTCGTACTATAGTACGACCCTTTAGGGGGATAATCATGCAGGCCACAGCATGAGAGTCCAAGATTTCACCTAGGGTTAAATTAGGCAACTAAACATACTAGATGCATGGGGAGGGCAAAATCCCGAGATCATGTTACACTAGCCGCCTTGAGATATTGTCTCGACGCGTCGGCTGGTCTCCACGGATACTGTGTCATCTGCAACGAGTGGATGACTGTATCCGATTAATTCCTGCTATATATTATATATTTTAGCAAGGTGGCCTTACGAGGGACCTGTGCTCAATCATACCTGTCTACGCGAACCCCTGGGTTGGCTAGCCTTGCTGGAAAGATACGATCTGAGGATTTTCTAAATAACATGATGCGAGGATAACCTCGTCCCACTAGAAACTCGTAGACTTGATTGGCCGTGAAAACGACTTGCTTGTATCCTATTACCTTCCGTGAATAACTGAGGAAAGCGGACTGTCATGGTACGTGATCCAACCCATGTTCTTGTTTGATTGTTGGGTTGGTTATCGTACTATGATAGGCTGTGAACCGAAGTTATGAACGGAAGACTTATTCTGGTTGTGAAGTGCTACTTCTGTGAATGGCTGAGGAACATGGTCTATCATGGTACATGATCCAACCCATGTTCTTGTTTGATTGTTGGGTTGGTTATTGTGCTGCGATAGGCTATCGACCGAAGTCACGATCAGGAGATTTTATTGTTTATACCTTTTAACTTATGTGAAAGTTATAGAGTACGACACGTCCCGACTCCATGCGGCACCTTTTGTCCTTGTTTGGTTGTAAGGGTGCCATATGGGTTCGAGGATGTTGTGCTACCCTATAATAGTAGCATAAGTATTACTATTATCAATCGTTCTATTAACTGGATTTTTAATCTTAACTCTTGTGCCCCTTTGGCGGTACTTGCTATTCGGGGCTGACCCCGCTGGTTTTGTTTGGCCAGATCTCGTAGCAGAGCCGGAGGACACGATCTTCCTCCCTGACATCCATGGTGCATACTAGGAGCATGGCGGTTCGGGGACTCGAGTGGGTTTCTTCTCCACCACTCCTGCTTATACTTTTGCGGCGTTTAGCCACCGGCACCGGTTAGCCGGATTACTTGATATTTTGTGTCAGTACATAATTGTAATTAAACAGACTGCAACTGTGTATAATTTTGTACTCTTGACTCTCTGAGACAGCTAAATTATAAAGCTAGTCTCTCATGACCATTTTGATGAAGCGTCGGGGACGCCTTACTGCTTTATCTTTAAATGTTCATTTAATTGCTGATGTGACTTGATTGATTGAGACATAAAACTCTGTGGGACCATAGGAGACTTGATTGGAGCATGTACCCCCTAGTCTCTCGACAGCCACGATCGTCGTATGACGTTACGTACCTCATATGGAGTAGCTGGCCTAGTCCGTCTCCGTATTTCGGTACTGGGGCGTGACAAGGTTTTAGTGGTGACCCATGCAGGTCTGATTTTCAGACTTGTGGGGTATTGCGAATTATTAGGAGTCTCAATCAAAACTTGTTCCCCTTGAAATTCCGTTTCAAATTCTGTCCTCGCCTTGATCTCTAACCTGACTTGCATCCTCGAAATCTTCCTCGTTCGGACTTGATAATCTTATATCTTTCTCTATAGGGGTGCTTCATTCTCAGTAGCGGGTGAGGCCCATGAGGAAGAGCGGCGAGAGCATGGCTCGACTGGGTACCAGCAGGAGAGAGAACCTTCTCCAGTGCAGGCATGAGCAGAAGTGGGACCAGAGGCAGTGGAGCCGCGGGTTACTGAGGCTCCTGCAGCACCAGCAGCGACGACAGTACCAGACGCCGTAGCACTCCTGGAGATCATCCGGGGGTTTCTTGTCACTAACCAACAGCAACAGACTCGGCAGCAGGAGCAGAACGTGTTGCTGAACCAGGGGATTCAGTTAGCTCTTGAGAGGAGTGTCGGAGCTGACTCGGGAGCATCAGGAAGGTTTCGTCGCTTGAACCCGAGGTATTTTGATGGCACGGAGGATGCCATCACTGCAGATGCCTGGATTCAAGATATCGAAGCCATTCTTGTGGCAGCCAAGGTTCCAGATGATGAGAAGGTTGATCAGGTCAAACTGGTACTTCAAGATCTTGCCTGCGACTGGTGGGCCTCAGAAGAAGTTGGTACAAGACGCCCTGTTCGTTGGACCACCTTCAGTGACAGATTCAAGGCCAAGTATTTTGACATAGTGGCTCGATATGAGCTCCAGCAAAAGTTTATCAGTCTCAAGCAAGCATGCAAGACCGTAGATGGGTATACAACAGAGTTCTGCAGATTGTGCCGTTTCGCACCAGCAATGGTGGCAACGGAGCCAGAGAAAGCTATGAGGTTCCAGCAGGGACTTCATTTGGAACTATTACAACTTGTGGAAGGACACGACTACCAGACGTTTGACGCTGTTTTGACGGCAGCTCGGAGGCACGAGCTTACCCAGCAGAGGTTGGCATCGAGGACAGGAGGTCAGAAGAGATCTCATTCCCAGGTTGGAGGAGCAATGCAGCGAACATCGGCACCAGCACCCGGTATACGTATTCATGATGCAGGAGCACCGCGGAGGACGGCCATGTCAACTAATACAGCGCCAGTTCGGCATCAGCAGCCGAGGAACCAACAACAGCGTCAGGGAGCACCCCAGGGCTGTACATTCTTTGGGAAGGCAGGGCACACGAGGGAGGTGTGCCGGTCAGCGAATGGCTTATGCTTGAGGTGTGGTAGTTCAGACCACCGTATCTCCACTTGTCCTGTGATGCAGAGGCCAGGAGGGCCAGCTCAGCAGTTTCCAGCATTGCCAGCTCCAGTGGCAACCCCGAGTGGAGGGCCAGTATTAGCAGTAAGGCCCCTAGCCCAGCGTCTACCAACGCAGGCTCAGATGTTCCGCCAGGTACAGGAAGCCGAAGGCCCTCAGAGGCAGCAACAGCATGGTCGAGGAAGGCCGCAACAAGGAGCTCAGCGGGGCCAGGGACAGGCTCTCACATTATCCTTGGGAGAGGCTCTAGCGTCTAGTGACGTGGTGGCAGGTAAAATTCTCGTCACCTTATTTTCCGCTGTAGTATTATTTGATTTAGGCCCTACTCATTCATTCATCTCTGTACAATATGCTACACGGATTGGATTAGAGTTTAAGGCATTACCGGAGAGGATGGATATACTCACCGGCAATGGGCTCGTAGAAGTTAGCAGAGTGCGCTTTTCATGTCCGGTAGAGGTGTTTGGGCATTTACTGCCCGCATCATTGATTGAATTCCCTATAGGGAATTTTGATGTTGTTCTTGGCATGGACTGGTTGAGAGACAGTCATGCGACAATTGATTGTAGAGAAGGCAGGGTCATATTCAGCGTTCCTGGGATGGAGCAGTTCATCTTTACTCGAACCTTGAAGAATCAGGCCGGAGGCGTCATCTCAGCAGCAGTGTCAGAGCCAGGACATATTCTGAGAGTGGTCGAGGATTTTCTCGACGTCTTCCCTGATGAGCTCCCAGGGATACCCCCGGCCAGAGAGGTAGAATTTAGCATTGAGTTGAACCCTGGAACGAGGCCTATTGTAGACAGAGTTTACAGAATGTCGCCGTCAGAACAGGATAAGTTGTATCAACATGAAGAAGAGTTGAAGTCTAAGGGATTCATCCGAGACAGTAAATCACCCTGGGCCGCGCCAGTGATTCTAGTTCCCAAGAAGGATGGGTCGACGAGGATGTGCATCGACTACCGCAAGCTGAATGCAGTAACAGTGAAGAATAAGTACCCACTACCAAGGATTGATGACCTATTTGACCAGTTGAGCAAGGTCAGCGTCTTTTCCAAGATCGATCTTCGGTCGGAATACTATCAAGTAAGAGTCCGGGAGCAAGACATACCGAAGACAGCATTCAGATCTAGATATGGGCATTATGAGTTTTTAGTAATGCCCTTTGGACTAACCAACGCCCCCGCAGTATTCATGGATTTAATGAACCGCATCTTTCTGCCGTATTTGGATAAATTTGTGGTGGTGTTCATAGATGACATTCTTGTCTATTCCAGCAGTGAAGAGGAGCATAAAAAATATCTTAGGACTGTCTTACAGACATTGAGGGAGCATCAACTTTATACGAAGCTCGACAAGTGTGAATTCTGGTTAGATCATATTTCGTTCCTGGGGAATGTAATTTCTGGGGCAGGAGTGTCAGTGGATCCGAAGAAGATTGAGGCCGTAGAGCATTGGCCAGTCCCGGGAACGATTGCAGAAGTGCAAAGTTTCTTAGGATTAGCTGGTTACTACAGAAGGTTCGTGGCGGACTTTGCCAAGATTTCTGCGCCCTTAACGTGTTTGACGCACAAGGACGTAGAGTTTGTTTGGTCAGCTAGCTGTCAGACATCATTTGAAGAATTGAAGAAGAGATTGATCTCAGCCCCGATCTTGACGCTTCCAGTAGGAGCGGGAGGCTTTACAGTATATTGTGACGCATCTGGGAAGGGTCTTGGATGTGTATTGATGCAGCACGGAAAGGTGATAGCATATGCGTCTCGACAGTTTCGAGACCACGAGAAGAATTACCCGACTCACGATTTAGAGTTAGCAGCTGTGGTGTTTTCACTCAAGTTGTGGAGGCATTATTTATACGAAGATCGGGTAGAGATCTATACTGATCATAAGATTTTGAAATACGTATTTACGCAGCAAGATTTGAACATGAGGCAAAGAAGATGGTTAGAACTACTGAAGGATTTTGACTTAGATCTTCAGTATCATCCAGGCAAGGCGAATATAGTTGCAGATGCACTGAGTAGGAGAGACAGTGCCTTTATCTTGACCTCGCAGAAGCATATTTTAGAAGACCTTCAGAGTATGGGAATCGAAGTAGTTTTGCCAAGGGATATAGGAAGAATGACCAGTATGCAGATTCAGTCAACCTTAGTAGAGAGGATAAGGGCAGCACAAGCAGGAGATCCACAGATTCAGAAGTTGTGGTCGGAGTGTGAATCAGGCCGTAGGAAGGAGTTAGTGATTCATGAAGATGGTACGCTCAGGTTTGGAAACAGACTTTGTGTACCGAGTGGAGACCTTCGGCAAGAAGTCATGTCCGAAGCTCATAGTTCTATTTACTCCATTCATCCCGGAGGAACGAAGATGTATCGAGATATCAGGCAGTACTTTTGGTGGAATGGCATGAAAAGAGAGATAGCGAGATTTGTATCCAAGTGTCTGGTATGTCAGCAGGTGAAGGCCGAACAACAGAGACCAGCAGGATTGCTACAGCCGCTTCTTATTCCAGAATGGAAGTGGGAGCACATCACGATGGATTTTGTGACCGGTTTACCTAGATCCCCGACTGGTAAGAATGCAGTCTGGGTAATAGTAGATCGACTCACGAAGGTCGCTCATTTCCTTCCCTTCCGAGTTGGACAGACTACTGAAAAGTTAGCAGAAATGTACATGAAACAGATAGTAAGACAGCATGGTGTTCCAGTTAGTATAGTATCAGATCGGGATACGCGGTTTACTTCCCATTTTTGGCGGAGCTTGCACCAAAGTTTGGGAACCAAGTTAAGATTCAGTACTGCTTATTATCTACAAACTAACGGGCAATCAGAAAGGACCATTCAGACATTAGAAGATATGCTACGGGCGTGTACCTTGGATTTGGGCGGATCTTGGGAGGATCACCTTCATCTAGTGGAGTTCTCCTATAACAACAGCTATCAGGCTAGCATTCAGATGGCCCCGTTCGAAGCATTGTACGGAAGGAAGTGCAGGTCCCCTTTGGCATGGGACGACGTCGGAGAACGAAAGTTGTTGGGACCCGAGATGATCACGCAGACTGTGGAGATGGTTAAGTTGGTCAGAGAGCGCATTCGAGTTACACATGACCGACATCGTCATTGGGCAGATCAGCATCGTAGGCCTCTAGAGTTCAGAGTTGGCGACCAAGTGTTTCTGCGGATTTCGCCTACTCGGGGTATCATCAGATTTGGAACCCGAAGAAAGCTTAGTCCAAGATACGTTGGTCCTTTTAAGATTCTCGCTCGGGTAGGTGATGTGGCTTATCGACTTGCCCTTCCGCCTTCGTTAACTGGTATACATGATGTGTTTCATGTGTCCCAATTACGTGGGTATGTCCCGGATCCGAGTCATGTCCTCGATCATTCTGAGTTAGCCGTAGGTACCGACCTAACTTACGAGGAACAACCCGTATCTATTTTAGACCGGCGAGAGAAAGTACTCAAGAACCGGACGATAAGCCTTGTCCGTGTTTCTTGGAACCATCACTCTTCGGAAGAGTCAACCTGGGAGCGCGAGGACGAGATCAGATCTCGGTATCCGCATTTGTTTGACTAATAAGGTATATTTTTGCACCTTATTGACACGATTCCATGCTTATCTGCACCTGCTTGTTTTGAACTTTGTGATGTATGATAATAACTGCTATGATAGTTAACTTGTCTATGATTGTGCCTTGCTTACCCTGATTTCACTATCCTGTCTTGGCTGGAATTCCGAGGACGAAATTTTTCTAAGAAGGGTAGAGATGTCACTCCCCAATCCTGGAATACGTATTTTAATACGAAAATCGATAAATTATATTTACCTTGAATTTATACGATATTTATTATGCAGTATTTCTTCATGTATTTCCCAAAAATATTCGACAAAATATTATTTCCTAATTTATTTTCTGCATTTAGGCCTACAGTTTTGGCTCATTTGGGTAACCTATTCTTGGTTCACCAATGGTTCATCATGAACCCTTTGGTTCATCATGAACCCATGGGTCCAAGATCTTTATATATAACTCATCTCAATCTCTCTCCTCTTATTTACTTCCTCTCATTTATTTTCCTCCACCAACCAAATATTTCCTCCATCAACCAAGGCAAGAACCAACTTGCTCAAGAGATGGATCCATAATTTTGTCGATGATTTCTTACAAAACTATTTGCCAAAACATGTTCTTCTCCTCAATCTATACTAGTTTAGAACTTGGAAATTTCCATTTTGAAGCTTTGATTTTTGTAGATCTAAGTTTTAATTATTTTCGGATTTCCTTGGTCTTGATCTATTTTCGTTGGGGTTTTGTGGGTTTTGATGCTTCCATGTGGAAGAGAATTCCATTTCACCCAAGATGGAACTTTGGAAATCCGAATTTGGAGTTCGGATGGCCAAGTTGTGATGTTTTGAAGCTTTGGGTTCAACCATGGTGTTCTTGCTGTTTGGAGAAGACAGTGAGCAGTGTGCTCCTGTTTGAGCACGCTTCCTTTTGGAAGCGTGGCTCCCTCTTGAGCCTGCGTGACTTTTCACGCAGCTCCCTCTTGAGCCTGTGTGACTTTTCACGCAGCTCCCTCTTGAACCTGCGTGACTTTTCACGCAGCTCTCTCTTGAGCTTGCGTGACTTTTCACGCAGCTCCCTCTTGAGCCTGCGTGACTTTTCACGTACGCTGCCATGAGTAAGCCTGCGTGACTTTTTACGTACGCTGCCTTGAGTGAGCCTGCGTGACTTTTCATGTACGCAGCTCCCCTTGAGCGTGCGTGCTTTTGTGCGTACGCTTTTGATATTTTATCAGATATTATATGCCCATTTTATATCCTTACGCCTTTTGTCCCGAGCATGATATGAGCACTAATGAGATCTTGGTGAACAAGTGTTCCCACCTGATGCATATACCTGAATATCCCAGTTCTTGTTCATGATCGACAAATGACTCGTAACTCCACGTGGCGTATTTGCAATGATGCATTACACTAAGGAGGATAGAACATGTTGACATACTGATTGACATGGATCCTCACTTAGTGTACTCGTACTATAGTACGACCCTTTAGGGGGATAATCATGCAGGCCACAGCATGAGAGTCCAAGATTTCACCTAGGGTTAAATTAGGCAACTAAACATACTAGATGCATGGGGAGGGCAAAATCCCGAGATCGTGTTACACCAGCCGCCTTGAGATGTCACGACCCGCACCCACCGTGAGGGTACGAGTATGTAACAACGCCCAGCCTACGCCACAGTGTCGGCGATAGAACGCTGTTCTAGGTCATGAACTATAACTAGCATAATTTGAATACTCTCCATAAGGAGGCCAACACAGAGGTACAACTCAATCACAATCTAAGATAGAATGATAAAGATAGATAACCAAGAAATCAAAAAGGGATACAGGAGACAGAAGTCTAAGTGTCTAAAATACATAATCCTAGAAATACATCTCAAAACTCAAATATAGTAATCCACAAGTAAATACAACTCAAGACAACTAAAATAACTATCTATACAATCTCTACTGTGTCTCCTCTAGGCTAGCAGGCAACCTCTAAGCTATTTGTAAAATTTATCAACAGGTTCAGTCAGGACAGGAACGAGCACATCTCATCTAGAAAACCCAAGTAAATGACAGAGAACTATAAAGCAGTTATAGACAGTTGTATTGATGAATATGGCAGTTTATATTCAGATGATGGTATGGTGAGACAGATAAAGTACAAAGAAAGTAAGTAACTAAACAAGAGAAGAAATCATAGCAATAAAGACTGTAAAATAAAATCTAGCTGAACTAGAGTAACATAATGAGTTCAGATGGTACAATATAAGTCAAGTGTAATCCCAATGTGAGTCTAATATAAGATGAGTCGAATGTGATTCTAATCATTGTTCTAATAAGGTGAATCGAATAAGGTGATACGAATAAGGTGATACGAATAATGATTCACAATGTTCTAACAACGATTCGAATAAATTCTCCAAGTGTGTTTTAAAATACTTAGTTAGACATGTAAACGGCTAAGGGTAAATCCGGCACATCACACACCTGGCCGGGTGTGGAATGGCTATCGTTCGAATATATTCACAGGGGGTGGTTCGAATAGTGGGAATGTTCACATGTCTAATCAAGTATTTCCCCGCCCATCTAATGCAAATGAATCCAAAATCCGACACATCAATCGAATAAAAGTCCAACCAAGATATGAAGATACGAATAGGGTGATTCGAATAGTGATTCGTATGGTGATTCGTATGGTGATTCGAATAATAGAGGTAAGACAAGTAAGTATGTGTGTCGCATACATGGATTCAGAAATAAAAAAAATACGTGTTTGTAACAGAGAATCACATACAGCTAACTAGAACTGAAGTACAGTAATTGACAAATAAATGAGAGAACTATCAGAGAATGTACTCGCCTGCTACTCTGAAAAGAGTAGTGTAATATCAGATGCCTGCACTAGAGTCATAATGTCCTAAACAGATTAATATGAGTCATGATATGTAAAATACAAGAGAATTGAAAGCTACAATGCAAACTACATGAATCTAGGTCAAACTAGGCCAAAGTCAACCCTTGGTCAACTCTGGTCAACTGCACTAGTCAACTAGGTCAAACTAGGTCATGTCCTAACCCAGCAAGTCTTACTAGGCCTAACTAAGACTATCCGAACAAGCACACATCAATACAAGGCTATACAAGCCAACATACACCCAACTCTATATAGCATGCAATTATTCAATACTCAAATAGGCAAGAATTTACATTGGATATACACTAGGTAATCTATTACTTTAAGCTATATATGTCTACACATATATACACATGCATATATTGGTATTCAACATTAGGTCTATAATCATGGCATTTCAAATGGTTGTATAAACTTATATATTACAACACAATATGCTAACATATATATAATATACATACATAGCTAAGTTAACTGTATTCATAAATACTTATTTAAGAGGCTATGTGTGTGTATGTGAATATGGCAAAGGGGCAAGTAAGGGTTAAATGGGCATACATAGTGTATACATATCAAAGAGTGTCAAAGTGTAAGTGAACAATGTGTCAAGTATGATAGTGTCAACATAATGTAAGGGGGTACATGAGGTAATATAGGATTTGTGTTAACATAGAACATTACATCTCATTAACTTGTATATTGCAAACATTGTATCGATTATTACATTACATTCATGCTTGCATTCATTCATCATTCATTTATTCTCTTGCACTATTATATGCACCATACATTACATATTATGGAACCTACATATTTATTACAAGCCATACTTATACATGCTTATATTAGATAGGATACTTACACCTCATACATCATTTATTTAAACATTTACTCATGCTTGCATTCTCTATTTAATTACATAATGTATATACATTAACATGGGTTAAAATCAAATAGAACATTATATTACACACAAGGGTGCACAAAATGCATATACCGAATAGTAACTCCTACTAATAATCAATACTGTACCATCTCAGCATGAATTAAAATCTAGGATTAAAGTATGTTATAGATCTATGTGTTAGCTTTCCGAAACTTCAAACGGATCGCGTTTTCGTTTCCGGAAACTCCCGGAATCGTGAAAACACCGAGAACGCGTTTGTCTTTCGTACAACTGACACTCAAATAATTCTCCAGAAAGTTACAGAAGGAATTAGACCTATTAATACATGTTTTTGGAAAGCTAACTTCAATACGCTTCTTTTAAAAAAAATGGGAGATTAAACCGAGCTTTGAGCTAGAAGTTATGCCATTTCTTAGTTAGGGCTGAAATTAAAAACGTGGATAAAAATCATGACGGATTTGGGTAGTTTGAGACAAAAGAACACAAGTATATAACATAATATATCAAGAACTCACTCTCTACACTAATATATATATATGAGACACTATAGAACACATCTCCAATACAAAAATATGAGATTAAACATGTAATAATTCATTTATACATAACAACAACACATAGTGTGTTCAAATTTGGGATTTTCCTACATGGACATAACCACAACACAAAGGACACTTCTATGACCTCCAAATGGACACAAAATAGACACAAATGGACACAAAATGGACACAAAATAGACACAAATGGACACAAAATGGACACAAATGGAGATACAACCATGGGGGTCATTCCTATGGGTTCAAAATAGACCTATATGCATGAGGAAATGAAAAGGAGAAGGGATTTATACCTCCCGGTAGATCAAATCGAAGAAAAACCTTCCCGGAGCGACACCGACACGTAGAGATTCCAAAACGACACGAACGAGCTCCGAATCCTCCCAAACTTGGGTAGCTTCCTCCTTATCTAGAATGGAGAAGGAAAGAAAAAGATTTAGTGGTGAAATGGAAGGATTTGGTGGAGAAATTGCTAGGGATTGCTCTCTAGGAATTTGGGGAAGAACAAGAGAGAGAAAAATAGATGGATAATGACAAATGGGAGGCTCAACCCTATCCTTATTGTGGCTGGCCATAAAGGTGGTTTTGTCCTATTAGGAAAAGTCCAAAAGCCCCTACTAACCTATTCTATGAGTATTAGGAAAGGGCTAATTGGTTGGGGCTAAATTAGTCATTCTAAAGTCTCTAATCACACTAACCTTATCCATAATAATTAGTCTAACCTCTAAGTAAAATATTTCTATCATGTGGACTAAAATTAATATCATGTGGGCCATGCCTAACTAGTGTGTGGGTCCCACTAGAGTCAAACTACCCCCGGGTCCCCGTTTCAAGTCGGATTGAGTTGAAATTCGAACCCGACTCAAATAACCCCAAAACAATATCATAAATAATAAAATAATATCAAAATATTTAAAGAGGTCAAATGCAAAAATATCCTTAGGCCAAAAATGACATTAAAATATCATAGTCACATGGTTAGGCTCTAGGTCAAACAGTCTCTAGGGTTTTACTAGCAAAACGTCAAAACCACAAGTCATTGATTTAAATAATTTTAAAATAATTTAAAATCACCAAAAATCATATCATGAATTAAATATCATTATTAAAATAATTATAAACACGAAATTTCAAAATTACCCTCAATCAGAAAATTAAAATAAAATGAAAAAAAAATCAACCCAAAATTTAGGGTGCTCACATCCTACCCACCTTATAAAAATTTTGTCCTCGAAATTAAAATGTTCGTAATCCTTCTAGGTCAAACCCCCACAATCAAATTCCAGAACTTAAATAAATCATACCATCAAAAGGACGACATACAGGGTCATGGCATACGGTGGTAGTGAAAGTCTCATCTAGGTATACTAGTCATGCTAACCGAAACGGTCATAGGGTATCAAAACATACAAGCAATCTAGGGTGCTAAACTAGAGAAGTTACAGAAACAACAAACCATCAAAACTGTAATGCGGTCTACCATCCTATATGAAACTGGTACTTATCAAAACAAAATAAAGGCAACTACCAATTTTCTGAAAAAGGGTACGAAAAATCAAATTCAAAAATTAAGGAATTAAAAATCACTTGCATTGAAATCCAAATCACAATATATATATATATATATATATATATATATATATATATATATATATATATATATATATATATATATATATATATATACAGAGAGAGCGTTAGAGAGGAAAAACTAGCATTATGTAATGTTATGTGGTTTGTGTGTGTATGGGTGCATGTGAAATATACATGAAATTGTATCTGAGCTATCATGTTACACTACTCATGGCATATGGGTTAACAACCTACAATACACAACCTATTTAATCATAACATGCATGGCTAACCATAAACATCTATAAGAGGTAGAGATTTAGTTATGTATATACATATATTATAACATGTATGCCTAAGCTCTATATATATCTATAAAAGTATGTGATCATAACATAGAGAGGAAAGGTTAGGTTACATGATAGCGTATACTAAGTTAGGGTGTGTGTGTGTCCTTGTACAGGGTTATAGCTTAGTATTGAAAGGTTAAACCCAGTTTTAGTTCAGCATTTACATACAAAATCTGAAAATAAGCTAACATTTAAACCAGTGTAATATTAACATAATGCAGTCTCAGATTTTACAAATTTAACATAACTTAACCAATTTCTCTAAAAATTAAAACTCTGTAGATATCATACATGTGCAGTTATGTAGACAAAACTAATAACATGAAATTTATATTTAAATTACGAATTTAAACTGGAAAAGCAGAAAACCAAAAATATTGGGGTTTTGAAAATTTTAACATTAACAACATATTAATATGTATTTAGATAGGTGGAAAATCAAGTGTAGCATGCATACGTATCAGGCAAGTGTCCACTATGTAAATATACTCATATATTCTCATGTCCCAAAAAAAATTAATTCTACGTTAAGACCAACATTTAGATTCCTACCAAGATCGCAAAATAGGTGATTGACGAAATCAAGACAGTTTTATTATTATTATTCAATACTAGAATAATAGCAAGAAGGAAATAACGATAAAAGCTGTTTGCTTATTTGCCTAAAAGAAGGAACCATTTTGAAACCAGAGCTAAATATCAAATCTAAGATAAAGTCTAGCAAATTCATCGATTCATTGTATTAAGAAGAAACTCATAGCAAGAAGTTACACAAGCTACTCCTAAGTTAAATAATTAGAAGCAAAACAAATAATAATTCTTTTTGAAGGACTGCATCAAAGTAGAGAAAACATGCTTGAAAATATTTAAGGTACAATCTGATAATCATATGCATCTATCCAAAATCATGGTACTCTAAATTCCCGTCATACTAGTAAGCAAGGCTACGATAATCACAGAGTCCTTGACTTATGCACATACCTCTAGAATCATGGTATTTAACATTTTTGCGGTGCCGCTAGCTTGGCTGCGAAAACCTTAAATTCCCATACCCGAGAAATATATCCAGAGTCAGACTATATATCCTCACCATGCTGGCTAATATGACTATAGAAGACTAGATTCCATAACATAGATGACCTAGCCCATATAATTTCATCTTGTCAAAAAAAAAATTAAATCAAATCAACAATGTATACCCATAAATCAAATCAAATTTATCAACGAACTTCAAAATTCAAAATGAACAAAAATCCATCAAAATACAACTCGGATGCAACAGCTATCATCAAGATTCAAAATTCGACAATCATTCATCAAAATCAATGAATACAACTCAAATTCAACCATAATCCATCAAAATCAAATTTAACAACAGTAAGTAAAAATAAATCAAATCAAGGGAAAAAAGAGTTCTCAAATCGAAGTTAAAATAAGATTCTCAAGGGTCGTTCCGGGAATCTCTCAAGGGTTCCTAACTATGATTGAGTACCTTCAAGATATATCCTACTCCTACTGCAGGCTGTAGTGGTACTCAAGTTCGAATACCACTACATAAACTCGACCTGCATGGGCCACCACTAAAAAACGTGTCACGACCCGCACCCACCGTGAGGGTACGAGTATGTAACAACGCCCAGCCTACGTCGCAGTGTCGGCGGTAGAACGCTGTTCTAGGTCATGAACTATAACTAGCATAATATGAATACTCTCTATAAGGAGGCCAACACAGAGGTACAACTCAATCACAATCTAAGATAGAATGATAAAGATAGATAAACAAGAAATCCAAAAGGAATACAGGAGATAGAAGTCTAAGTGTCTAAAATACATAATCCTAGAAATACATCTCAAAACTCAAATACAGTAATCCACAAGTAAATACAACTCAAGACAACTAAAATAACTATCTATACAATCTCTACTGTGTCTCCTCTAGGCTAGCAGGCAACCTCCAAGCTATCTGTAAAATTTATCAACAGGTCTAGTCAGGACAGGAATGAGCACATCTCATCTAGAAAACCCAAGTAAATGACAGAGAACTATTAAGCAGTTATAGACAGTTGTATTGATGAATATGGCAGTTTATATTCAGATGATGGTATGGTAAGACAGATAAAGTACAAAGAAAGTAAGTAACTAAACAAGAGAATAAATCATAGCAATAAAGACTGTAAAATAAAATCTAGCTGAACTAGAGTAACATAATGAGTTCAGATGGTACATTATAAGTCGAGTGTAATCCCAATGTGAGTCTAATATAAGATGAGTCGAATGTGATTCTAATCATTGTTCTAATAAGGTGAATCGAATAAGGTGATACGAATAAGGTGATACGAATAGTGATTCACAATGTTCTAACAACGATTCGAATAAATTTTCCAAGTGTAGTTTAAAATACTTAGTTAGACATGTAAACGGCTAAGGGTAAATCCGGCACATCACACACCTGGCCGGGTGTGGAATGGCTATCGTTCGAATATATTCACAGGGGATGGTTTGAATAGTATGAATGTTCACATGTCTAATCAAGTATTTCCCTGCCCATCTAATATAAATGAATCCAAAATCCGACACACCAATCGAATAAAAGTCCAACCAACATATGAAGATACGAATAGGGTGATTCGAATAGTGATTCGTATGGTAATTCGTATGGTGATTCGAATAATAGAGGTAAGACAAGTAAGTATGTGTGTCACATACATGGATTCAGAAATAAAAAAAATACGTGTTTGTGACAGAGAATCACATACAGCTAACTAGAACTGAAGTACAGTAATTGACAAATAAATGAGAGAACTATCAGAGAATGTACTCGCCTGCTACTCTGAAAAGAGTAGTGTAATATCAGATGCCTGCACTAGAGTCATAATGTCCTAAATAAATTAATATGAGTCATGATATGTAAAATACAAGAGAATTGAAAGCTACAATGCAAACTACATGAATCTAGGTTAAACTAGGCCAAAGTCAACCCTTGGTCAACTCTGGTCAACTGCACTAGTCAACTAGGTCAAACTAGGTCATGTCCTAACCCAGCAAGTCTTACTAGGCCTAACTAAGACTATCCGAGCAAGCATACATCAATACAAGGCTATACAAGCCAACATACACCCAACTCTATATAGCATGCAATTATTCAATACTCAAATAGGCAAGAATTCACATTGGATATACACTAGGTAATCTATTACTTTAAGCTATATATGTCTACACATATATACACATGCATATATTGGTATTCAACATTAGGTCTATAATCATGACATTTCAAATGGTTATATAAACTTATATATTACAACACAATATGCTAACATATATATAATATACATACATAGCTAAGTTAACTGTATTCATAAATACTTATTTAAGAGGCTATGTGTGTGTATGTGAACATGGCAAAGGGGCAAGTGAGGGTTAAATGGGCATACATAGTGTATACATATCAAAGAGTATCAAAGTGTAAGTGAACAATGTGTCAAGTATGATAGTGTCAACATAATGTAAGGGGGTACATGAGGTAATATAGGATTTGTGTTAACATAGAATATTACATCTCATTAACTTGTATATTGCATACATTACATCTATTATTACATTACATTTATGCTTGCATTCATTCATCATTCATTTATTCTCTTGCACTACTATATGCACCATACATTACATACTATGGAACCTACATATTCATTACAAGCCATACTTATACATGCTTACATTAGATAGGATACTTATACCTCATACATCATTTATTTAAACATTTACTCATGCTTGCATTCTCTATTTAATTACATAATGTATATACATTAACATGGGTTAAAATCAAATAGAACATTATATTACACACAAGGGTGCACAAAATGCATATACCGAATAGTAACTCCTACTAATAATCAATACTGTACCATCTTAGCATAAATTAAAATCTAGGATTAAAGTATGTTATAGATCTATGTGTTAGCTTTCCGAAACTTCAAACGGATCGCGTTTTCGTTTCCGAAAACTCCCGGAATCGCGAAAACACCGAGAACGCGTTTGTCTTTCGTACAACTGACACTCAAATAATTCTCTAGAAAGTTACATAACGAATTAGACCTATTAATACATGTTTTTGGAAAGCTAACTTTAATACGCTTCTTTTAAAAAAATGGGAGATTAAACCCAGCTTTGAGCTAGAAGTTATGCCATTTCTTAGTTAGGGCTGAAATTAAAAACGTGGATAAAAATCATGACGGATTTGGGTAGTTTGAGACAAAAGAACACAAGTATATAACATAATATATCAAGAACTCACTCTCTACACTAATATATATATATATATGAGACACTATAGAACACATCTCCAATACAAAAATATGAGATTAAATATGTAACAATTCATTCATACATAACAACAACACATAGTGTGTCCAAATTTGGGGTTTTCCCACATGGACACAACCACAACACAAAGGACACTTCTATGACCTCCAAATGGACACAAAATGGACACAAATGGAGATACAACCATGGGGGTCATTCCTATGGGTTTAAAATAGACCTATATGCATGAGGAAATGAAAAAGAGAAGGGATTTATACCTCCCGGTAGATCGAATCGAAGAAAAATCTTCCCGGAGCGACACCGACACGTAGAGATTCCAAAAGGACACGAACGAGCTCCGAATCCTCCCAAACTTGGGTAGCTTCCTCCTTATCTAGAATGGAGAAGGAAAGAAGAAAATTTGGTGTTGAAATGGAAGGATTTGGTGGAGAAATTGCTAGGGATTGCTCTCTAGGAATTTGGGGAAGAACAAGAGAGAGAAAAATAGATGGATAATGACAAATGGGAGGCTCAACCCTATCCTTATTGTGGCTGGCCAGAAAGGTGGTTTTGTCCTATTAGGAAAAGTTCAAAAGCCCCTACTAACCTATTCTATGAGTATTAGGAAAGGGCTAATTGGTTGGGGCTAAATTAGTCATTCTAAAGTCTCTAATCACACTAACCTTATCCATAATAATTAGTCTAACCTCTAACTAAAATATTTCTATCATGTGGACTAAAATTAATATCATGTGTGCCATGCCTAACTAGTGTGTGGGTCCCACTAGAGTCAAACTACCCCCGGGTCCCCGTTTCAAGTCGGATTGAGTTAAAATTTGAACCCGACTCAAATAACCCCAAAACAATATCATAAATAATAAAATAATATCAAAATATTTAAAGAGGTCAAATGCAAAAATATTCTTAGGCCAAAAATGACATTAAAATATCATAATCACATGGTTAGGCTCTAGGTCAAACAGTCTCTAGGGTTTTACTAGCAAAACTCTCAAAACCACAAGTCATTGATTTAAATAATTTTAAAATAATTTAAAATCACCAAAAATCATATCATGAATTAAATATCATTATTAAAATAATTATAAAGACAAAATTTCAAAATTATCCACAATCAGAAAATTAAAATAAAATGAAAAAAATCAACCCAAAATTTAGGGTGCTCACATGAGATATTGTTTCGACGCGCCGGCTGGTCTCTACGGATACTGTGTCATCTGCAACGAGTGGATGACTGTATCCGATTAATTCCTGCTATGGCCTTACGAGGGACCTGTGCTCAATCATACCTGTCTACGCGAACCCCTGGGTTGGCTATCCTTGCTGAAAAGATACGATCTGTGGATTTTCTAAATAACATGATGCGAGGATAACCTCGTCCCACTAGAAACTCGTAGACTTGATTGGCCGTGAAAACGACTTGCTTGTATCCTATTACCTTCCATGAATAACTGAGGGAAGCAGACTGTCATGGTACGTGATCCAACCCATGTTCTTGTTTGATTGTTGGGTTGGTCATCGTACTATGATAGGCTGTGAACCGAAGTTATGAACGGAAGACTTATTCTGGTTTTGAAGTGCTACTTCTGTGAATGACTGAGGAACATGGTTTATCATGGTACATGATCCAACCCATGTTCTTATTTGATTGTTGGGTTGGTTATTGTGCTGCGATAGGCTATCGACCGAAGTCACAATCAGGAGATTTTATTGTTTATACCTTTTAACTTATGTGAAAGTTATAGAGTACGACACGTCCCGACTCCATGCGGCACCTTTTGTCCTTGTTTGGTTGTAAGGGTGCCATATGGGTTCGAGGATGTTGTGCTACCCTATAATAGTAGCATAAGTATTACTATTATCAATCATTCTATTAACTGGGTTTTTAATCTTAACTCTTGTGCCCCTTTGGCGGTACTTGCTATTCGGGGCTGACCTCGCTAGTTTTGTTTGGCCAGATCTCGTAGCAGAGCCGGAGGACACGATCTTCCTCCCTGACATCCATGGTGCATACTAGGAGCATGGCGGTTCGGGGACTCGAGTGGGTTTCTTCTCCACCACTCCTGCTTATACTTTTGCGGCGTTTAGCCACCGGCACCGGTTAGCCGGATTACTTGATATTTTGTGTCAGTACATAATTGTAATTAAACAGACTGCAGCTGTGTATAATTTTGTACTCTTGACTCTCTGAGACAGCTAAATTATAAAGCTAGTCTCTCATGACCATTTTGATGAAGCATCGGGGACGCCTTACTGCTTTATTTTTAAATGTTTATTTAATTGCTGATGTGACTTGATTGATTGAGACATAGAACTCTGTGGGACCATAGGAGATTTGATTGTAGCATGTACCCCCTAGTCTTTCGACAGCCATGATCGCCGTATGACGTTACGTACCTCATATGGAGTAGCTGGCCTAGTCCGTCTCCGTATTTCGGTACTGGGGTGTGACACTAATGTTGTTTGGAGGAGCATGGAGGCCATGGTATTTTCCATGGACATGTTCTTTGTGGAAGCCATTAATTTCACTTATGGCCGCATGAGCATTTTTAGCTTCGGCCGCATGAGCATTAATTGCATGACCCTTTTATTTTAGTTGCTTGCAAGCTTGCATGCATTTGCATGTAACTTGCCTGAGCCACATAGGCCATTGGCTTTAGTCTGAGCCGCATGGCCATTAAATTAAAGTTGGTCGCCTGACCCTTTATTAATTGCATGGCCATTAGCTTTTGCATCAATTGTGTGGCCCTTTTGCTTGCATACAGTTGCTGGCCGCATATGGGAACAAAAGTTGGTCGCATGGCTTTTCCTTTATTATTTTGCATACATCAGCTTAAGTGCTTGTATGGAAATAAATTGTATTATTTAATGCTTAGCAATCAAAAGTTGCTGAGCCGCATAGGCTAACTCAATTGCTGGCCAATAAATAAATGCATTAGCATTAGCAGTAGTAGGCCACATGGAATTGCCATTTGTGGATCTATTTAATTAGTGCATCATTGGCAATATACATGGCCATGCATTTATTAGCATTATTTGCTTTGCATGCCTCAGTGCATTAGTATTATTAGCCTTATTGCATGCGTGCATGGCATTAGCAAATTTCATTTGCTGGCATGCTAAAATTGCTAATATTTAATATATTTAATTGTCTTTCCTAATGCAAGCAAAATTGCTTGCATGCTAGTAATGTGCTTATGGCCGCATGGGTTTTTTTTGGGCTACATTTAATTGCCTTGGCCATGTTATGGCCGCATGCGACTTTAAATAATTTAGTGAGCCGCAGGAGGGATTAATGCGTTATATTAATGCATGCAAGCATTCCTTAATATATTAATGCATTAGCTGAGTACTTTTGCATGGCAAATTATTAAATACATTAGTTTAAGCATATTTGCATAACCTTTGTTTAAATGCATTAAGCAAGCATCAGTTGCAAGCAGTAGTTGCATGCTTGCATATATGCTTATTCATTTCGGCCGCATGGCATGGCCTTTCAATAAATGGCATGCAAATGCATGCAACTGTTGCATGCCTTTTAGCAATTGCTTTTGGCCAACTAATGTGAGTCGCATGGAATCATTCCATATTGCCCGGCCGCATATGGCCAACTGCTTGAATGGCCAGTTAAATAATAATTTGTGGTCGCATGATTGCTTGCATAAATATTTAATTTGTGCCGCATGGCATACTAGCATTAATTGTAGTAGGGTCCCACAAGGTTTGTATCCATGTAATTTTAGGCCACTTGGCCTCAGTACTTGAGTGGCCACGTGTTCCTTTTCTTTTGCTTGAGTGGAAGCTTACATTTAATTGCGGGTTCCTCTCTCCTTGTCTTTTATGGTTGCATGAATATTACTTGCTGGCCGCATGGCCCCTTCAGTTATTTTCTGGCCGCATAAGATTTGGCTGGCCGCATGGGTGGCCTCCCACTCTCCTTGGCCGCATGTTTGTTCTCCCACTTTTGGGCCGTATGAGGTCCACTTTGATTGTTTAAATATTTTATTTGCCTGAATTGTGGTTAGAATTTTTTTCCACCCCCAACATGAAAGTTGTAGAGTTTCTCCTTGGCTTCAAGAATATATATTATAAATATATTATTATTTAATTGCGCAAGTTTCTTCCCTCCTTGATAAATGAGAATGACTTTACAGTGACCC
Source organism: Iris pallida (assembly GCA_029216955.1). NCBI lineage: Eukaryota > Viridiplantae > Streptophyta > Magnoliopsida > Asparagales > Iridaceae > Iris > Iris pallida. The sequence goes on along the minus strand of JANAVB010032619.1, from coordinate 4,695,246 downwards.
GTGGTGGTGCACTCTTGACTAGTAATAATGAATGATAATTCTTGATAGTGGCCCACCGTGGCGCACTCTTGACATGATAAACCTGACATGATACTTCTCGAAATGCTGTTGCGACGGTTAACCTGACATGACCAATACGAATGACCTGGACACCGTGGACGATTGTGCTTGTACAAATAAACCCGTCTTGTCTTACAACATGTCTAGGACGGGAACCCCTGAGTACCACGGTCAGGGATACCCACTGAATTCGACTAAGGCTAACAACTAGAATAATCCAGTAGTCATAAAGAGATTTCTCAGCTACAGGCAATTCCGTTATCTGCCACTTGGGATCTGTAGCCTGCCGACGAGTAGGGCACATTTCCAGCACACTGTCATGTGTTGTACCCTTATTGTACTAATATTCGACGTGGATAACTTGGATGGTCTGCAGGGCTTGTGGCTGTGGAACAATCTCACTGCATCTTGCTAGTAACTAGGCCTGTGATAACCCTAGTTAGTTAAAGTATCAAGCCGTACATATTGCTTGGCCGTGAATGTTGGATGGAGTTTACTCAGTATAGTCTTGTCTTGATCCTGTAATAGATTGTTACACATCCTGATTTCTTATTTTATCTTGCCGATAAATGGTGGGAGAAGCCAAGTTTTGTTCAGACAAAGGGTTACAACCCCGGTCCTTGTTTGGTTTACGGGTTGTAATCTGGTTATCTGAATAGTCCCATGGTTATCTTATCGTACATCACATGTCATGTTTTTTCCTTAATTACTGTCTTTTATTATGTAATTATATTCTTGTGCTAATTGCTGGTTTTAGTTCCTAAGTGAAGCCTCCTTTGTGGCACTTGCTCTTTCTGGGGTCTGACCCAGCTGGTTTTGTATGGCCAGATACCGTAGCAGCACCAGAGGATCTACCGACTTTCCAGCCACATGGTGACCACTAGAAGGAATCTTGGTAACGAGTGGATTTATTTTGGCTCTCCCACTCTATTAGAAAATTATTCTTTTGAGGCATTTAGCCGCCGAGCAAGTGTTAGCTCGTGTACATTTTTACTTACTGTCTGCCTACGGGCTGTAACATGATTGGCAACCTAGGGTTGATCATGTATGACTAAACTCTTGCTAGTCCTCACATTTTGTAACGACTAGCTTCATGATCAGCTGAATATGTAATGTTTGGGATGTCTTACTATTGTATATTTGGTGATCTTACATCTTGTAACATTTACTTACTTGCTTGTGATTGAGACACTAGGCTTGTCATTGACCATAAGAGACTGATGGATTGTAGATAAACCCTCATATATCTAGACAGCCGTGACCGTATAGTGGAGTGGATCCCATTTCATTATACGTAGCTGGCTATGTCTGTCCCCGCTCTCCAGTGTTCTGGTTCTGGGGCGTTACAACTATCGACAAATCTGACCTGCCATGTAATGTGCATCCTTCTCCTTGGATAGTTAGGCCCAATACTCATCCAACCATTTGACAAAAAACTTTTCCTCATCCAAATGTTGGAAGTGTTGCCCGTCAATTTTTGTAAGTTTGTTAAAACTTGTATCAAAAAATATTGTACGGTAGTCCTCCATCTGATCCGGATCTTGCTTTGAGATTGTTATTCCCGAAACAGATCTAGATGGAAAAACGATCAGAATTTATGAGATCATTTGCAAATAAATTTGCTCTCTATTCTGATAAGCAACTGTCAGACGCAGAGATCTTCTTGCAAATAAATTTGCTCTCTGTTCTGAATATATAGGATTCCGGAGAGTACTTGCAAATGAATTTGCTCTCCTAATTTTCTTAAGTTGAGACTTCGGAGATTCCTGCAAACGAGTTTGCTCTCCAGAAGTACCTGAACTGAGTTTCAGCACTTTAGAGATTCCTGTGAACGAGTTCGATCGCTCTCGAAAAGTGTCTGAAGAGTTTTATGATTTTGGAGATTACGACAAACAAGTTTGCTCTCCAAAATATTTTGCAGTCTACCAATAAGAAGAAGAAAGAAAGGAGATTTCAACAACCCTGCTGGGGTGATGAAAATTACCGTTGCTCAAAGCAAGATTCACCTTTATGCGGTCTGCTTCCAGGACGAGCAAGTTCTAAAAGAACTTCTGGAACGCTCGTTAGTCAACTTTTTGTGACTCGAACGGGCTTCCTGAACTCAACGGGCTCCCTTTGCTTTTTTACTTTGGTGCCTCTTACAAAGGATGCCATGAGGCTCTATTTATAAAGTGGAGTGAGACTTCACCTTTTCTCCTATCTAATGTGGGACTAACATACCAATACTCAAAAATGGTGTTTGATATTTTAGATCATCCCACAATCAGTATAATCGTGTGCCAGTCCATGCCTACCGCCCGAATACATCCGTGCATGCACGAGGCATCCTGGAGCCCGTGTCCCAGTTCGAGTCTGAACGACAAAAAGTAACTTGCTTCATTGTTGGAGTTAATCCTTTTTCCTTCTAGGTAAATACCCTTACATGGCACCCACATGTGTCCCACGACACCCCATGTGCATACCTCAATACATACAAAGCAATATATTGAGATACTCACTTGGTGGTGTAGTCGTGTGGGACTATTTTACACTAGTCCAAAAACAAAAACACTAACGAAGCTTTCATCTCTTGTGAATGAAATTCGTTTAGCGTCCCTCTAAAACATCTAGATCCACTAACAGCATATGTTTTAATACCAATTGCAAGGGATCATTTTCCCTTAATTAAGGATTGTTTGGATGCATGAAGTGGACGAACGTGCAAAAAGTGTGAAATTCGAGCTTTGCGTATGCATATCTTTCTACTTCCTTTGTTTGGATAATTGGAGTATTCAACTTGGAAATGAATTACTGCGTCAATATTCCGTCACCGCCCCCAATATTTTACTCCGTCTCTGGTGGTTGTTAAGACCAGCCACCGCTAACATAACTGTAGTCCTCCACCTCCTCTCTCCACCTCGATCCAGAGTGTCACCACTAGGGGTGAGCATTCGGTTTATTCGGTTCAAACCGAACCGAATAATCGAAAACCGAATTGGACCGAAAACAGAATAAGCAAAACCGAAACCGAACCGAATTGATCCATAACTGAATCAAACCGAACCGAATTAAATCGGTTCGATTTTCGGTTTATTCGGTTTATTCAATTTTTTGGTTTATTTGCAATTTTTTTTGTTAATATATATAGTAACTAAATATACCTAAATTTATTTAGTATATACCTATAGTATATACATATGTATATTCGGTATATACCTATATATATTAATACATGTGTGTGTATATATAGTATATACATATATATATATATATATATATATATATATATATATATGTTATATATTATATATATAATATATATATATATATATATATATATATATATATATATATATATATATGTATATACTATATATACACACACATGTATTAATATATATAGGTATATACCGAATATACATATGTATATACTATAGGTATATACTAAATAAATTTAGGTATATACCGAATATACATATGTATATACCGAATATACATATGTATATATAGGTATATATAGGTATATACCGAATATACATATGTTGAAAATACTAAATAAATTTAGGTATATATAGGTATATACCGAATATACATATGTATATACCGAATATATATATATACTATTTAATTTTTCTTATTCGGTTTTCGGTTTTAGACCGATACCGAAACCCAAAATCGAAATCGAATAAGAAAATTTAGTATTTTCAAAACCAAAACCGAACCGAATTTTTTTTAAACTGAACCGAATCTTTTATTCGGTTCGGTTCGATTTGGTTTTCGGTCCAAAACCGAATAATGCTCACCCCTAGCCACCACCTTGCTTACTCTCCCGAGTCCAACATTCTTGTTAAAAACATGGATGTAGAATTGGCCATAAAGTGTATCATTTTGCTCAAACAGTATGAATTAAACGGTACAAATTCCACTTTCCCGCTCACTGTCCAGCCGAAATGCGGCATCCAAACAGCCACTTGTACCCAGGACTACCCCAAGCTTAATTATGCAGCACCTAATCGTCAATTTCAACCCCCATGTCAATATATTTGGTCAATATTGGGAGCGTTATTGGCTCGAGAGTTTGTACGTGCCATGCCTACTAGAAGGTTCGGCACTTCCTTCACCAACGGCAGGCGTCCACCCCTTTTCTGCGCGCGGCTATCAAGGTCAACATGTTTGCCTTGCCAAAGCCAAATCCCTCGTGTTAGAATTGGAAATTCTAAATTTATATATATAATGTTTACTAGTTGAATGAATATAATGTTTGAATCTGAAGTCACCCCCATTGCAATGATTGTAGTACGTAATGTTTGAATCCGTTCAAATGACGTTGAACATTTAGTTGGTCGCACAATGCTAGGTTTTTTTTTCGGCAGTTTGTACTGTAATCAACATTTCTCTTGTGCAAACATGGTAATCCGACAGTTTTATTTTGGCTCGTGCTCAGTATGAGTAGACTATATAAGCCTCCACTCTACATGTTGCAAAAGTATTCAAATTCACGAGCCTAGTAGCAGCGAGCAATCGAAGTACGTCCATACAATGCAGACGAGGTCCCTAAGTTGCACAGGTGTAACCTTCGAGTGCAAATCGGTGACACCACTCCCCTCCTCTGCTCCCCATGAAGCAGACAGACCAAATGGAGGCCGCTGGGTCTGGCTCCCTTGGAACTAAGGGAACTCCTTCAAGATATTTCCCTTCGGGGAAGAGATCGGTAGGTCCCAGAGCCGACGAGCAAGTAGCCACTTCTGTGACATGGACGACAATGGTGATGACAATGACGATGAGTCGATCATAGTCGACGATATAGAAGAGCAGAAAGTAGAGAGACAGTCGTCGCTTCAAGTACTTGAGAACAAGAGGCGGAGTGGCTCAGCGAGAGGAGCGGCTAAGCCTAAAGAGTCCCGTCTGTCCATAATTTTGCTTGACCAGGGGCTGTTCACAGTGTATAAATGCCTCTTTGTCGTCTGTTTCACCCTCAACATTGTGGCTCTCGTCCTAGCGGCCTCAGGCTGCTTCCCCTACGCGAAAGCTAGGCCCGCGCTCTTCTGCATGGAGAATATCCTAGCCCTCACCCTCTGTCGTAGTGAGGCCTTCCTGCGTATCGTCTTCTGGCTCGCCGTCAAGCTACTGGGAAGGAGATACGTTCCTCTTTTTGTGAAAACTGCGACCACTTCCTTCCTGCAATCTGTTGGAGGAATCCATAGCAGCTGCGGCGTATCTTCAGTTGCTTGGCTAATTTATGCTCTTGTACTTGGCCTTCACGACCGTAAGAATACCCCTGCAGAGATAATCGTAGTAACTTCCACCATTATGTCCCTTCTTTGCTTCTCTTGCTTGGCCGCTTTCCCGCTTGTTTGCCACCTCCATCACTGTGTTTGAACGCACCCACAGATTTGCTGGATGGACGGCCCTTGCGTTCCTCTGGGTGTTCGTCATTCTCTCAGTAGGCTACGATTCCAACATGGACTCATATCGCAATCTCAAAGGCTCCAGACTCATGAAGCGACAAGAATTTCGGCTGACCGTGGCCATCACATTCTTCACGATCCTCCCATGGATCACAGTAAGACGCGTCTCCGTCTCTGTTAGTGCTCCATCCGGACACGCCTCTATCATAAAATTTTCTGGAGGGGTGCAACCTGGCATACTCGGAAGGATTAGTAGGTCTCCTCTATCAGAGTGGCACGCTTTCGGTATCATATCAGATGGTAAAGCTAGCCACATGATTCTTGCGGGAGCGGTAGAAGACTTCACCAAAGGTCTGGTTTCAAACCCACCGACCCATTTATGGGTGAGAGGAGTTCATTTTGCCGGTCTACCATACTTGGACAACAGGTACAAAAGGGTTGTTCTGGTGGCTACGGGTTCTGGCATATGCGTGTTTCTCTCCTTCTTGCTACAGAAAGGCAATGCGGATGTGTGCGTGGTGTGGGTGACCAAGGGAGTAGAGCATAACTTTGGGAGTGAGATTAAGGAGATGATGAACGGCCATCCGACGAATAAGGTCATAATGCATGATACCGCTGTGCACGGTCGACAGAACGTGGCAGAGATGACGATTGAGGCGGCAAAGAATTGGAAGGCGGAGGTGGTGGTGGTGACTAGCAATCTAAAAGGGAGTAAAGATGTCGTTGAGGCATGCAAGGCCGTTGGAATAGCCGCATTTGGGCCAATATGGGACTCCTAATTGTTACTTAAAATCCAAGCTTTCATTAATTATTTTTTTGTTCTTTTTTGCTTGTTGAAGAATAAAGTGCTATCTTTTTGGGCCACATTTATTGCTCCTTGTATTTATTTTGGTTAAGTTCTTTGATATAATGCTAACAAGATTGTATGCTATGAATATTGTAAGTTCAAGAGCTTAATGCTAACAAATATCCTACAGGAACTCATGGGGTCTTAATTTTAAAGACTCGTTTATTAATAGTTGTTTGATTGCATGCATCTCATCCCTTGATTTTTCAAGGACCTAGCAAAGGCCTAAATGCAAAAAATAATGCCATGTGTGATAATCACATTGCAAGTTACTATTTGAGTTCCTATTTTGTTTCTGTAGTTCGACTCTAATGCTAGTATTATAAGACTAAGGGGCTAATGAGAATCAGAGCCGACCCGGCGTGTTAGGTTGTCCTAGCCGAAACTAATTTGGTTATCCCTTGACGCTTATTGAAAAGATGTAACTTAAAGGAATCGAGTAGGTTTTGAAGTGGTACCCATCCCAACCTCACAACAATGGGACCGTGACATTGATTATACTAACTACAATTTCTCACCCGATGGTCAAGTGATCCACAAATAACACAATGCCTTAATCTTATCCAATAACTAACAATAATTTACCCCTATTATGGCAACATAGGCTAGTTGATATTGGCTGAATCTATCTATTGTTAAATTGGTGTAGCTCTAACTAGAGTATGAGCTGTCCATAACGCATATACAACATAACTATAGAGCATAATTTGCAAGGTAATGTACTGAAGGTAAATGTAGACAAATAACTCCACTTGTATATTACATTCATCGAGTCAATGCTCATATTCTCACATTCATATTCAGTATCAACCACTTGGTGACCAGTTGGTCCCAACATTTCCAATTATTACTTGGTGATCTATTTGGTCCCAACATTTCTAACTTTCCTTGGTGCCCATTTTGTCCCAAACGATCCCAACTTTCTTGGTGAACCATTTGGTCTCAACATTTCCAACTTTTATGCGTCTCATTCATTAACAATAACATCAAACATGTGGCATCCCTTGTCTTTTATTGTAACTAAGACATCATCGATCTAATTAAGGACATAGCAAGAAAATAAGATAATTCTTTTGTTATGGCATAGAGGAACGTAATAGAAGGGTCAGAACCACCCCACAATTTAAAGAAATGTTGAGAGAATGGGAAATACTTTGCGTGATTAGACTTCAGTTGCACGTCCTCCTGCAATGACACCAACATCGAATCAATGTCTCTTTTATCTCTCATTTCTCATAATTCTCAAGAATGAATTGAGAAATTAATGAAAGCAAATAATAAAAATACTCATAAAAAACTAACACGAAAGGACATTCATCAAAATCAACCAGTGAAAACGTCTACTAAAAACTACAATAGAAAGATATGGAAAGAAACTCTTATATAGATAGCATTCATTAAGATACAATCTACTGTATTTTTGATTCCTTCCATGAATAGAAAAAGTTCTTTATTCATTCGTTCCAATAGAGTAGATGGTGAAAATTTTCTCAATACTCAGTTCCGACTGGGTCATACTAGCTACAAGCCATAAATAGTGCACAACTAGGAGTGGGGAACTAAAGGGATCAGCACATTGGAGAATGCACTAGTTAGAGGTCCGTATAGACTCTGTGGACACTTTAGTTGCAAATGTATTCATATTTACCAGACTATATAAGATATATCCTTCGTACACATGGACTACGACGATGGTGATGATAATGATGATGAGTCGATCATACACGAGGATATGGAAGAGCAGAAAATCCTCGAAGTAGAGAGATAATTATCGCTTCCAGTACATGTAAACAAATACCTCCACTTGTACATTACATTCATCGAGTCAATGCTCATATTCTCGCATTCATATTCAGTATCAAACACTTGGTGACCAGTTGGTCCCAACATTTCCAATTATTACTTGGTGATCTATTTGGTCCCAGCATTTCTAACTTTCCTTGGTGCCCATTTTGTCCCAAATGATTCCAACTTTCTTGGTGGACCATTTGGTCCCAACATTTCCAACTTTTATGTGTCTCATTCATTAACAATAACATCAAACATGTGGCATCCCTTATCTTTTATTGTAACAGAGACATCATCGATCTAAGGACGTAGCAAGAAAACAAGATAATTATTTTGTTATGGCATGGAGGAATATAATAGAAGGGTCAGAACCACCCACCAACTTAAAGAAATGTTGAGAGAATAAGAAATACTTTGTGCGATTAGACTTCAGTTGCACGTCCTCCTGCAATGTCACCAACATTGAATCAATGTCTCCTTTATCTCTACTTTCTCTCATAATTTTCAAGAATGAATAGAGAAATTAATGAAAGAAAATAATAAAAATAATCATCAAAAACCAACAAGAAAGCACATTCATCAAAATCAACTAGCGAAAACGTCCAACAAAAACTACTATAGAAAGATATGGGAAGAAACTCTTATATATATAGCATTCATTAAGATACAATCTACTTTATTTTTTATTCCTTCCATGAAAAGAAAAAGTTCTTTATACATTCGTTCCAATAGAGTAGATGGTGAAAATTTTCTCAATACTCAGTTCCGACTAGGTCATACAAGCTACAAGCCATACATAGTGCACAGCTAGGAGCGGGAAACTACACGGGTCAGCACATTGGAGAATGCACTAGTTAGAGGTTCCTATATATGGACTACGTGGACTCTTTAGTTGCAAATGTATTCATATTTACCAGCCTATATAAGATATGTCACTACCATATTTCTAGTATGAGGGTATTTTTGTCATTTTTAGGGTATTTTAAATTTATTAGAATTAATTAGAATTTATGGAAATTTTTAGGAATTATTTTGGTATTGTTTGGACTATATTGATTTTGGCTAGTTTGGACCCATGTAGATCAACCTATGAGCCAACCCTAGTTAGTTTGAGCTTGGTTAGAAATTGTGACTCTAGTCTAACCTAGCCTAATCTATGGTTAGGTCATTAGAACCTATTTAGCTATAGAAATTAGAAAGCCATAAGCCATGACTTATGATTTAGAGTCTTTATTAATCAAATAAACCATAGCTCATGCAACTTGGCCCAAGCCCAAACTACCAAACCCTAACCCTAAGTGTAGTGGCCGGCCACCTTAGCCTAACATTGGGATTCCCCCACTATAAAACCCCTCCTAGAATTTAGGGCTAGCCTCTTTCTTAGGATTTATCCAAAGCTTTAAGGAAAGAGGTGAGTTCCATCTTTAGAAATTCATATAAAATTCATTTAAATTCCTTTCTTCCCCAAACCTTTTGCATTAGGACCTAAAATCCTTCTTCTTGCTGCTGGTATTGATTGTTTACAGGGAAGCAACAATTTGTGAGATTTTTGGTGGCTTGAGGAATCATTCCATTTGAGGATTTTCACCCATTGTTCATCAATAGGTAACTTTCCCATTTCTCTATGGATTTACATTTTGTCTTCACCAATAGGAAGCCCTAAGGGTCCCCTAAGATTCTGGATAGGATTCGTGTCGGGTGTCTTGGGTTTTGTGTCCGTTTTAGACACGTGTCTGTGTTCCTACGCAGGTGTTTGTGAAAATGCCACAAAGGGGATGTTGGTAATATTTTCAATTTGTTTTTGAACAGGAATGTTAGTTTAGATCTTGCTTATTGATTTCTGTTCTTGTGTGTTTGTGTCAGTGTCATTTTGTGTCGGGATCTTGGCTTGGACACGCGCCGCACACGACCGTACGCACCGCTACAGTGCTCTCCTGCCTATCGGGGTCTGTAGCGGACACGACACGCACTGTTTGGACACGAGACTTGACACGTGGCATGGGGCCATGACTGACACCCCGTGTGTCAAGCCCCATGTGTCCCCGTGTCGTGTCTAGGAAGGAATCGACTGTGCACGACACGTGCACTGTGTGTTCTCAGTATTCTGTTATAGGTGTTCCTGTGTGATTGTTTTAATGCCTTAAATTATGAATTCAGCTGCTAATTTAGATCCAAGCATGACTATTGACATATGTTAAATCTAGTTTACATGTTAGATAGTTTTTTTAATGTGGAGTTTTGGCTCGAATTGGTTTGAATTGTAAATTTCTGATACATCACTGATACGTGTGCTTCCAATTTATTCAACTCATTTAATCTCCTATTTTGGTTAAAGTTTGTTCACTAATATTGGTCCCTACATGTTACAAATCATGTTAGCTGAGTATGAGGTATTAGAGATTAGCTTGGGATGTGTAGAAATGGATTTTTAGTATTCGAGTTGGTTTGAACTGTTAATAACTGTTGTAGCATTCACTGCTACATGAAACTTCACCATTCATTAACTAGGGTTCTCTGTTAAAACCTGGAATTGGCCTCCCCTTCATTACATGTATTGGACCTTTGTTCTAATAACCTGAGAATGGGATATTCATTACCTGAGTTCCAGTTTTCCTTTTTGGACTGTCACTCTATTGATTCATGTCCATTTGTTTACCTATGTTGTATTAACTTGGTTCAGACATGTTGTTTCCAGTTTTCTATTTGATTGAACTGTGAACTGAATTGGTTTTCTTCCCATTTTGCATTGACACACACAGATTTCTGAACTGAGTTCCCTCTCCATGTTTATATCCATGTTAACACACACATTGTTTGTAAGACACACACACACACACAGCCTTTGTATCACCCTCTCTTTACTGTTTTTCTGAGTTAATGTGAAATGATTCCAGATTTCTTTATGTATGGTTCAATAACTGCCTATTGCTCATTGTTTACTGGTTTACACACACACACACACTGTTGAATGTTTACACTGTTTCCAGATTTGCCCACCTAGTGATATACACATTGTTCAAATATGCCTCAATGCATATAGCACACACACACATATTACATTCCTGCACATTGGTTGCCTTTCACGCACACACAGCTACACTTATACACACACACACAATCTCATGTTGCATACACATGCATTTATTCATGTTTTCCTATATGCCTACCTAATGCACAGTCTATATATATGACTATATCTATATATAATGCAATGTATTTTATATATGTAGGTTAATAGGTGCATTGTGATATATGTTCCTATATATATGAGTGTTGTTTATATAGATAGATACATATGGGGTTGTATGGGTTATACAGTTCATGTATATGCCATATGTGTATAACTTGGGTATTACTATATATAGGCAATGTATATACTTGTGTTAAGAATAGGCCTAGGTAGTTTGGTATAGCTTGGTGAGACTAGATAGGGCTTGTACAACATTATTAGACTTAGTATAGCCTAGTTAGACTTGTTAGACCTAGGTTTGACTTCTTGGTTGACCAGGGTTGACCAAGAGTTGACTTTGACCTAGTTAGACCTAGACTCATGTAGAATGCATAGCAGAGCTTTATTTTATCATTTTAGACTTGTTGTGACTTGTGCTGTTCTGATTAGGAGCCAGACACCACTCCTCGGACGATACTTTTCATATTGGACACTAAGATACAGGCGAGTACATTCTCTGATCATTTCATATCCTGCTTAGAATTATTTCCTGCAGTAGATTACTTTACTTGTACTGTCACGATGGTCACACGGATTGGTAATATATGGATCCTTTTTTGAGATGTTATCCTTAGGGAGCATCGGGTACTACGTGTTCTGTGCGTTTTACTTACATGGCGTATCACTATGCTTCTTGGTTCATTTGATCACTTGTGACATGTACCCTCATGATCACAGAGTCTCTTGAATCCTACACTGTTGGGTAACCCCCAGAATCCCCATTTATGGGACATCCATGTATCACCCTTCGGGGGCCGTGCATGGAATCATATAACATAACCTGGCTGGATCCTTGTGTATTGATTGGGGGTACGGGGGAGTAGAATTGGACATGTGAATAATACACCAGTAGTATCTTATCAGAATCATTCCTTAGTGTCTTATCAGAATCATCCCAGGCCATTTACATGTCTATATTGTACTCTGAATCACTAGTCACTGCTAGTCTCTATTTATAGTAGATATTTTTATTACAGCTCTCTCTCTGTTTACATACTGCACTTCTTTCAGTACTTGTATCTTACTTTACTGCATGTTTATATTTTCTAACCTGCTATGATCTGTTGAGATGTACTGTACTCGCTCCTGTCCTGACTGGACCTGTTAAAATTATTATAGAGGACGAGGAGGAGGCTTGCCTGGACACTTACTACGGGGCAGCCTTAGATGACACCAGCGAGCTGGACCCTCAGGAGGACCCAGCTCTAGCTGAGGATATCATCCCGACTGCCTAGACTAGATTAGTTAGGCTGATTTTTATTTGGAGTTCAGAGTTGTATATATTCTTTCATTATGTATCTGAGACCATGTACTTCTGGATATTGCTGGGATTATCTTAGATTACTTTCATCTATTTATTTCCTTGAGTTCTGTTTCATATCGTGCTATCTCTTCCTTAGTTGTGATTGAGTTTATTATTGCTATGTCACCCCCATTCGGGGAGTATAAACTGTTATAGATATATTGTTAGATGTTGTGACCTAGGACAGCGTTCTACCGCCGACACTGCGGCGTAGGGTAGGCGTTGTTACGTTCTCGTACCCTCACAGTGGGTGCGGGTCGTGACACGTTTTTAGTGGTGGCCCATGCAGGTCTAGACTAGAAGTGTAGTGGTATTCGAATTAGAGTATTACTACAGCCTGCAGTAGGATATAGGACATTAATTTTAAGGTACTCAGTCACTTTAGGAAAAATTTCTTTTATTGCCATCTAAATCCTTTTGTCAGCTGATCCTTTGAATTATAATTGTCCGCCTTTATTATTTCGCTTCTTTCTCAGAAATTGATACTCTTGTTTGTCTATCTTCAGGATGGTAGAGACTAGATCGCAGCGTGCCATTCATAAGGATGCTATAGAGGGGACTGCTACCTCTCAGCCAGTACGGCGAGGCCAGGGGACTGCAGCTCCTGCCACCTCAGCTCGTGTTGAGACCTCGGCAGCCGCAGCAGGGGGTACGCATCCACCGATTGGGAGGCAAGACCCGGTCATTCCATAGGATCCCTTCCAGCCGCCATCGCCTCCAGGACATGTAGACGTAGCTCAGATGTTCGCGTATTTCTAGCAGTTCATGGACCGACAGCAGGCTCGGTAGAACAGAGGCATGGAGTTGGCCGTCACGACAGCCGCAGCTCGACCAGTGGTGCAGCAGCCGAGGACACCGGGGATCGAGCAGTTTCAGAAGATGAACCCTAGAGACTTTCTGGGGACAGAGGGGATCCTATATGCCGATGAGTAGATCGAGCATATAGAGGAGATCTTCTGCTTGGCCAGGATTCCAGCAGACCTTCAGATCGAGGCCGCAGCTAGCCGGATGTGAGATCTTGCTCGCACCTGGTATCAGTCAGACCCTAGGGTGGGGGTACCAGGGCAGACTTGGGAGCAGTTCAGGGGCTTCTTCAAGAAGAAGTTCTTTCCAGATTCAGCAGTCAGAGCCTTAGAGTCGCAGTTTGAGAGCTTGGTCCAGGGGAGCCTCTCAGTAGAGGAGTATGCTGGAGAGTTTGGTCGTCTCGACAGGTTCGTGGAGGGCTTGAGCGAGACGGCGAAGGCCCAGAGGTTCCGGAAGGGTCTGGTCAAGGAGGTCAAGTCACTGACCAAGGGCAGCAGAGATGCTACATTTGAGGAGATCTTGACAGGGGCCCTATTGGCTGAGGATGATCTTGAGCTTAGGCTCAAGAGGGGGCGAGACCCAGTTGGGAACAGTAACAGCAGCGGAGGCCAGGCCAAGAGGCCTCACTTTCAGTTTCAGCAGCCGAGGCAGTTCCAGCCTCAGCCGATCCAGCAGAGGCCAGTTCATCATTAGCAGCAGCCGAGGCAGTACCAGCAGGGCCAGAGACAGGTTACCATTTGTGTCTACTGTAGAAAGCCCGAGCATATCGCCAGTGAGTGCAGAAAGAGGCTGGGCCAGTGCCTATTGTGTGGTTCAGCAGACCACCAGATGAGGGAGTGCCGTATAGCACGAGCAGCTCCGGGAGGAGGAGGAGGAGGAGGAGCCAGAGCTCTAGTGGGCCAGCAGCGGGGACTAGCCCTGTCGACGTAGCAGCAGAGGTTCGTCCAGCACCAGCAGCAGGCCAGAGGAGGCCAGCAGGGGCGAGCTTTCGCCATGGCAGCTAGAGATACGGAGGTGACTGGAGAGCTGATTGCAGGTTCGATTCTTCTCGACTCTAGTCCAGCATTTGCATTGTTTGATTCTGGTGCATCGTATAGCTTCATTTCAGTATCTTTTGCGATTAGGCATGGTATAGTAGCTGAATCGTTGCCTAGGACTTACAAGATCACGACCGGGGGTGGTATTATCCTCGTGAGTGATGTTTGTAAGGGTCGGAGAGTAGTTTTGGGAGGCCGTGAGTTGGAGGTGAGCCTGCTCGTAATGCCATTACCGAACTATGATATAGTACTAGGCATGGATTGGTTGAGCAGGCACCACGCCAGCATTGATTGCAGAAGGGGTAGGGTTCTTTTTAGAGCACCAGAGGAGCCAGAGTTCGAGTACTCCAGACGTCAGGCAGAGCAGAGCAGCGGAGTCTTCTGTGGAGTCTCGGTCGAGGAGCAGACGATTCCACACCCCTTGATAGCAGATTATATGGATGTTTTCCCAGAGGAGTTGCCGGGACTGCCACCAGACAGGGACATAGAGTTCTCGATAGACATGGTTCCAGGAGCGGAACCCATCTCTCAGCATGTCTATCGGGTGAACAACAGAGAGGCTGACGGAGATGTATATACGGCAGATAGTCAGGATCCACGGAGTTCCGGTCAGCATCGTCTCAGATCGGGATAGCCGTTTTACTTCCCATTTCTGGAGGAGTCTGCAGACTAGCTTGGGCACTCAGCTCAAGTTTAGTACTGTATACCACCCCCAGACGGACGGACAGTCAGAGCGGACTATTCAGACCCTTGAGGATATGCTGCGGACGTGCGTCCTGGACTTTGGAGGTTCCTGGGAGGATCATCTTCATTTGGTGGAGTTTGCCTATAACAATAGTTACCAGGCCAGCATTGAGATGTCACCTTTCGAGGCTCTGTACGGGCGTAGATGCCGTACACCCTTATCTTGGGATGATGTTGGTGAGCGAGCTTTACTGGGGCCAGAGATGGTTGTTGATGCGGCCGAGAAGGTGAAGCTCATCAGGGACAGACTCCGCGTGGTGCAGGACAGACACCGGCACTGGGCCGATAGCCACCGGAGGCCCTTAGAGTTTGAGGTACAGATTAGAGTAGGATTAGATTTAGGTTGTTTGTTTGTGATTTTGATCATGTTTGTTTATAATATTAATTGAGACCTTACTTGTGATTAGGTCGGAGACTAGGTTTTCTTGAGGATATCTCTGACTCGTGGTACGATATGTTTTGGTGGAGGCGGGAAGCTTAGCCCGCGCTTCATCGGCCCTTTCATTATCAGCGGGAGAGTCGGTGACGTTGCATATAGGCTAGACTTGCCACCTGCACTTATGGGGGTCCACAACGTATTCCATGTATCACAGTTGAGATGGTTCGTAGCTGACCCTAGCCATGTGCTCGATCATTCAGAGATAGAGGTTGGGCCTTCTCTCAGCTATCCAGAGCAGCCAGTAGATATTCTGGATCGACGGGAGAAGGTTCTGAGGAACCAGGTGATACCTTTGGTGCGCGTCGCATGGAGGCGTCATTCTCCAGGAGAGTCTACCTGGGAGCGGGAGGATGAGATGCGCGAGCGCTACCCTAATCTTTTTGGACCGTGAGGTATACTTTCTATCCTTCTCATCAGTTGTATTTCGTCTTTCAATTTCGAGGACGAAATTCTTTTAAGGAGGGTAGATTTGTCACTACCACATTTCTAGTGTGAGGATATTTTTGTCATTTTTGGGGTATTTTAAATTTATTAGAATTAATTAGAATTTATGGGAATTTTTAGGAATTATTTTGGTATTGTTTGGACTAGATTGATTTTGGCTAGTTTGGACCCATGTAGATCAACCTATGAGATAACCCTAGTTAGTTTGAGCTTGGTTAGAAATTGTGACTCTAGTCTAACCTAGCCTAATCTATGGTTAGGTCATTAGAACCTATTTAGCTATAGAAATTAGAAAGCCATAAGCCATGACTTATGATTTAGAGTCTTTATTAATCAAATAAACCATAGCTCATGCAACTTGGCCCAAGCCCAAACTACCAAACCCTAACCCTAAGGGTAGTGGCCGACCACCTTAGCCTAACATTGGGATTCCCCCACTATAAAACCCCTCCTAGAATTTAGGGCTAGCCTCTTTCTTAGGGTTTATCCAAAGCTTTAAGGAAAGAGGTGAGTTCCATCTTTAGAAATTCATATAAAAATCATTTTAATTCCTTTCTTCCCCAAACCTTTTGCATTAGGACGTAAAATCCTTCTTCTTGCTGCTGGCATTTATTGTTTGCAGGGAAGCAACAATTTATGAGATTTTTGGTGGCTTGAGGAATCATTCTATTTGGGGATTTTTATCCATTGTTCATCAATAGGTAACTTTCCCATTTCTCTATGGATTTATATTTTGTCTTCACCAATAGGAAGCCCTAAGGGTCCCCTAAGATTCTGGATAGGATTCGTGTCGGATGTCTTGGGTTTTGTGTCCGTTTTGGACACGTGTCTGTGTTCCTACGCAGGTGTTTGTGAAAATGCCACAAAGGGGCTGTTGTAATATTTTCAATTTGTTTTTGAACAGGAATGTTAGTTGAGATCTTGCTTATTGATTTCTAATCTTGTGTGTTAGTGTCAGTGTCATTTTGTGTCGGGATCTTGGCTTGGACACGCGCCGCACACGACCGCGCGCACCGCTACAGTGCTCCCCTGCCTATCGGGGTCTGTAGCGGATACGACACGCATTGTTTGGACACGAGACTTGACACGTGGCATGGGGCCATGACTGACACCCCGTGTGTCAAGCCCCATGTGTCCCCGTGTCGTGTCTAGGAAGGAATCGACTGTGCACGACACGTGCACTGTGTGTTCTCAGTGTTCTGTTATAGGTGTTCCTGTGTGATTGTTTTAATGTCTTAAATTATGAATTCAGCTGCTAATTTAGATCCAAGCATGACTATTGATATATGTTAAATCCAGTTTACATGTTAGATAATTTTTTTAATGTGGAGTTTTGGCTCGAATTGGTTTGAATAGTAAATTTCTGATACATCACTGATACGTGTGCTTCCAATTTATTCAACTCATTTAATATCCTATTTTGGTTAAAGTTTGTTCACTATTATTGGTCCCTACATGTTACAAATCATGTTAGCTGAGTATGAGGCATTAGAGATCAGCTTGGGATGTATAGAAATGGATTTTTAGTATTCGAGTTGGTTTGAACTGTTAATAACTGTTGTAGCATTCACTGCTACATGAAACTTCACCATTCATTAACTAGGGTTCTCTGTTAAAACCTGGAATTGGCCTCCCCTTCATTACATGTATTGGTCCTTAGTTCTAATAACCTGAGAATGGGATATTCATTACCTGAGTTCCAGTTTTCCTTTTTGGACTGTCACTCTATTGATTCATGTCCATTTGTTTACCTATGTTGTATTAACTTGGTTCAGACATGTTGTTTCCAGTTTCCTATTTGATTGAACTGTGAACTGAATTGGCTTTCTTCCCATTTTGCATTGACACACACAGATTTCTGAACTGAGTTCCCTCTCCATGTTTACATCCATGTTAACACACACATTGTTTGCAAGACACACACACACACAGCCTTTGTATCACCCTCTCTTCACTTTTTTTCTGAGTTAATGTGAAATGATTCCAGATTTCTTTATGTATGGTTCAATAACTGCCTATTGCTCACTGTTTACTGGTTTACACACACACACACTGTTGAATGTTTGCACTGTTTCCAGATTTGCCCACCTAGTGATATACACATTGTTCAAATATGCCTTAATGCATATAGCACACACACACACACATTACATTCCTGCACATTGGTCGCCTTCCACACACACACACACAGCTACACTTATACACACACACACAATCTCATGTTGCACACAAATGCATTTATTCATGTTTTCCTATATGCCTACCTAATGCACAGTCTATATATATGACTATATCTATATATAATGCAATGTATTTTATATATGTAGGTTAATAGGTGCATTGTGATATATGTTCCTATATATATATGAGTGTTGTTTATATAGATAGATACATATGGGGTTGTATGGGTTATACAGTTCATGTATATGCCATATGTGTATAACTTGGGTATTACTATATATAGGCAATGTATATACTTGTGTTGAGAATAGGCCTAGGTAGTTTGGTATAGCTTGGTGAGACTAGATAGGGCTTGTACAACATTATTAGACTTAGTATAGCCTAGTTAGACTTGTTAGACCTAGGTTTGACTTCTTGGTTGACCAGGGTTGACCAAGAGTTGACTTTGACCTAGTTAGACCTAGACTCATGTAGAATGCATAGCAGAGCTTCATTTTATCATTTTAGACTTGTTGTGACTTGTGCTGTTCTGATTAAGAGCCAGACACCACTCCTCAGACGGTACTTTTTATATTGGACACTCAGATACATGCGAGTACATTCTCTGATCATTTCATATCATGCTTAGAATTATTTTCTGCAGTAGATTACTTTACTTGTACTGTCACGATGGTCACACGGATTGGTACTATATGGATTCTTTCTTGAGATGTTATCCTTAGAGAGCATCGGGTACTACGTGTTCTGTACATTTTACTTACATGGCGTATCACTATGCTTCTTGGTTCATTTGATCACTTGTGACATGTACCCTCATGATCACAGAGTCTCTTGAATCCTACACTGTTGGGTAACCCCCAGAATCCCTATTTATGGGACATCCATGTATCACCCTTCGGGGGCCGTGCATGGAATCATATAACATAACCTGGCTAGATCATTGTGTATTAATTGGGGGTACGAAGGAGTAGAATTGGACATGTGAATAATACACCAGTAGTATCTTATCAGAATCATTCCTTAGTGTCTTATCAGAATCATCCCAGGCCATTTATATGTCTATATTGTACTCTGAATCACTAGTCACTGCTAGTCTCTATTTATAGTAGATATTTCTATTACTGCTCTCTCTGTTTACATACTGCACTTCTTTCAGTACTTGTATCTTACTTTACTGCATGTTTATATTTTCTAACATGCTATGATCTGTTGAGATGTACTGTACTCGCTCCTGTCCTGACTGGACCTATTGAAAATATTACAGAGGACGAGAAGGAGGCTTGCCTGGACACTTACTACGGGGCAGCCTTAGATGACACCTGCGAGCTGGACCCTTAGGAGGACCCAGCTCTAGCTGAGGATATCACCCCGACTGCCTAGACTAGATTAGTTAGGCTGATTATCTTACTTTATGCAGTCTTGAGACATGTTTTAGCTAGACTTTATTTGGAGTTCAGAGTTGTATATATTCTTTCATTATGTATCTGAGACCATGTACTTCTGAATATTGCTGGGATTATCTTAGATTACTTTCATCTATTTATTTGCTTGAGTTCTGTTTCATATCGTGCTATCTCTTCCTTAGTTGTGATTGAGTTTATTATTGCTATGTCACCCCCATTCGGGGAGTATAAACTGTTATAGATATATTGTTAGATGTTGTGACCTAGGACAGCGTTCTACCGTCGACACTGCGGCGTAGGCTGGGCGTTGTTACGTTCTCGTACCCTTACAGTGGGTACGGGTCGTGACAAGATATATCCTTCGTACACATGGACTACGACTATGGTGATGATAATGATGATGAGTCGATCATACACGAGGATATGGAAGAGCAAAAAGTACTCAAAGTAGAGAGACAATTGTCGCTTCCAGTACTTGTGAACAAGCGATGTTGTGGCTCAGTAAGAGGAGTGACTAAGACTAAAGAGTCTCTTATGTCCGTAAGTTTGCTTGACTAAGGGTTGTTCACAGTGTATAAATGCCTCTTTGTCGTCTATTTCACCCTCAACTTTGTCACTCTCGTCCTAGCAGCCTCAGGACGCTTCCCCTACGTGAAAGCTAGGCCTGCGCTCTTCTGTATGGGGTATATCCTAGCCCTCACTCTTTGTCGTAGTGAGGCACTCCTGTGTATCATCTTCTGGCTCTCCATCAAGCTACTGGGGAGTGGATACATTACTCTCTTTGTAAAAACAGCGAGCACTTCCTTCTTGCAATTTTTTAGGGAAATCTATAGCACTTGAGGCTCTCTCGTACTCAGCCTTCACGATCGTAAGAATGCCCCGAAGATAATCACTGTATCTTCCACAATTCTATCCCTTCTTTGCTTTTCTTGCTTGGCTACTTTCTTGCTTGTTCGCCACCTCCATCACTATGTTTGCATGAACCAATAGATTTGCTGGATGGACGGCTTGTGCTCCCTGGATATTCGTCATTCTCTCAATTGGCTATGATTCCAACATGGACTCCACTACCAGAATAAGTCATTTTAGCGACGTAATTAGCGACACTTAGCAAAAACGTCGCTATGTTTTAATAATTTAGTGACATTATTATATAACGTCGCAAAACGTCACTATTGGCGACGTTAGGCGACGTCTTGCGACTACATTTTGTACAAAAAAACGTTCGTCGCGGATATGTCGGTGAACGTCGCTAATATCACTAATATTAGCGACGTTTATCGACGTTTTTAGTAAGGTGTCGTTAATATCAATAATATTTGCGACGTTTACCGACGTTTAATAAAGACGTCGCTCAATTGAAAAATATAGGTTTGAGTTTTCATTTCCCCCATTATTTCGATCCCTTCCCCCATTTTTCTCGATCCCTCGGCGACCTCCTTCTCCCTCGGCTTCCCCTCGACGACCCCCTCCCCCCTCGGTCGGCTCCCCCTCGACAACCCTCGGTGACCTCCTCCTCCCTCGGCTCCCCCTCCGCGACCCTCTGCGACCCCCTCTGGCCCTCCGCTCCCCCTCGACGACCCGCTCCAGCTCCCCTCCGTCTCCAGTTCCCCCTCGATGACCCTCGCCCTCCGTCTCCAGCTCCCCTCCGTCTCCAGCTCCCCTGTCGATGACCCTCTCCTCCCCGACTAGGTAAACTCTAACCCTATGACTATGTCCTGCTACCCCGTGTCCATATCTGACACAATACGACACGAGACAGACACTTGTATATGAAGCCCTATGTCTGACCTACCTCTGGACACAACATGACACGAGACAAAAACTTGTACATGTATGCGTGTAGAATCAGCTGTAGCTGTGGGAAGTAGGTTCCAACACGTACGATGTATCTAGAAAAGAAAATTTCAGATGTGGGCAGCACTTATGTGGACCATCAACGACTTTTTGGCCTATGGTATGTTATCTGAATAGAGCACGCATGGTCGTCTTTCATGTTCGTATTGTATGGACGGCACTAAGGATTTTCGTTTGAAACACGGAGGCAAACTGTGCTTCTTCGATTGTCATCGACAATTCCTGCCGAAGGAACATCCGTACCGGAGGAACATGAATGCTTTTCGTGCTGGCGTTATGGAGAAGGCTAATCCCCTGCCAAGGTGGCCCGGATACAATATGGGAAGAGGTAAAAGATTTACCAAGAGCTATTGAAGAGCCTGCTACGGGCTACAAGTGTGACAGATTTGGTAGCACACATAACTGGATGAAGAAGAGTATATTCTGGAATCTGCCATATTGGAGCACCAATCTGATTAGACATAATCTTGATGTCATGCATATCGAGAAGAATGTATTTGACAACATAATTAATACTTTAATGGACGTAAAGGGGAAGACGAAAGACAATCCAAAGGCTAGATTGGACTTAGAAGAAATATATAGACGTCCTGGATTGCGTTTGATAGAGGAGGGGAATGGGAAGTTGAAGCCGCCTAAGGCAATTTTCTCACTGGAGAAGGAGGATAAAGTAAGACTTTGTAGGTGGGTTCAAGGTCTAAAATTTTCAGACGGATATGTTTCGAACTTGAGAAGATGCGTCGACCTCAAGGAGAACAAACTGACAGGTATGAAGAGCCATGATTATCACGTATTCATGGAGAGGTTAATTCCGATTGTATTTTGGGAATTCTTACCCCAGGTTGTTTGGGATCCTTTGACCGAGCTTAGCATATTCTTCAGAGATCTTTGTTCTACTAAGTTGCTCATCGATCGTCTAGAAAAGCAGGAGAACGATATTACGGTAACATTGTACAAGCTCGAGAAGGTATTTCCTCCTGGATTCTTCGACTCCATGGAGCATTTGCCAATTCATCTTTCATACGAGGCACGTGTTGGTGGTCCCGTCAGTTATCGGTGGATGTACCTGTGTGAACAGCATTTGAACCACCTAAAGAGGAAGGTAAAAAATAAGGCTCGGGTCGAGGGTTCTATTTGTGAAGCCTATATTCTCGAAGAGATTACAAACTTCTGCTCGACGTATTTCAAACCTTATGTTGCTACGAATAGAACGAGGGCTCCGAGAAACGATGACGAATATCAAGAATCTAATGATGGAATACTGAAAGTATTCAATGCATCCGGAAAGCCTTTGGGGAAAATGAAGAAGAGATATTTGAATGACCAAGAGCTAAGGGCTGCTCAGTTGTATATATTACTCAATTGCGACGAGGATGAAGTGGAGAAGCTAAAGGGGTAAGTAATTAATGATGAGTTTACGTCATCTCAATGTAATAGTATAAGCTAATATTATTGTACTAATCGGCGGTTGCTTCGTTATTTTTCAGCACATATAATGATGAGTTGAGGTCGGTTAGACTCTACCTAACAGACGAAGCATTAGAACAAGAAATGAGACCTCATTTTTCTTCTAGGTTGAGCAAATATATAAGCAACTCGGTAATTACTGGTCTCTTCTAATACAACTACGCAATAAATAACTTACTATCTCTTCTTTGGTATTCAGGTCGATCGTCTAGTTTTACCAGAGATTGAATTAATTAGAACTCTTGCCAAGGGACCAATTACTTTTGTTAAAATATGGCCAAGTTACTGTGTCAATGGCTTTATGTTCAAGTCGACAAATGCTCCGATCAGAGACAGCTTCCTGGATCTTGATTCCATGAAAAATAGTTATTTGTGTATCAAATCTTCGAACTACAAAGATGTCGATCCAAAAAATAATTTCTTTGGCATCTTGCGAGAGATTGTGGAGGTGACATATAATTATGGCAGAGAACCAACAAAAATTGTGTTGTTCAAGTATGAATGGTTCGATCCGATTGAAAAATCAAGATTGGAAAATTGACAAACATAGTCTTGTAGATATAAACTACAAGCATAGATATCAAGGCTACGAACCATTTGTCATATCAACTCAGGCTCAGCCCGTGTACTTCATAGCTTATCCGAGACGGGGAGCAACAAAGTCTGACTGGTGGATAGTATGCAAGACTAAAGCTAGAGATACTTTTGATGTTGACGAAAAAGCTTATTAGGAGGACGAGCTACCTTTTGTAACCAATATTGTTGATGTGGACTCCACGGAAGTCATGCATTACACGACTAATGTAGAAGATGTAGAATTATCCGAAGAGGAAGGCGAAGCCGACGAAGGCGAAGATGAAAGTGAAGATGAGAAAGATGAGGAGGGGGAGGAGGAGGAAGAGGAAGACGAACAAGATGAATATTCTGAAGATAATTGAGAATGTACTATCTGAACTTAGATGTTTCTTTTAGAATGTACTATCTGGACTTAGATGTTTCTTGTAGAATGTACTATCTGAACTTAGATGTTTCTTGTAGAATATACTATCTAGACTTAGATGTTTCTTGTAAAATATATCATCATATGTTGTCTTGGTTTTTATCTTGGCTTTGTTGTACTTTTATATTTCTAGTCTCTATTATTTGTTGTATCTCATCATATGTTGTTATCAGGTATGACAGGTCGTCGCGGATCGTTCCACATGTCCCGACATGGGGCACGGGGTACTGGTACTGGCAGAGGACAGGGTACTCCTTCGGTACCTCCTACTGGTACCGGCTCTGGATCCTCGTCGCCCAGTACTCTTGTGTATCGGACAGTACCTCCGCCTGCCCTGACGCTACGTAGCATATCTCCTGGGACGAGTAGTTCAACGCCTGAGACTGCTCCGTTGTCTAGCGTTCTAATTGCTGATACGACGACGGATACAGCTGAGCAGATGGACGAGGCTGAGCCGACGACCGACCAGTATCAGGTAGATAATACATGCGTACCTCCGAAGGATACGAGGACGGAGATCTGGACCGACGGTACAAAGTAAGTATTTTGGTTTATCATTTTTTTTCTGTGCTTATCATAAATTAACTTTTCTCATGAATATAATATGTCTGTATAGATATTGTCCCCCGTCGATACAGAGATACCTAGGCCACTTCTTGAGAACTAATTATGGTGGTCCTTGGATAAACTACTCTGATGCTCCGGACGAGAGGAAGGCCTACTGGTTTGTGCACTTCAAGGTTGAAATATATTTTCTTTTAACATGAATCATATAATTTTTGTATATTATATATAACTGATAAATATTTGGTTTACACTCTTCTAGGATATAATTTTTTGTCCACCGCACCGGGCCGAGATAATCGAGGGGATGTTTTCTGCCATCGCTGCTAAGCTGATCCGCGACGCTATTAATGATCAGAAGACTCATGATCGTGCCGGAAAGCCATCCAAGGTTGGATCACCCCTGAGCAGTGGACTGCGATGAAGGCTCGATTCGACGAGCCAAGGTACAAGGAAAAGTCTGAGAAGGCCAAGGCGGCTAGGAAGCAGAGACCAAAGTGGTGCGATGGGTCGATTCCGATGACGGAACATTTCCGTCGTTTGGTATGTCTTTTTATTTCAGAAATATTATTTTAATGCAAGTCTAATAAATTAGTAAAAGGTGATATATTTAATTACAGGTAAGGAGGGGTGATGATGCCAATATGGTGGCTGTCTTTCTGGCCACACATCGGAAGGGCGGGAATCTTATTGACGAGAGGGCAGAGCAGACCTATGTAAGTATTACAATTCTTTTTATTAATTTTAATACTTCGTATTAGTTTTGATATAACTTAGTAAATATGCATGCAAATAGATATTCATGTAGTTAGTAATAATAAGTACATTAGACATTAGAAGTTATAGAGTATCCATGCTTTCTAGGCCGAGTTTCAACGGCTTAAGGATCGGGCGGCTGCTAGTCCACCTGCTGTGGGAGAGGCCGGTACTTTTTCGCAGCCCGCTCCAGCTCCGTCGAAGGATGAGCTGTGGGTGACCGCCGCTGGTGGTCTCTACAGGGGTACGTACTACGGTACGAGATCCTATGGTGCCCTAGTTGTGACACAGTCCTCTAGGGCCTCCCATGCTAGTGTGCATGGCCCACAGCCCTCCCAAGTGTCTGCCCGAGTCCAGAAGATGGTGGAGTCTGTCCGTGACGAGCTACTACGACGGATCCAGGAGCAGCACCAGACGGACGATGCTGCGCTTATAGCACGATTGGATACGCTCGATCGCAGCATTATAGAGCTCAGGGATGTGACTGAGAGGACAGAGCGGGGCGTCACCGATCTTAGAGCGTCGACAGAGCGTAGCATGACGGATCTGCAGGCATCACAGCTGTCCATGGGCGAGAGGCTCACGTTGATGTAGGATTCGATGGTTGATAGCAGTACGAGGCTGTTATCTACCATGGATTCCTACCACCAGCGACTAGCAGCATTGGAGCGTTATTGTCCTCCGGGTGCGCCTTCATCGTCGTCGACTCTGCCGGTGCCACTGCCTTCTTCATCGACACCGACTCCATCGACGTCACTACCTTCTTCATCGGTGACGATTTCATGGGAGGAGTACGAGATGTTTCTATCCATGAGGCGCGACGGTGCCCTTCCATTTCCAGATCCCCAGTAGTCCTAGTTAGGACTGTTTGTTTGTGTTTGTTTGTTCCTATCCATATGGATTTATTTGTGTTTGTTTGTGTTGATTCTTAGTTTGTGTGTAGACTTTTAGTATTGGTGGTCAGGATGTTTGGATATTTGTTGGTTGGTTTATAGACTTGGATATTTGTTGGTTGGTTTATAGACTTGGATATTTGTTGGATGGTTATTTGTTGTAGACTTGGGACGACATATTATTATGTATTGATTTACAGAGTTGGATATTTATTTAGTTGGTTAGTTGGTATATAGACTTGGATATTTGTTTGTTTGTGTTGATTTACATTGTGTTATATTGTTATGATTTACCGGTGTTGAGTGTTCCACCGAAGGGGTCGGCGAACCCAGGGAGGGCATGTTATTATGTATTTATTGTTATTTATTAAACTGCAGGAGAAAAATATGATTCTGAAATAATATTTTGTAATTTTTTTATTTTTTTTGAATATTTAGCGACGCTTACCGACGTTGACTTACGTCGGTAAATGTCGGTAATTGCCGACTCAGCATCGGTAAACGTCGGTAACTTTTGTAGAAAATATTATCGTTTAGAGAATCGATAAACGTCGATAAATATTCTAAATGTGTCATGCAATTGACTGACGTTTGTCGACGTCGCTAAAGGTCGCTCGGTTATCGACGTCACGTCGGTAAATGTCGGTGAATTACCGACGTATATATGCGTCTGTAAACGTCGGAACGAGCGACGATTAGCGATGTTTTAGCAATCAGCGACTAGGGTTTCTGCAACCATAAGAAAACGTCGCTAAATACGTCGAAAAACGTACTTAGCGACGTTTTCTATTGTTTTTGCGACATTTTTTGGCGTCGCTAAACTGTGATATTCTGGTAGTGCTCGTATCGCAATCTCAAAGGCTCTAGACTTGTGAAGCGACAAAAATTCTGGCTAACCATGGTCATTACCTTCTTCATGATCCTCCCATGGATCACATTAAGATGCATCTCCGTCTCTGTGCACTCATCCGGACATGCTTCCATCATAAAATTTTATGGAGGGTGCAACCTATTGAAATTGTGGTATGCTAAATAGCTAGGCGGAACAATTTTGGAGAGGGAGAAAATTATAGGTAGAAGAATTTGGTGGAGGAAAAGAATATGGAAGGAAAGAAATTTTATAAGAGGACTAAACTTATATATATTTTTGTTTTTGGAAGAGTCTACATAATTACTAAAATATATTATGGATCATTCTAGACTCTTTTACAATAATATTAGGATATCTCTAAACCATAGATGTTCAACCATGAACATTCTAGGTATAGAACATCCTAGAACATGGACTAATCTCCAAACTAAAAGGGCCTAATGAATAAAGCCCAACTGTAGTGGTCTAATTAGATTTGTTGGGCTCAAAACATGGTCATAAAATCATGTTTATTTTTAGGCTAATTCTAAGGGCACACCACTTTTTGCTAGAGGCTAGCCCTTACTAGGGGACAGCCCATGAAAGTGGAACTTTTACTGGAGACAACCCAAATTTTACTTGGGGCGAGCTCACCCCTAAAAATTAGGGTTTCTCTGGATGCGGTCGCCGGTGGACGCACACGAGAGAGAATCGGCCTCGGTTGGGGCCATCGCGATGTTCGAGTGGACCACGCGCGACACCTTCGAGGGGAAGCGCATGGTGGAGCTCCGCTACGAGGTGTAAGCCCCCATGGCGGCCCACCAAATTTGGTCCATCTGTGCGTCGGCACGTCGAAGGTGGGGCCTCGTGGACCTGGCGGTGGGCTACCGCGTCGGGACGGTCGTCGCTGGGGAGGCGAGCGTGTACATGGCCGCGTCGTCGGTCCACGATACGGAGGCACTGGAGGCATGCAGGATCGTTATCGACGAGGTGAAGGCATCGGCACCGATCTAAAAGAAGGAGGTACATGAGAACGTGGAGGTGTGGAAGGAGAATCGAGAGTTCTTTGCTAACAAGAAAATTGGGTATTATCGTAGGGACCACAAGGTTAGGGTTGAGGATGAGAAATCTCAGCAACTGGAGCTGGATTAATGGGGCTGTCGAGCTCTGCTACGTCTTTATCGACGCGGACGGCACAACCATAGCGAGACATTGGTTCGAAGAAGAAGACACCTTTAAAATTAGGCCTGCAACTAGTTTGGTAGTCCTACTTTATGTTAGGACTGCCAACAAGTTGGCAGTCGTATGATTGCAACTAAGTTGGAAGTCCTACTTTATGTTAGGACTGCCAACTTGTTGGAAGTCCTAACATAATGTAGGACTGCCAACTTAATTGCAGTTCTACTTGCTGAAAAAATTTGGGCTAGCCTCAAGTAAGGAATGAGGATGGCAAACTTGTAAAATTTTTGAAAAAAATTAGGCTAGGCCCTAGCAAAGTGTGGTGTGCCCTTAGAATTAGCCTATTTTTAACACTCCCCCTTAAACTTGATTTTGCGACTCCAAGTGAACTTCTTGCCATGAATAGTACTTCTTCCTTGATTTGTTTGGTGAAGATACCAATAACTTATTTTTTGCATTTTGACATTCTTCATTTGCACTTCCTTTCTTCTAATGCGCAACTTTGGGTAGATGTACTTGCTTTTCATCATAGTTGATGCTCAACCTTTGATTATAGCCTTTTGCAAGTAGTCTATGCTTGTACCTCTTGACTTCATCTTGAGCATTGATCTTTGGCTTGTAGATACTTTTTATTCCAATTTTATTTTTCCACTTTGGTAGTGTCTCTAGCTCCCAAGTGTCATCCTTCATAATATCCTTGATTTCTTCATCTGTGATGTCTTTTCTCTTCTTGCTTTGTATTGCTTCTTTATAACCTATTTTTTCACAATCAGCAAAGAGACAAAGTTATTATATCATTTTGATTATTGATTACGTACCTCAATCTCCTCTTGAAAGCTTTTTATATTTATAGGACTTCTCTCATTCAAGGATAATGGTGGAGAGTCTTCTCGAGATGGTATTGACGTCACGAGCGGAGTGAAAGGCTCATGCACTTCTTCACGTGCTTGCTCTTTATCCTCTTATTCTATGAGAGGAACTAAGTCATGCTTATTGAACATCCGCTTGCTGCAAGTTTTCTTCATTAAACACAAAGTCTCCACTAGCATTAATTTCTCTCTCTCCGGTGTTCCTAGATCATCTTCAAAAGTGAGATGAACACCAATGAATTCATCAAAATCAAGGTTACAAACGACGGTAGGTGGACGCACGGTGGTAAGGGACCACCTACCGCCTAGGACGCCTAGGCGCCGCCTAAGCGTTTGAAATATTTGTCCTTTTTTCCTTTTATTTTACTTATGTTAATTTATTTTGCATAATATGTATGGTAACTTACTCAAAGTCATTGCTCCTTAATAGGCTATTGTTCCATACGAAAAATATAAACCAATGTTAATGTTTCTTTGTAGCTAGATGGACCAATTGGAGTCTACAAGTGAAAAATAAGCCAAAGCAAAAGCAAAAGACAGCATACTGAAAAAACAAAAGAAGACAACACATAGAAAGAAGTGAAAGATGACAGTAAAAAGCAATGGATAGAGACAAAAGAGAAACAAAAGCCAAAAAAAAAAGCAAAAGCAAATAAGGACTGACAATGACAGTATTGTTCTCATGAATTGTATAACCAAAGAGAACAAATGAGGAAAAAAAATAGAGAGAGACTCATCGGTCTCTAGACTCTCCACAAAAAATCAAATAGAGAGGAGAGAGAGAGAGAAACAAAAATTACACTAGTTGTACCTGGTCGTCGGAGAGGTTGGGCACCAGAGAGTCGCCATCTGCCGTCGGTTGAGAAGGTGTTTCCTGCCTCCATTTTTTTGTCTTCTTTATTTTATTTTCCAAAGCAAAAGTTTTTTTTCTAAAGCAAACCTACTGTTGATCTTCTTCTTCTTTTTCCAAAACAAAGCAATGGTTGGCATTTTTTGTTTTTTCTCCAATTTTTGACCTTTTCATGTCCACCTCAATGCCGCCTAGGCCACCCCACTGTCGCCTTGCCACCAGCGCACTGCCACAATGCCGACGAACGCATAATCCACCGCCAACCGCGAAGGCGATGCGGAGAGGGACCATCGCGCGCCTAGGCGCCTGCCACATCCACCATTTAGAACAATGATCAAGATCCATAAAGATGTTTATGCTTCCACATATATGGTTGTTTTCCTTCATGTGATTAAGGTACCATGTTTCTATATCTTCTTCTTCTGTGTGCACAAATAATTAAGTTGAGAGCTTGCTCTTCAACATTTCTAGTTGTGTTTCTACAATCTGATGCATAAACGTCCAAGATTATGACAAAAATAGCATTCGACTTGAGATTTATCATACTTTTGGCTTCTATCACTTCTTGTGAAGTTTCCTCTTCCACATCCTCTTGTAGGATAGTTTTGGCCTCTGGATTAGTTTCTGACTCATTTATATGTAAAGCTTCAAATTCACCTCTTAAAGTTTGGATGCGTACCTTCATCGCCTTTTCCTCTACTTTGCAAAAAATTTGAAGTTTCTCCCATGCTTCCTTAGAGGTTGTTGCACTTGAAATTAACTCGAGTGCATCATCATCTACGGCTTGGTAGATGAGGAAGAGAGCTTTCTTGTCCTTCTTTCTTGAAGTTTTCAACAACTACTATTCAGCTTGAGATAATGAAGCCTCATCTTGTGGCTCAACATAGCCTTGTTCGATGACCTCTCATGCATCTTGTGCTCCTAGCAAATTAGCCTTCATCTTGATGCTCCAATTGTAATTGTTGCACTTGTTGAGGACAAAAATTTGGTAGGGATTCATCTTGATCGCTTGTCATCTTCGACCTCGAACCGCCTCGCTCTTATACCGCTTTGTTGGAATTGTGGTCGGCCAACTAGCTAGGAGGAACTATTTTCGAGAGGGAGAAAATTATAAAAAGAAGAATTTGGTGGAGAAGAAGAATATGGAATACTACAAGAAAAATGACATTTTATGACATTGAAATTAAGGCACCCCTAAATAGTACACCGCAAATACTCAATTTAAGGAATGCTTTTCCCTTAACGCCATAAAAAGTGGACAAATAATTTGGTATACCTACAACTTGCATAGAAAGCCGTATTTTTTTTTACCAAAAATTGACAGCCAATTCTTTCATCAAACCCGCCTCTATTTCACCCTAAAATTTTTCTATACCCCAAAAATTTGCGCCTCTATTTCACTCTATAACCCGCGCAAAAAATTCTTTCTCACACGCGCCTCTATTTCTATTTCTGCCAATTTCCTCTTTTTAGGGTTTATGCTCCAATTTTAGGGTTTTTTAGAGCTCTTGATCGCTTCTTTCGAAATGTCCTCGTGGTCCGATTTTGTCGTGGGAGGCGTGATACCTCATACAACACAAAATCTGAATCGGCGTATACAAAATCAGAATCCTTACACAAACAATGAATCCAAAACAATACGCTGACCGAGGCATAACACTAAACACATAGATACTGATGATTCCTCTGCATAAACTCAAGTCCAACCAAACCTTCGAACCAACAATCCAGCAAAATGTGTTGCGTAAAGTAGGACATTATAGGATTTGCGTGTTAAAACATATATTCTTAGATATCTTTTATATATGGAGATGGAATGTAGTCTATTCACTACATAGTTGACAAGTACCACGTTATGGGACTTCCGTATCTGAGTAAAGTGTGACACAAATAGCTCACAAAAAATGGAATAGATGAAAAAAAAGAAGATACAAACATTGGATAAAACGAATAATACTTTTATATTAACTTTTGAATAAAATAATAACATATGAGGAGAAGTATTATTGGCTAAAATGATTAATACTCTTATATTAAATATTGAATAATAATAATAATAATATATGAGAAGTATTATTGATTGTAATTTTGGAGTCCCTCAAATCTAGCTTATGCATATGTAAGGCCCTCAGATATTGTATTCCAAATTCTCCGAAACTAAAAAAAAAAAGAGTTATGAGTCCCCTGAGTTAATCTTTACCGATGTAAAATAAAAAATATTTTGCTAATTTAAATGAAAGTTAAATTTTTGTGTGTCCATTTTTACCCTCTTCTTTTACATCCCTTTTCTTCTTCTGTGTATTTCTTTTGTAATGAATTTTGCTTTCATTTGAAACCCTATTCACATATCAACATGGATATTCATGTCTAATGTGCTTCTTTTCTGTTCAAAATTTGGCCTTTAAAAGTAGGTCACCAGTTTTTCTAAATCATATTGTTGGGTTCTCTTGATTTGGTAACTAAGCTATGAATTTCCTAGAAGGAAAGTATAGCATTGAAGATTTTTTTTTTGAAAGGAAACTTCATTCATAGCATTAAGTAGAAAGAAAATTCATGTCATTGCAGACATGAAAGTAGATACATGTAGGTGTCTCTTCAAAAGAGTGTATAGAGTGAGAAGAGTTTGAGAACATTGCATCAATGGCAATGGAGTGAGCACAAATATTTGTACTCCTCGGTACATAAGAAAAGCAAATGTTAGAATCCAATTCTTTTGATTTCCTTGCATCTACTATGGCATATCGAACTTGCCATAGTGGAAGAGTATCAGAGCCTTCAACTGCCTCTATAAGGGGTAAGCAGTCACCTTCAATTGTAACATTTCTCAGGTTGTTTCTATTGAAGATAATGAGTGCCAGAGTGATTCCCATCGCCTCAGCTTCAAGTGGTGATCTGCCGTCTTCTGTTTTTGACAAACCCAATATGAATTCTCCATTTGAATTGCGCAAGAGTGCACCAGCTGCCATTTTATCATCCAAAAATGAGCCATCGAAGTTGATTTTCCAGTGATTGAGTTGCGGAGGCCTCCAAATAACTTGTTGTTGTGGTGTACTTGAGGTCGGATTGAAGTCAGTTCGTTTACTGGAACAAGCCTCCATCTTCTTCATTAGCCTGGATGCTTCCTTGAATAGTTCCGCAGCATTGATACTTTGATTGTTGAAAATTGCCCTGTTTCTACCTTTCCAGATGATCCACATTTGATAAAATAGAGTTGCAATTGTGTTTTGATCTCCTTTCTTCAGAATTGTTGAAATAATAGATGCAACAGTGGAATCCTCTTGAATAAGAGATGATATACTCAAATGATAATCCCAAGCTTTACCTGTTATTGGACAATGAAACAAAAGATGGTTAGTATTTTCTTGGTTCACCTTGCACAGCGGACATGTAGCATCAATTTGATCAAGTCGTCGGTGAATGTTATGTTGAGTGGGAAGGGAGTTGGTAATAGCTCGCCAAGCAAATAGTAACACCTTCAGACTGATGTGTGTCAATGACCAAAGTCTTTTCCATTCAGTAAAATCATCCCTCTCAGACAAGTTCAAGTTTGGATATAATTTCTCATGAATCACTCGATATGCTGATTTAGCAGTGAACTCCCCCGTTGCAGTATGAACCCATATTAACTTATCAGTTAAACAATTGACAGACAATGGTATTCTTAATATGGCAGAAGCTTCATGAACTGGAAAAAGTATATGAATGAGATTGGCTTTCCAAGACATAGTTTGAATGTTAATCAAATCACTCACATTCTGAACCCAACGATGACTGAAATCAAACCCAAAAACTTTGTAATTTGGCAAGGATGGAACCCAAGGATCATTCCAAATATTAATAGAAGTACCATCTCCAATTGACCTGATAATATTATTGAAAAGAAATTCCCTGCTATAAAGTATGCTCGACCAAATGCATGATGTTGTTCTTGAAGGCATAACTGACCAGAAATCATTAGAGTGTAAGTATTTGCTTCGAAGCAAGGATGCCCACATTGTTTCAGGGTTTGTAATAAATCTCCATGTCAATTTTAAAACCAATGAGAGATTACAAATATAAGGATCTCTCAAACCAAGTCCACCTTGAAACTTCGGCTGTGTGAATCTATTCCAAGAAGTGTAATGGATCTTTCTCTTGTCAATCGAGTCCTACCAAAAATTACATTGGTTTTTGCTAAGTGTCTTGGTCACAGATTTAGGGATATGATATGCAGAAAGATGGTAAATAGGAATAGAGGCAAGTGTCGATTTTTTGAGAGTGGTTCTTCCAACATGAGAAAGACATTTTCTTTTCCATCCAATAAGTTTAGTTGAGCTTGTTTGTAGGAGAGAATAGTATGTTGCAGCTCTATTTTTTGATTGCAGGAGGAAATGACCAAGATACTTATCTTTAGGATCCATCAATTGAACTCCTAAAAGATGCAAATACAGTTCTCTCATGATTGGATCAATTTGTTTGCTGAAAAAGATTGAGGATTTATCAAAGTTGATATTTTGTCCAGACCAAGCTTCAAAAGTAGTGAGGATAATTTTCAATTGAACAATGTTATGTAAGGAACATTTGCCAAATATGAGAAGGTCATCAGCAAAAACTAGGTGGGAATAATTGTGATTTGAATGACTGAATTTGAGACTGTCATACAAAGACTGTCGAACCATGATATTGATGAATGTAGATAGAATCTCCATGGCTAATATGAATAGAAAAGGTGACAATGGACATCCCTGTCGGATACCCCGACTAGGAGAGAAAGCTGTAGTAGGTTCTCCATTTATTGGAATTGCTAATGTAGGAGTAGTCACACATTGCATTATGAGATCATGAGATTTCCCATTGATTCCAAATCCACGGATCGATTGACTGATAATTCCCCATCCCAATCTATCATAAGGTTTCGAAATATCGACTTTGAAAGAAAAGGCACTATTTTTGGATGAGAATTTTGAGATTGAATGAATAAGTTCTTGAGCAACAACAATACTATCACCAATATATCTATTCGGAACAAATGCATTTTGATTGGGACTGATCAATTTATGCATGAAAGGCCGTAGCCTATTGGCAAGGATTTTAGATATGACTTTATACAGGACATTGCAAAGAGCTATGGGTCTGTAGTGAACAGGTTTGGATGGGAATTGCAACTTTGGAATGAGAGCAATATGAGTGTGATTAAGCAATGGAGGCATGGTTTCAGAGATAAAGAAATTTTGAATGAGAGTAGATACCTCACCTCCAATTTGTTTCCAGCATTTTTGATAAAAATAGGCAGGGTATCCATCCGGGCCAGGAGCCTTATATGGACCCATGCTTTTGATAACTGCTTCGATCTCTTCAGGATTTGGAATAGAGCAAATACTTTCATTTTCTGAAACTGAAATAGATGGAAGTTCTGCAAGTATATGATCAGGAACTGGACAAGTTTCTTTCTCTTGAAACAAAGGACTGAAATGTGCAATGAAAGTATCTGATGTTTCTTTGTGCCCTGAGACTTGAACTCCATCTTCATTGATGATACTATGAATTACATTTCTTTGCTTCCTCATTGCGGCTGAAAGATGGAAGAATTGTGTATTCCTATCACCTTCTTTTAGCCAAGTAATGTTTGATATCTGCTTCCAATATAATTCTTTCTGGAGATATAGTTTATTAAGAATAATTTGAGTAGATCTTTCCTCTTGATATGCATCATCTGAAGGAGGTTGCAGCTGGATATGTGTCAATTTGCCTTCATGATATCTGATATCTTGATCAATCCTGCCTGTTTTTGATTTTCCCCATTTGTTCAGGTATTTGAGTAAGGATCTGAGTTTAGACTGAGTATCATTAGAAGATGACCGACACCATGTATCAGAGATGATATTGTTAAAATCATTTTCAAGCATCCATGCTGCCTCAAAACGCATTGGTGTATATCTTTTCCTGTATGACATATTGAGAAG
This sequence comes from Iris pallida, assembly GCA_029216955.1. Lineage (NCBI taxonomy): Eukaryota > Viridiplantae > Streptophyta > Magnoliopsida > Asparagales > Iridaceae > Iris > Iris pallida. Next base: position 4,659,353 of record JANAVB010032619.1, on the reverse strand, counting down.
GAGGAGGATGGGATTGTGGTCACTGTTGATACAAGGAAGATGAAGAAGTCCTGATTTGGGATTCATTGTTCTCCAATTAGTATCAACCATTGCTCTGTCTAAACGTTCTGCCACATAGTGTTGAGGTCGTCTACGATTGTTCCAAGTAAAAGCAGGACCTCTAAACCCAATATCCATAGCAGCTACTTTATTATACCAATTAATAAAGTGTATATGATGATGGTAGTCAAAAGAATTGCATCCAGACTTTTCTTCCGCTGATAGGATTCCATTGCAGTCTCCGATACATATCCAAGGGTCATTAATGTTTGTTATCTCCCTTTCCATAAGATTCCAAAATGAGTAACGATCATTGATCACAGGAGGACCATATATGCAGAAGAGATGCCATATATGAGTATTTCCCGGAGATGGAAAAGGGCAATGAATTAAATTTGCAGAACAAGAAAAGATTGTCATAGTGATACTTGAAACCCAGAGTAAAAGTAAGCCACCTAAATTACCACTGGATGAAACAGAGGTATGGTTTGTATAACCAAGATTCATAGCTATAGAAGTAGCTGTGGTTGACGAGCATCTAGTTTCAGAAAGAAAAATGATTTTTGTATTAGATGCACGGAGAAATGACTTGAGTGTGCGAACTGTAGGGTCATTCCTCAAACCCCTACAATTCCAAGATAGAATCATTCTTGTGGAGGCTGTTGTAGGCCAGCCGCGCCTATTCCATCTTCGAGAGTATGCTGGATACGTTTCTTTGGTCTGTTATTTAACATATCATTGCCATCTTGCAGAAAAGAAGATCTTGATCTTTTATTCATTGATTTGGGAGATGTGGGGGGATTTGTCTTTGGGTGGAGAATAGTATTCGATGATGAAGGTTGTGATACAGAGTTTTGAAGGGTAGGGTTTAGAGAATGGAGTAGTGATGAGAATGTGGCTTGAACAGGGATAGAAGTTTGAATGTTTTGTGGTGGAGTAATACAGACCGAAATATTCTTGTCTGTGTTTGAAGATTTGATGGAGGAACATTTGATGTTGGAGGAGCAGATAGATAATGTATCCTATGAAGTAGTAGAACTGACACAAACAAGCGAGCTGTTAGTATGAAAAGTAGAAGATGGGTTGGAAAATGGTATGTTATGTGGGGGGAGTATAGAAAATGTATCAGGTGAAGTTGTGGATAGGATTGGAGGTGGTATCAGTAATGTGGGTGGTTCAACAGCTGTAGGAATTGGAGAAGATGTGAAAAGACAATTTGATACTGGAAGATGTATTGATTTAGTAGGCAAAATCTGTGAGGTTATATTTGTGGAAGAATGGCCAGGAATTGATGTTGGTGATAAGATATCTTTATGGAGTGGTATGGTATTAGTGGCAATTTCTATAGGAGATTTTGATGGAAGAGATGAATATTGATTTGTGGGAGATGTTGCTTCAGGAGACATGATGATATTAGGGTTGTTTATACCAGCAGGGGATATTTCATTGGTATTTGAATTGATTAGATTAGTAACCACAAGGAGAGGTAGTGTTAAAAAGCATGGTTGATGATTGATTATCTATGGACATTGAATTTTTGGGTGTAGTATGATTTGTGGATGTTATAGAAGGTGGAATTGCATCAGGACTAGGATTAGAATGATGAGAATGTGAAGATTTTTCATTGACTAGTGGAGATGATTTGGAAACCTTGCCTTTTCCAAGAGTACTCATTTTAAATCTATCTGCATGAGTAACACAGATGGAATGATCTAGGCGTTTATCCAAGAGAACTTGAAAACTTTTTTTCTGTTCTTCAGACCAGTTGGAATTTATCAAAGCACTGAATGACTTATGAGAACTGCATTTCTTCAAACTATGTCCCTAACAACCACAGAATGTACAAAACTTCGGTAATCTTTCATATTTGAGGAAAACAGTGCAAATTCTGTCATTACCCAATTGTACTTCAAGGCTTCGGATCAATGGCTTTGTGATATTTATACTGATCTTTACCCTTGCAAATAAAATCCATTTTGATGCATCTAAAGGAGAAGGGGTTGTGATTTTACCCATGCATCTAATGGAAGAGAAGCATGACAAAAGAAGGGGGGGTAGAGGAAGATGCATGGGAGACGACAAAACGAACCTTTTATCTACTAAATCCTCGATTGACTTAAATTGTAAGTGATAGAGACGAGGGGAATTCATAAATCAACACATTAGAAACTTAAGGATTTTTAAGCAAATAATAAGATTTGTGAGACTTATTTAGAAATATGAAAATCTTTAGGAACTTACATGAAATAGAACTATATTGTATACCCAATAAAGAAACAAATATTACTCCCAACCAACTTTGTAAAATGAAAAACCTTCTCTTGGAAAATTTTTCTCTCTTGGACATCTTAAAGCATATATGGAAATGGAAAACATTAATTAGATTATACCTGATCCAAAAAGGTCTATATTAGGTTTTAAAATAATTTAGTGTTTCTTTTTTGGATATGTTCAAGAGGGAAATTTATCCCGATTTCGACTACGTAATTTATTGAGTCAAATATTATTTACAATCAAGACATCGATGCAAAATTATATGAGTTCATTCTATGAAAAAGAAAACAAAAAGACATTGAAAAAGGTAAATGATAGAACATTCTTTGTAATAAGATAACATTGAACAAAAAAGAAGCAATAGAGTGAGGAGAAATAAGTCATATAGTTCGATTTTGTAACATATCTAGTAAATGCATTAGGTCATGATTCCTAACAAGGTCTTTGTTTTGGGGTCTCTTTTCTCTGATTGTAACATCAAAGATATTAGGTTTCTTCGGCCTGTTGTATCTGTTTAATATTGTTATGTATGATAAACTAATTAAGCTTTCATCTTCTTGTGAATGAAATTCGTTTAGCATCCCTCTAAAACATCTATAACCACTAACAGCATATGTTTTAATACCAATTGCAAGGGATCATTTTTCCTTAATTGAGGATTGTTTGGATGCATGAAGCGGATGAACGTACAAAAAGTATGAAATTCGAACTTTGCGTATTTATATCTTTCGACTTCCTTTGTTTGGATAATTGGAATATTCAACTTGGAAATGAATTACTGCGTCGAAACTCCGTCACCGCCCCCAATATTTTACTCCATCTCTGGTCGTTGGTAAGACCAGCCACCGCTAACATAACTGTAGTCCTCCACCTCCTCTCTCCACCCTGATCCAGAGTGCCACCACCTCGCTTACTCTCCCGAGTCCAACATTCTTGTTAAAAACATGGATGTAGAATTGGCCATAAAGTGCGTCATTTTGCTCAAACGGTATGAATTGAACGGTATAAATTCCACTTTCCCGCCCACTGTCCAGCCGAAATGCGGCATCCAAACAGCCACTTGTACCCAGGACTACCCGAAGCTTAATTATGCAGCACCTAATCGTCAATTTCAACCCCCATGTCAATATATTTGGTCAATATTGGGAGCGTTATTGGCTCGAGAGTTTGCACGTGCCATGCCTACCAGAAGGTTCGGCACTTCCTTCACCAACGGCAGGCATCCACCCCTTTTCTGCGCGCGGCTGTCATGGTCAACATGTTTGCCTTGCCAAAGCCAAATCCCTCGTGTTAGAATTGGAAATTATATATATATATATATATATATATATATATATATATATATATATATATATATATATATATATATATATTTGCAACCAGGTAAATTATTTCTGGAAATCGCTCCCACTGGGATTCGAACTCCCGACCACTCGGGCCGCATGCATCTCTCTTAACCACTAGGCTAGAGGTCATTTGCTATATATATATATATATATATATATATATATATATATATATATATATATATGTATATTAAATTTAAAGTAAAAAATATTAAAAAATTTAAATTGTTTACCAAATCTAAATTTAAATATTTGAACTATTATTAATTATATCATTAAAAAACATTTTACGTGTAAAGTACATGAATTTACTAGTTGAATGAATATAATGTTTGAATCTGAAGTCACCCCCTTGCAATGAATGTAGTACGTAATGTTTGAATCCGTTCAAATGACGTTGAACATTTAGTTGGTCGCACAATGTTAGGATTTTTTTTTCGGCAATTTGTACTGTAATCAACATTCCTCTTGTGCAAACATGGTCATCCAACAGTTTTATAATTTGGCTCGTGCTCAGTATGAGTAGGCTATATAAGCCTCCACTCTACATGTTGCAAAAGTATTCAAATTCACGAGCCTAGTAGCAGCGAGCAATCGAAGTACGTCTATACAATGCAAACGACGTCCCTAAGTTGTAGAGGTGTAACCTTCGAGTGCAAATCGGTGACACCACTCCCCTCCTCTGCTCCCCATGAAGCAGACAGACCAAATGGAGGCCGCTGGGTCTGGCTCCCTTGGAACCAAGGGAACTCCTTCAAGATATTTCCTTTCGGGGAAGAGATCGGTAGGTCCCAGAGCCGACGTACAAGTAGCCACTTCTGTGACATGGACGACGATGGTGATGACAATGACGATGAGTCGATCATAGTCGACGATATAGAAGAGCAGAAAGTAGAGAGATAGTCGTCGCTTCCAGTAATTGAGAACAAGCGGCGGAGTGGCTCAGCGAGAGGAGCGGCTAAGCCTAAAGAGTCCCGTCTGTCCGTAATTTTGCTTGACCAGGGGCTGTTCACAGTGTATAAATGCCTCTTTGTCGTCTGTTTCACCCTCAACATTGTGGCTCTCGTCCTAGCGGCCTCAGGCCGCTTCCCCTACGCGAAAGCTAGGCCCGCGCTCTTCTGTATGGGGAATATCCTAGCCCTCACCCTCTGTCGTAGTGAGGCCTTCCTGCGTATCACCTTCTGGCTCGCCGTCAAGCTACTGGGAAGGAGATACGTTCCTCTCTTTGTGAAAACTGCGACCACTTCCTTCCTGTAATCTGTTGGAGGAATCCATAGCAGCTGCGGCGTATCTTCAGTTGCTTGGCTAATTTATGCTCTCGTACTTGACCTTCACGACCATAAGAATACCCCTGCAGAGATAATCGTAGTAACTTCCACCATTATGTCCCTTCTTTGCTTCTCTTGCTTGGCCGCTTTCCCGCTTGTTCGCCACCTCCATCACAATGTGTTCGAACGCACCCACAGATTTGCTGGATGGATGGCCCTTGCGCTCCTCTGGGTGTTCGTCATTCTCTCAATAGGCTATGATTCCAACATGGACTCATATCACAATCTCAAAGGCTCCAAACTCGTGAAGCAACAAGAATTCTGGTTGACCGTGGCCATCACATTCTTCACGATCCTCCCATGGATCATAGTAAGACGCGTCTCCGTCTCTGTTAGCGCTCCATCCGGACACGCCTCTATCATAAAATTTTCTGGAGGGGTGCAACCTGGCATACTCGGAAGGATTAGTAGGTCTCCTCTATCAGAGTGGCACGCTTTCGGTATCATATCGGATGGTAAAGCTAGCCACATGATTCTTGCGGGAGCGGTAGGAGACTTCACCAAAGGTCTGGTTTCAAACCCACCGACCCATTTATGGGTGAGAGGAGTTCATCTCGCCGCACTACAACAAAAAACCCTTTTAATGACGGCTAAAAAGCGTCATTAATGACGAACCATGACGCTTTTTTTTCCACAGCAACCGTTATGAAAACGGGTGTTATAAATATTTTTTAAAAGCGTCATAAAATAACCGTCATGAATAGTTTCTATAAAAGCGTTATGAATAGTTAATATATAGTGCACAATTCAGAACAATTTCAAAACGTCATGAATAGATAATATGTATAGGCTCAATGCAGCACATTTATAACACTTTATACTATTCAAATTAGCATATTTATAATGCTCTATACTGCACAGTATATATTACATTCCAAAAACTTAACATAATATATCACCATCTTTATTACATTTCTCAAAATAGAGTACATATTAACATCTTTATTACATTGAATATCCAAATACAGAATGTACCCAAAAAATAGGAATAAATCTATCTTTTGCTAAACAAATTATTAGAAATATTTACTTAAATAGATTATGACCATGGATCTTCTCTCTGCCATCTCTTGAAGATATCGGGAGTCCCAAAGAGAAGTAGTGTCGCAGCTGAGCGACGACTTGGTGCTGCTGCAGCCGGCGCCGTCGTGGGAGAGCCTCATCCTCTGACCCCTTACTCTCGCCTGAACCCTCACCAGCGCCTGCATGCACCTCAGCGTCACGTTGTGCCCTTTTTACAAAAAATCAGAAATGTTAGCTTAGCACTTTAGTAATCAACGCTGAAATGTGAGCCTAGCAATCAACCTGGATTTTACCAAGCCAATAAATTAAAGAAAGTTAACAAGAGTTTGCCTGAAAAGTTGAAGATAAACTGAGCCATAAAACATGCATATGCATAACAAGAAAATCATTCCATGTACAGGTTACTATAAGCTTACTTGAGTGAACCAAAAAATATTGTCAATAAAGAGAAGCACATCCTGCCCTTCAGCATAGGCATCTAATAGCCAGTAGTTTCTATTTGAAGCAGATTGATGTGTTAGTCTCTGTGGCAATGATATTCGGGAAACTGGATTCGTAGGAAGCACACCTTCCCTAACACATCCACAAAAGTACTTGTATACATTTGAAATGCAGAGTAATGTCATTTCACAAAATAGTCTAATTTCCAGCCCAAGACTTTATTACATATATTTGTCTTGCAATAGTATAATTATAAAAGCAATCGTGGTTCTTGCAGGTATGTGAAACAAAACCATGATATGCATTGCAGGGAAAAGAACAAGGTAAAAAAAACATAGTAAAACAAAACAAATGGCTTTTATAGAAGTGGAAACCCTTGGTTGGTCAACATGAACGAAATTTTCCCTGCATTTCATCCACAGAGAACAAGAGTTACACCTCCGGTGAAATCAAGCCTATTCTGGCTTCCCCCAAAACACATTAACAATATTATTTTTTTCAATATTTTATCTACAGAATAACAGAATTTATTATTAGCAAGGAATAGCCCTTCGTATCATGTTCCATCAAGAATGTGAAGTTGATACTACAATAGAACTCATGTAGTTTATTATGGTACATTGGTAGTCGATACTTGATATCAGTTTCATCCTGGTTTGGTTTTCAAGAGAACTGAAGCTAATTCATTTAGCATCAACCAGAATCAATGTCATATCATGTCTATATCATGTCATATTCATTTCTGTGCAACATAGTCCCATAAAAAAGATTCAATAGAAATAAAAATGAGGGGAAGCAACACTTACTAAAAAGGAAATTGAGAGGACATCAAAAAATTTCTTTCTCCATCCAAGGTAATAGCTCTCTGTAACCAAATCCTGCAAGAACTATAAAATATCAAGTTGGGAAGACAAAACTGCAGCAAAAATACAATTCATAGTCTACTCATGTATCAGATAAAATAGCAGTCCACCATGAATTGACATAGATCTTAAATGCAACAGCAAACTAAATTCCAAGAAGTAAAGTCATATCAAAGACATGAATAATGATCAGGAGATGGAGAGAGGTACAGGTCAGTCCTATGAACAAAGGAAAGATTGAATGATTTGAACCATCATTTTCCAAGATGCACCTTTCCAATATATTTTTTGGCACTTTGGAAATAATAGATGTCAGTCATGCCTAAAAGTATGCCCCACAGATGAGAAACTTTTCTGGTGAAGAAATAACATTCACATTTAAATTTTGCTGTCATTCAGAAGCATGTCCTATCAAGTTTATATTGTAAACAGATGTCAAGAGTATAATTTTTCTTCCCATCTATAGTTCATGCTTTACTCCTTAATCTGTTCTTAAAGCCTTAAACTCATAACCGAACTCCAATAAGCATAGAAGTACATATTTGACAGCCCGCTGAACTATCCACCGTAATGAGAAGATGCATAGGTTATCTACAATAATCTGAAGTAAATATAAGTAAAGTTACCGGTCCTCTGTTTTCTCATCAAAACCACTTCTTATTGCTGTGAATCCATGTCACCCGTACTGAATTCTCTCTCTTATGCAACCTGAATCAGCCTTTCCACCCACCTGCATCAATGGCATCAATAATAGAGGGAAAAAATGGAAAAATACACCTAAGAATAGAATGGAGGTCAAACTATTCAACAAACTTCAAGTACTTGTTTATTAACATAATATGCTCCCCAAAGATGACCTTGCCCTGCATAAAATCCATAGTTACATGACTTCCAAGGAACCTAACAAAAATACACGAGATAGTTGCAAACACAACTTTGTCACAGCTCTATCAGGGAGTTATAAGCACCCCATTTAGCAAGTCTTAGATAACCAAAAATGTCATCAATCAAGGGCCAAGGCAACCTGAAACCATATATATATGACCAACAACCATATATATATGACCAACATGGCTTGAATTTTCATAAAGGAAGTTGCTAAATCAACTAAAACCGGGTGAGAAATCCCTAATGACTAAAGTAATTTGGAATAAATAATATGAAAATCATGATTCTATTCAACCGAATGGAACATCCAACATCAACCTAATTAATGGCATCAACATTTATTCTCAATTACGGGACCTATTTCAAAAGTAGAGTTGCAATGTCAACCTAAAACCAACTCGGGTTTGGGTTGAAAACTCGCTGCTTATATAGTAGTCAAGTCAGGCTCACATTAATGATTACTCCCATTCAACAAGGTCCTCAAAGCTACCTTGCACTAGAAAGTAGTATAGATGAAGAAGTAAGATGATAGTATTCGCTATACAGATAGCATTTATCTACATGGCACTGCCGACGAGCGAAAAAAGAAGGTCAGCTTATAAATGGGCGTCAGAGTGCTATGAGTTTTACGCTAATGCAGGGCCGATAGAGGGCCAAGATGTACACATCCACGCCTCTAATTTTATGGGAAGACTGATTTGCAACTCTAGTATGCATCCTCAACAATGCAATCACAAAGCTTTACCATCGTAACAAGTGATATCCCTGACTGCAACCTACTTGAAGATCTTCATACAGAGACATCTAAAACAAAACTTTGGTTGACAGATTTAGATTGTTTAGCAGAGGGATACATGCATACTTAAGTCGGAGTGACAGATTTCTCCTACACAGCAATCTCTTCGCCACTACCCTTCGTCAGGTCAAGTTCTTGCACAGATAGAAGTTGGTTTGAGTTACCATGGCAATTTGCATCACTACTTTGAACTAACATTTAAGTAAGGCAATAACTCATTGCTGTGTTAACAGCGTCACCTGATAATTGTATCAATTGCAATCTCAAATTGAGACGAACATCACTAGGTTTCGAGTTCTTGCTGAAATTTCTTTTAACTACGCGACATTGAATCTCAATTAGCTACTAAACATGATCAAACTATGCCAAACCAAATCTCTAAGAGACGTAGATGTACCTGCCATCTCGATCTCTCTCCCTAGGTTGCTCCCTCCTCTCCTTCTTCTTCCTCTCCCAGGGTTCTCTCTCCCTGCAGTCGTCTTCCCAGCGGTGCCTCTCCGAGAAGATCCTGCTCCGGCGATCTCCCTCCGTGTCCTCCCTTTCTATCTCTCTTTCGACCTTCTCTTCCCCCGTCTCTCTGTCCCTCCCGTTCCTCTCCTCCCTATCCATGTCTCTCCTTTCTTCCTTCTTTTTTTATTTTCCCTTGAGCGAGATTAAGAGAAGAAGTCTTTGTTCTAAGAAGAAAGCTTAATTTGTGGCTTAATTGGAGGTCGACGATGTCGACCTCCAAATTCGCCTGGAGCAAAATCCAACACAATCAGATCACAGAAACCCTAAGTTCGGAGGAAGAAAAAAAAAATAGGGTTTTTCTAAGAGATTGGAGAAATTGGGGATCGATGGTTACCGATTGAGCGAGAGAGAGGGCGTGGTACTGCATCCGAGGGCTTCTCTTTCTCTTCGATTTAGGAGGTTGAAAGAAGGAGGAGAAGGAGAAGATTAGAGTTTAGGAAAATTTTAGGGTTCAGGAAGAGGAGGGAAGAGGGGGAGGAGGGAAGAGGGGGAGGAGGGAAGCTCTGAAAATGATCGGGTGTGAAGGGTTTTGTTGGAAGTTTATTAATTACAAGTTTGCCACCGCTCTAAACTATTAATAACGTTTTGTTTTATAAACGTTATAAAAAGTCCAAAATTAGCCCAAACCGTCATAGAAAAAAGGTATTTTTCAACTTGATAACGCTTATGTATCAGCCGTCATTAAAACTCCTTTTCAAGCGTCATTAATAGGTCTTTTTGTTGTAGTGCCGGTCTACCATATTTGGTCAACATGTACAAAAGGGTTGTTCTGGTGGCTACGAGTTCTGGCATATGCGTGTTTCTCTCCTTCTTGCTACAGAAAGCCAATGCGGATGTGTGCGTGATGTGGGTGACCAAGGGAGTAGAGCATAACTTTGGGAGTGAGATTAAGGAGATGATGAACGGCCATCCGACGAATAAGGTCATAATGCATGATACCGCTGTGCACGGTCGACCGAACGTGGCAGAGATGACGATTAAGGCGGCGAAGAATTGGAAGGCGGAGGTGGTGGTGGTGACTAGCAATCCAAAGGGGAGTAAAGATGTCGTTGAGGCATGCAAGGCCGTTGGAATAGCCGCATTTGGGCCAATATGGGACTCCTAATTGTTACTTAAAATCCAAGCTTTCATTAATTATTTTTTTTGTTCTTTTTTGCTTGTTGAAGAATAAAGTGCTATCTTTTTGGGCCACATTTATTGCTCCTTGTATTTATTTTGGTTAAGTTCTTTGATATAATGCTAACAAGATTATTTGCTATGAATATTGTAAGTTCAAGAGCTTAATGCTAACAAATATCCTACAGGAACTCATGGGGTCTTAATTTTAAAGACTTGTTTATTAATAGTTGTTTGATTGCATGCATCTCATCCCTTGATTTTTCAAGGACCTAGCAAAGGCCTAAATGCAAAAAATAATGCCATGTGTGATAATCACATTGCAAGTTACTATTTGAGTTCCTATTTTGTTTCTGTAGTTCGACTCTAATGCTAGTATTATAAGACTAAGAGGCTAATGAGAATCAGAGCCGACCCGACGTGTTAGGTTGTCCTAGCCGAAACTAATTTGGTTATCCCTTGATGCTTATTGAAAAGATGTAACTTAAAGGAATCGAGTAGGTTTTGAAGTGGTACCCATCCCAACCTCACAACAATGGGACCGTGACATTGATTATACTAACTACAATTTCTCACCCGATGGTCAAGTGATCCACAAATAACACAATGCCTTAATCTTATCCAATAACTAACAATAATTTGCCCCTTATTATGGCAACATAGGCTAGTTGATATTGGCTGAATCTATCTATTGTTAAACTGGTGTAGCTCTAACTAGAGTACGAGTGGCTCGAAGTAGAGAGATAATTATCGCTTCCAGTACTTGTGAACAAGCGATGTTGTGGCTCGGTAAGAAGAGCGACTAAGAATAAAGAGTCTCGTATATCCGTAAGTTTGCTTGACTAAGGGCTCTTCACAATGTATAAATGACTCTTTGTCGTCTATTTAACCCTAAACTTTGTCACTCTTGTCCTAGCGACATCAGGACGCTTCCCCTACGCGAAATCCAGGCATGCACTCTTCTGCATGGGGAATATCATAGCCCTCACCCTTTGTCGTAGTGAGGCGCTCCTGTGTATCGTCTTCTGGCTCGCCGTCAAGCTACTGGAGAGTCGATACATTCCTCTCTTTGTCAAAACTGTGTCCACTTCCTTCCTGTAATTTGTTGGAGGAATCTATAGCACTTGCGGCTCTCTCTTACTCAGCCTTCACGATCGTAAGAATGCCCTCGCAGAGGTAATCACATTATCTTCCACCATTCCATCCCTTCTTTGCTTCTCTTGCTTGGCCACTTTCCTGCTTGTTCGCCACCTCCATCACAATATGTTTGAATGAACCAACAAATTTGTTAGATGGGTGGCCTTGTGCTCCCTGGATATTCGTCATTCTCTCAATTGGCTAAGATTCCAACATGGACTCATATCGCAATGTCAAAGGCTCCAGGCTTGTGAGGCGACAAAAATTCTGGCTAATCGTGGCCATCACTTTCTTCACCGTCCTCCCATGGATCACATTAAGATGCATCTTCGTCTCTGTGCACTCCATCCGGACACGCTTCCATAATAAAATTTTATGGAGGGTGCAACCTATTGGAATTCATGTGGTAGGCCAAATAGTTAGGAGAAACAATTTTGGAGCGGGAAAAAATTATAGAGAGAAGAATTTGGTGGAGAAAAAGAATACGGAGAAAAGAAATTTTATAAGAGCACTAAACTTATATTTTTGTTTTGTTTTTGGAAGAGTCTACACAATTATTAAAATATACTATGGATCATTCTAGGCTCTTTTATAATAATATTAGGATATCTCCAAACCATAGATACTCTACCATGAACATTTAGTTATAGAACATCCTAGAACACGGACTAATATCTAAACTAAAAGGGCCTAATGAACAAAGCCCAACTGTAGTGGACTAATTAGATTTGTTGGGCTTAAAACATGGTCACAAAATCATGTTTATTTTTAACACTCCCCCTTAAACTTGATTTTGCGACTCCAAGTGAACTTTTTGTCATGAATAGTACTTTTTCCTTGATTTGTTTGGTGAAGATACCGATAACTTATTTTTTGCATTTTGACAAACTTCCTTTGCACTTCCTTTCTTCTAACGTGCAACTTTGGGTAGATGTGCTTGCTTTTCATCATAGTCGATGCTCAACCTTTGATTATAGCCTTTTACAAGTAGTCTATGCTTGTACCTCTTGACTTCATCTTGAGCATTATTCTTTGGCTTGTAGATACTTTTTTATTCCTATTTTATTTTGCCACTTTGGTAGTGTCTCTAGCTCCCAAGTGTCATCCTTCATAATATCCTTGATTTTTTCATCTGTGGCATCTTTTCTCTTCTTGCTTTGTATTGCTTTTTTATAACCTATTTTTTCACAATCAGCAAAGCGACAAAGTTATTATATCGTTTTGATTATTGATTACGTACCTCAATCTCCTTTTAAAAGCTTTTTATATTTAGAGGACTTCTCTCATTCAAAGATAATGGTGGAGAGTCTTCTCGAGATGGTATTTGTTTGCCATTAAAATCTTTTTATTACAATTTCAATTACAAACAGAACATTGTTTCAATGTATGACTTAGATGTAGTCCTAGGAGAACAATTTTGTTTATCTGGGTCCCTGTGTCGATGGAGCAATTGGTAATGCGATGACTCCGTTGACGATTTGACGATGGTTCTCGGTTCTCTGAAGGTCTGAGTTGCTCTGGGTGCTGGAGTTTGCATATGGGAAGAAGACGTTGAGTGTCTCTTCCGATCTTGGTGGATGATAACTCTGATACCTTTTTCTGTTTGTGTACGTATGTATATTACGTGGTCCGTAAGAAGGAAATGATCCCTCTATTTATAGTTTGCAGGCTGGTTGCTCATGCGCGCATATGTAGGATGTGCCTATACGTGGGGACGCCACGTGGTTGAAGCTGCGGGAGGCGCATGGATGATGCGCCATCATTTGTGGGTTGAATCCTTCATGCTGCTTTTGTGGGCTAGCACGTAGCAGGGGAGAGGATCTTTCAGTTGCTGAGATCTTGGGTGATTAGTACCCCTTCATAGGCCGAATTGAGTCAAAGGACACGTGTCGGAGGTCCATGGCTCAAAGATCTTGGATTTGGTGGAGAGTGATCAGGTAGGATGCGCCTGGGATTGGGCACATGAGAAGACTTTGGCTCACAACCTTCAGGAGTCATGAACCGGTCGGGGTGCACGGCTTTTGAGGCGCATGCGAGTCTTCAGGCGCATGGCTGCTGAGGCGCATGCGAGTGGTTGGTCGTCCACGTGGGTCGTAACCGTCGGAGGAAAGTAATGATGATGCTGATGTCAGTGACGCTTCGTCTTCTGAAAAAGCTGCTAACTGTCCAGTCCTCGGGGGACGTGCTGCCAACTCTGTCACTTGAGCATTAATTGCTTGATGGGTAACAAGCCGAAATAGGCGTATGGGTCTATGTTGATTAGGACGCATGGATCTTTGCTTTGTTGGGCGCATCCATACAGGACGCTTTGGAACTGACGGGCACGTCTGTAGGATGTGCGGTGTCTGACCGGCGCATCCGTTTGCATGACGTGCCTTTATTGGTCCGACTTTTGTGTTCTTTAAGTGCTTTAAATAGCTGTTTTGACTTGGCCGAATTCGAAGCGTCAGGTTCATCACCATAAATGCAAATTTATTGCATGGGATTCGGAGAGCCCGTCACTTGGCGCATGGGTTTGATTTGCCCGGCCTATAAATAGTGGCAAAGAGAGAGTTTGCTTCTCGTTCTCTCACATCTTTTCGAATGGACTTGTTTGCTCGAGTACATTCTGTTGACGAGATGCTCCCGAGGGTGAAGATACGATGACTTGTCTTCGTTCATGCACTTGAAGGTGACTGTTACATCCAAAAGTCGGAGTCGAGGGCTTCTGAGGTAGGCGGAAGGTGCATGTTGCATCCAAAGATCGGGATGCTCGAGCCCTGTCTCCGTTATGCTGGAAGAGCCACAGATCGAAATTACGGTGCTCCCGGCTTTATAGAGCTCTTTCTCTTGCCAGAGTGGGTGTTGCCCATTCTGGTGGTATTGAAAGCTGCTCCTTTAGCCTCGGAGGAGAGATCTTCCTCCAGCTAGGGTGGGGTTGATCGGCCACTCCGGTTCTGCTCAATAAATGCTTCATTAGTCGAAGCATTTGATCGTGTCGAAGTAAGGCGCATATGCTGAGACTTCATGATGCGCATAACTGAGACGCTGAAGAGTTACGCCTGACTGAAACGCTGAAGGCTGCGCCTGACTGAGATGCTGAAGAGATGCGCCTGACTGATGATACGCCTAGAGGGGGCGCGTGGCAGCTTGCTGCGCCTGGCTGTAGTCTTAGGATCTTTTTTTTTGTAGAAATTCTCCTATGTAAAGCCTTTTAGACATGTAATAGACTTTTATATGAAATAAAAAACTAATTTTGCTGTCTATACTTTTGCTGTCTTGATGTGCCAAGTACTTCGTTTGAGCTCCCTGGAGTATGTTCTGAGTAGTATTTGAGTGCATAGGAATTTTGGCACATAGATGCGCCCTGAAATTCCATGCTTCTACAAGATCCCTTCAAAGTTTTCAAAACTTTTTGTCAGGTTTTGGAATACTTTGAATAAGAAGCATGGTGGCACTAGAAAAATTTGTCATATTAGCGACGTCTAAATACGTTGCTAATCTCAGCGAAAACGTCGCTAAATCAATTTAGCGACGTTTAGGGCGACGTTTCAGGAACAACGGAAAAAAATGTGTCGCTAAACGAGAAAACGTCACAAAACGTCGATAGGGCGACGCCATTTCGTGACGTCAATAACGTCGCTAATTTGTGACGTAATTTGCGACGTTTGTTATTTGACGCTAATCAGCGACGTAAAAGGCGACGTTATCGCGTGGTCGCCGTTTAGCGACAGTTTTGCGACGTTTTGGCGACGACGAGCTGACATCAGATTTGGTGCCACGTGTTGCCACATCAGAATTTAGCGACGCTTTTAGCGACATTTAATGACGTCGCTAATATGTAGCGACGAATACTAACGTCGCTAAAAACGTCGCTAAATTAAAAAAATATAAAAAAATAGGTTCCAGAAAGCAAATGATGCTGGAGCTGGAGCCTGAGCCAAAATACAGAATACAAAATACAGAATACAGAATCCAATCCCTAGGTACGCCGACCCCCTCGGTGGAACACTCAACACCGGCACGCACAATACATTCCAGAATATACAAAAAATATAAAAAAAAATACTATCTGCAACGAACAATGTCAATATCCGCAAATACGTACAAACTCAGTATCCTCAACGAAAAAACTGAATATCTCCAAATACGTACAAAGTCAAAATACAAAATACAGAATCTAATCCCTGGGTTCGTCGAAAATACAAAAACAAAGATTGACACACAGTTCTAATTCATATGTGTTTTAAGTGTGAGAATGGATGGCTCAGAACACAACCCAAAATTCATTCTAGCATATATTAGTATGAATCATCTATGTTCTGTACATATAGTGTAGTATACGTTCTTATCGAATCTAGTATCTAGTATCTGAAGAATGTAACAGAATCAAGACGAACTCACATAATGTAATACTAAGACATCATCTACTACTATATAAGATATAGTGATAGGTTGTCGTATCATCATTGCCGAGGGATGAGGGTCGGAGGACAGTCAACTTTATCTATGGCTACATAGTTTCTGCCTCGCCAGTCGAATGGCTGCAGGGACTATGTCCTGATCACCATGTCGTACCGTAGATTTATGCAAATGGAGGTGGAGCTAGAGCCAAAATACAGAATCCAAAATACAAAATACAGAATCTAATCCCTGGGTTCCTCCACCAATTTATTTCCTCCTATTTTACTCTCTCACTCTCTCTCTCCTCCCCCCATCCGGCACTCTCACTCTCTCTGGCGCTCTCACAGTACTAATTCATATCTATTTAAATGTGAGAACGGATGGCTCAGGACACAACCCAAAATTTATTCTAGCATATATTAGTGTGGATCATTATGTTCTGTACATATGGTGTAGTATATGTTCTTATCGTATCTAGTATCTGAAGAATGTAACAGAATCAAGATGAACTCACATAATGTAATACTAAGACATCATCTACTACTATATAAGATATAGTGATAGGTTGTCGTATCATCATTGCCGAGGGATGAGGGTCGGAGGACAGTCAACTTTATATATCTACGGCTACATAGTTTCTGGCTCGCCAGTCGAATGGCTGCAGGAAGTATGTCATGATCACCATGTCGTACCTTAGATTAATGTAAATGGAGCTGGAGCCTGAGCCAAAATACAGAATATAAAATACAAAATCCAATCCCTGGTTTTGCCGACCCCCTCGGTGGAACACTCAACACCGGCACGCATAATACATTCCAGAATATACAAAAAATATAGAGAAAAATTCTATCTGCAACGAACAATGTCAATATATAATATCCTCAACAAACCAAATCAATATCAGCAAATACGTACAAACTCAGTATCCTCAACGAAAAAACTAAAGGAAGGATCAGTGCTTTCTAGTTCTCTTCCATCCATTCATTCCTCCGTTCTGATCAAGCCTCTTCCTTTCTCCTCTAATCCACCATGGCTCTGAACCCATCTGCTCCTCCCTACTTTCCTTCTTCTTATTTGAATCTCTCAGCCACATATGATATCCAGCTCAAGTGTAGAGGCGGGAAAGAAGAATTGGACAGAAATAAGAGGCCGGGGAAGCAGCACAGTCGGCGGCATGACCTGGAGGAAGTACATAGGTTTTCTTCAACATCCGTAGGAGAACTATAAGGATATATCTTTTCACAACATGTCACCTTGTCAAAGACCCTTAATGTGAATATCACGTTATCGCGGTGTCGGAAGACTAACATGACATAATTTTCTAAGCCGTGTGCTTTGACATAATTCTCCCAACTCTTTTCTCGATGTTGGGAGGATTATGTCAAAGCACACGGCTTAGAAAATTATGACATGTTAGTCTTCCCACACCGCGATAACGTGATATTCACATTAAGGGTCTTTGACAAGGTGACATGTTATGAAAAGATATATCCTTATAGTTCTCCTACAGATGTTAAAGAAAACCTATGTACTTCCTCCAGGTCATGTCGTCGACTGTGCTGCTTCCCCGGCCTCCTATTCATGCCCACTTCTTCTCCCCTGCCTCTACACTTGAGCTGGATATCATATGTGGCTGAGAGAGTCAAATAAGAAAAAGGAAAGTAGGGAGGAGCAGACGGGTCCAGAGCTATGGTAGATTAGAGAAGAAGGAAGAGGCTTGATTAGAACGGAGGAATGGATGGCTGGAAGAGAACTAGAAAGCACTGATCCTTCCTGTTGTGAGAACGTGCAACCTCCGTTAACCAATTTCTTGGAATTTTTGAATTTTGTATTTTTCAAAACTCTCAATTTTCTGAATCTCGAAAAACGTGCAATTTCTAATTTTTGGGAAAACAATTTGACCGTGATTGCTATCGGTCCTTGTTGGCTTGGGTTTACTATTTTAAGCGATTTTGTCCTATTGGATTTTCCCTGTCATTTTTCTTGAATCAATAAGTTTTAATTATTGTTCGATATGGAAAACATTTATTGAATTTTGAAATTTTAAAATATATTATTTAGTAAATAAATGATTGTTAAAAATATATTTAAATAATTAAGTAAATAAATTAGTATTATTAATTAGAAAAATCTCGGCTAAATTGTAATTAGCCATTTGTTATTTAGCCGTAATTAGTAATTAATTAATTTATGGCTAATATATATTTAGTGCTAATTAAACCAACCAATAGAAATAATGTTAGGATTAGTAGTTAGTAGTTAGTATGTTAGTTTCCACTATTTTTCCTAATTTCTATTACATTTTACATTTTTTAGGGTTTCCATTCCTATGCTATAAATATCACACTTTTTCCAAGTTGCATAAATCCCCGAAACCCTAAAACCCCAACACACATCCCTAGAATTCCTAGCAGCCCACCCCCAATTTTTCCATCATCCCAAATCTCCGGAACAACCACCTCGACCATCCCCTTCCGGCCATTGCCGTACGATCAAACTACCATCGCCGCCGCCGTTCATCATCCCCACCACCAATAACCACCGTAGTCACCTTCGCCACCACCGCCACTGTCAACCACGCCACCACCCCGGCCAATCGGCCTAGCCGCAACACCTCACCACCGCCACCATCATCCACCACCAGTGCCCCTCACCGAACCACCACCCGGCCACCGCCATCACAACCACGCCACCACCGCCATCACAACCACGCCACCACCGCCACCAACACAACATCCCCACCACCATCACGAGGGAGAGTAAGGGGGAGAATGTTCTCACCTGACCCGTCCACCGCCGTTGGGGCACTGCCGCCCCTCCGCGCGTCCCCGAGCCTCCGCCTCTGACTGAGACCGGCGACCGCCTCCGCTCGTGCCGTCGCGAGAGCCCTCCAACCGCCAGATCCGACCGCCACTGTGCGACGCCGACCTGCAGCTCACCCCGGCGCCGCTCCCCGGAGCCGCGCGCCCATCCGCAACCTCCGTCGGCCCAACCCCCGCTGTGAGTCCCATCCGCCGAGCCCCTTTCTCCATTCTCTGTCTTTTCTGTGATTGGGGGAGAACAGAGCCCCCCCACTGATCAGTGTATATTAATAGTTTAGATATATAATTATATATGTAATAGTTTATATAATATATTAATATAATAGTTATATATTATATGATAGTTTATTATTAGTATATAATAGTTTATTTATTTGTTTATATAATAGTTATCATGTATTAGTTATGTATATATATATATATTGGTATATATATTAATTTATGGGTTAATATATATTTGTACATATATTAGTTTATAAATTAATATATATTGGTATATATATTAATTTATGTATTAATGTATAACTAGCATATGTGCACGTGTCTTGCACGTATTTTAACATTTCTTAATTAGCTTAGGAAGACTCTTTAAGAAGATCAAAGGGTAGTCTTCCTAATTACTAAGTTGTCCTTATTAAAATTAATGAACAATTTTTAATTAGTATAAGTATGTAAGGGTATTTTTGGAATTCAAAAGTTTCACCATCTAAGTTTTTCTATTATATAGTAGAATAGATTGTATATATATATATTAGTTTATGGATTGATATATAATAGTATAAATTATTAGTTATATATATATTGTATTATAGTGGAAATAATTTGGTATTTATAGTTATTTCTTATTATTATTATTAAAGGTATTGTTACTAATATTATTAATATTATCAGTTAATTTATTAATTTATAATTAGAGAATTAATATATGGTTTAGCCTAAAAGTTTTATTATATTAAAAACATTTCTTCAAGTATTGGTTTATTAAGTTTTTCGAACCTAAATTCATATTTGACAAAATAGGGATATTGGTACAGAATTGATTTTTTGGATTTTGAAATATGATCTAAATATGTTGATTAATACAGATATAGTTTTAACATTAAAAGGATTTCCAAAAAAAATATTATATTTTTCTGAAATCATAAATCGTGACTATGATAGTCATTTTCTATTTCTTGATTGATTATCATACCAAACCCTGATTTTAGACTTTTATATACCAAACTAGGCTATTTGGACTATTCTAGACTCATTGGGACTGGCCGTGTCGTCGTCTGGGACCCTTTGTAGAATATAGCAGTGTACCTACCTCGTGTCGACACGTTCGTGTCGCGTACGTCGACTCCAACCAATCGAGGCGAGTACATTCTCTGATCTTTTCATACTTATCTGGATTATATTCTTGCTTTAGATTACTCTACTTGATGCTGACACGTATGTTCACGGATTAGTACTATATGGATCCTTTCCTGAGATGTTATCCCTCTACGGGTGCATCGGATATTTCATGTTCATGTACTTTATCATGTGCATCAGGTACTCCTTGTACTCGTACTAGTTCATGTTTTACATGTTCTCATGTGCTTTCATGTGCTTCATGTGCTTTCATGTGCTTTATCATGTGCCTCATGTACTACTCATTACATGAGTTTACGTATCTTAGCTGTATTCATGTGCCTATAACGTAACTTGAATGGATCCTTATGTATTGATTGGGACGGGGTGAGTAGAATTGGTTATGTGAACATTATCCCCAGTAGCTGTATTTATGTGCCTCCTTAGTTGTATTCATGTGCCCCTAAGCCGTTTACATAACCATATTGTGCTCTAAATCACGTAGCCACTTACAGTCTCTACTATCATGTATTTACTTTCAGTTACAAAATATCTCATGTTTACTCGTACTTCCTTTTCAGCACTTCCTGTATTTTACTCTATTGCATGATTTATACTCCTAACCTACTATGAACTGTTTGAGAGATATGTGCTCGTTCCCGTCCTGACTGGACCTGTTACAAATTTTACAGATAGCTTGGAGGTTGCCTGCTAGCCTAGAGGAGACACAGTAGAGGTTGTATAGATAGCTAGGATTTTGCTTATAGTTTATTTTCAGTTGTCTTGAGTTATATTTATGGATTTACTGTATTTGAGCTTTGAGATGTATTTCTGGGTTGTGTATCTTAGACACCTAGACTTCTATATGCTGTATCTCGTTTGGATTTTATGTTTTATCTATCTTCCATTATACTCTACCTTAGATGTGATTGAGTTTACATTCTGCTATGTCACCCCCATTCGGGGAGTATAAACTGCTTAGTCTTATACTGTTAGATGCATGAGACCTAGGACAGCGTTCTACCGCCGAAACTGCAGCGTAGGCTGGACGTACCCACGTCTCGTGCCCTAACTCTAGGGTGCGTGTCGTGACACGTTTTTAGTGGTGTCCCATGCAGGTCGAGTTTGTGTAGTTGTATTCGAACTAGGGTACCACTACAGCCTGCAGTAGGAATATGATATATTTTGAAGATACTCAATCATAATTAGGATCCCTTGAGAGATTCCTGGGACGACCCTTGAGAATCTTATTTTAACTTCGATTTAAAAACTCTATTTCCTTGATTTGATTTATCTTTATTTTCTGTTGTTGAATTTGATTTTGATGGATTATTATTGAATTTGAGTTTGTATTTATTTTTTTGATGGATGATTGTTGAATTTTGAATCTTGATGTTAGCTGTGGCATCCGAGTTGTATTTATATGATTTGATGGATTTTGTTCATTTTTGAATCTTGATGTTCGTGGGTCAATTTGATTTTGAGTATCCATTATTGATTTAATTTAATTTTTGTCAAGATGAAATTATATGGGCTAGGTCATCTAAGTTTTGGAATCTAGTCTTCTATAGTCACATTAGCCAGCATGGTGAGGACATATAGTCTGATTTTGGATATATTTCTCGGGTGTGGGAATTTAAGGTTTTCGCAGCCAAGCTAGCGGCATCGCAAAAATGTTAAATACCACGATTCTAGAGGTATGTGCCTTAATCGAGGACTATGTGATTATCGTAGCCTTGCTTACTAGTATGACGAGGATTTAGAGTACCATGATTTTGGATAGACGCATATGATTATCAGATTGTACCTTAAAAGCTTTTGAACATGTTTTCTCTACTTTTGTTCAGTCTTTCAGAAAAAGAATTATTGGTTGTTTTTGTTTTGCTTCTTATTATTTAACTTAGGAGTAGGAGTAGGAGTAGCTTTAGCTGTTATTATAAACTTTGTGTAACTTTTGCTATGAATTTCTTCAGAATACAATAAATCAATAATTTTGCTAGGCCTTATTTGGATTTAATATCACAGTTCTGGTTTCAAAATGGGTTCCTCTTTTAAAAAGATAAGCAGAACAGATTCTATTATCATTCTTTTCCTGCCAATATTCTTATTACCATCATTCCTTGTCTTATATAACTGTCCTGATTATATCAATTCCACCTCGTATCACATTCTGTCAGCTGTACTTGAACCCCTAAATCTTTATATCTTTTTATCTGAGAAATGTTGAGGAAGTGACGTGAATCATCTAGGTCAAAAATGACGTAATTGGTTATCATTAGATGATTTTGTAGGAATCAAAATATTGGATGTCAAACATAAAAAATTTGAGATGAAGATGTGGTAAAGGTTTAGAATGAAATCGAGGGATAAATGTTATCAATTTAGAAACAATCACAGAAAGTTGGTTATGAATAATTCATGGATGTATTTCAAAAACTAATGAGGATATTCGGGGTCAACCTAGTTAGGAGAACTTAGAAAATCTTGGTTATTGATTCTGGAAAAACTTTTACTCTGAGGCTATGTAGAAATTTAGAAATGAAAAAGAGAATTTAATTGTATTCGATGATCTTGCAAAATTGAACTAGATATTATAAGGGGTGATTAGAGACAGAGAGAACACAAAGATTTTTAGTTATAGAAATTATTTAGATGATGAAAAAAAATTTATTATAGAATTCAAAAAGGATAATATTGAAGGTGAACGTTGAAGAAATACGAAGGTTGAATTATAAATAAAAATAAATTTTGTATGACATAGTGGTATTAGAGTTGAGTAAATACGAGACTTGATTTAAAACAAGTACAAGGATTCATAAATTGGATTTAGAGGTTTCGGATCTAATTTAGGACGAGGTGAAAATTTGATTAAATGAATACTTGTTGATTCCTAAATAAGTGGGGGTATGTTTCATGGAAAATGTTTTAGAAATTTGGAATTTAGCCTATGGTGATCATTGCAAGGTCAAATCTTTATGACGGAAGGATAAATTTTGATAGTAGTCATATAACGGTTGCTTTTTTTATATTGAGGTTTGTTAGAAAAATATGATTGGCAAATGATAAACTTGATGGTATTATAGAGAGATGATTAACTTGACTTCTTATGAAATCTTTTCTTGTTCCCTAAAAGGGTTTTCAATATCATTGAATCCTAGCTCCCTTAATCACGACCAATCGAATTTGATCATCTTTTCTTATCGTATTAATATCTTGGGTTGTACTCAATTGAATTAAATTTAATTGTGACCTGGATCTCCATTCTTGTATGCTCGTGCTCAGACTTCGATGAACCTGTCCTCCATATTGCCCAAATCTTGGTTTCCAAAATTGATCAACTTAGATCGTATCGCGACTAAAATTTCTTAATATTATTGTGATTGGATTGTAATGCTATTAATATTCGTTCCTTAAACTTTTGATTTTGATTTTCCTTGAATAGTACCCTTATCGTACCAGTAGTCTTGACCCTTGACCGTATTCAATTTATTTGAATTCCATCGCGACCCGGATCTCTATCATTTGTTGCTCGTGCTCAAAAATCTCGATTTCAAAATTTTTCGAACCTAAATTCAAATATTGATTAGCTTTATTCTTCATCGTGTCAATATTTTAATTTTGACCGTAATCGAACTTCGATACCAATATCACTTGTGCCTAAACTCTGATTTATTCTTGAAAAGACTAAATTCTGTTCCAATTCCGATTTATCTTCGTACTATCCATGATTATACCAAATTTCATGCTTGATCGTGCCTAGGCTACTACGATACTCTTTATCATATTTAAATACTTTTTGACCAAGATTAGACTGACCTTATCTTGATCGTGTCAAATTTCGATTATTATCATATTTGGATTTTTGCACTCGTGCCTAAAATATTTTCTGACCATGATTTGATTTCCTAATATCATCTGAAATTCTCATGATTGTTCGTGCCTAAATGACCTAGCATGACTAGACGACTATAAAATCCATGGTCGTGATTCTTAAGATCATGACTATGCGTACCAATTTTGCCTCTGGATCGTGCTTAAAATTTGTCCTTGATCGCGACTACCCGGTTTGATTATCATAAAATTTAGTGATCATATCCGAAATAATTTTTCCTTCGTGCCTAAAATTGGATCCTCTAGTCACCGTGCTGCTATTTTCTTCCTATTTCATGACGAGGTTTTGATTTTTGTCACTCTATTACGTCATGCCTAAGTGATTTTAGTCATTCTAAGGTTTTAAGCCTCGATTTGGTTCGTCATCAAGTGGTTTGATCCTTAGTCATTGATCGTGCCAAACGTTTCATTATTCCTAGCTATGACCAATCGCATCATTTTTTGTATTGACCGTGCCTTTACAACCTTGATTCCGAAATCATGATTTTATCACCATTCATAGCTAAGCTTGGATCTTGATCGTGCTTATACGACCTAGAGCCCAATTTTTCATCAAATCTAACTACCGATCGTTCTATACTCGAATTTCGTACTCCATTCGTTTCTCTTGGCCGTGATTAAGATCATGACTAATAACCTGAAATTATTCCTAATTCGTGTCTAAACAATGATGATCATTCTATGATTCTATCGTGCCAAATCAATAGTCGTGCCCAAACAATTTCAAGTTGATTATCTTGATCGTGCCAACTCGTCGTTCTTTGATCGTGTCTGCCATACTGCCTAAAATTCTATCATGTTTTAACTCCCTTGCCAAGCTTTAATTTCGAGGACGAAATTTCTTTAAGGAGGGTAGATTTGTAACCTCCGTTAACCAATTTCTTGGAATTTTTGAATTTTATATTTTTCAAAACTCTCATTTTCTGAATCTCGAAAACGTGCAATTTCTAATTTTTGGGAAAACAATTTGACCGTGATTGCTATCAGTCCTTGTTGGCTTGGGTTTGCTATTTTAAGTGATTTTGTCCTATTGGATTTTTTCTGTCATTTTTCTTGAATCAATAAGTTTTAATTATTGTTCGATATGGAAAACGTTTATTGAATTTCGAAATTTTAAAATATATTATTTAGTAAATAAATGATTGTTAAAAATATATTTAAATAACTACGTAAATAAATTAGTATTATTAATTAGAAAAATCTCGGCTAAATTGTAATTAGCCATTTGTTATTTAGCCATAATTAGTAATTAATTAATTTATAGCTAATATATATTTAGTGCTAATTAAACCAACCAATAGAAATAATGTTAGGATTAGTAGTTAGTAGTTAGTATGTTAGTTTCCACTATTTTTCCTAATTTCTATTACATTTTATATTTTTTAGGGTTTCCCTTCCTATGCTATAAATATCACACTTTCCCCAAGTTGCACAAATCCCCAAAACCCTAAAATCCCTACACACATCCCTAGAATTCCTAGCAACCCACCCCCAATTTTTCCAGCATCCCAAATCTCCCGAACAACCACCTCGACCATCCCCTTCCGGCCATTGCCGGAGGATCAAACTACCACAGCCGCCGCCGTTCATCATCCCCACCACCAATAACCACCGTAGTCACCTTCGCCACCACCGCCACTGTCAACCACGCCACCATACCGGCCAATCGGCCTAGCCGCAACACCTCACCACCGCCACCATCGTCCACCACCAGCGCCCCTCACCGAACCACCACCGGGCCACCGCCATCACAACCACGCCACCACCGCCACCAGTACAACATCTCCACCACCATGACGAGAGAGAGTAAGGGGGAGAATGTTCTCACCTGACCCGTCCACCGCGACGAAATTGGTCCGTATCTGTCAATTTTTTTGCATGTGCGCAACGAAATTGGTTGCGTGTGCGCAACAAAATTGGTTGCGTGTGCGTCAATTTTTTTACGTATCGGGCTTTTCGGAATTTTCCAATTACTTTGTGCACACTCATCAAATCGCGACAAAACTTGCGCCATTGGACTCGAAATATTTTTCTGGTCCTGTATGCCAAGTTTAGTCCGATTCCGAGATCGTTGGTCGGGACGCTATTTTGGCGGGCCCACAATCCCACTCAACGGACAATTTTGTGCATGGCCTACCGGAATCCAAAATTGGACATACCATTGGGTTCGTCTCATCAAAACAAATTCGTAGACATGTAGTTTGACGACTTTAGAGATCATAGGTTCTGGCGCGTATTTCGGTGCAAAGCGGGTCCAACGGCGGACATCGTTTTGACCCGAAATTACGATTTTGCCCCTGTTCCAAAATTTGACTTTTGGACAGGCATTTTCTAGGTATATCTTCTTCACCGAGATCATTTTTGATGTTTGTTTCAGCGACTGTAGTCATCCGTGATTTGTGAGTTTTGGGTGCTGACACTTGCTACTCTTGGATTTGCCTTTCTCGCACCGCAGGCAAGATACCTTGCCATTATACTATTTATTTTAGTTTGCATTTTATTATATATCACTGTTCACTTATTTCCAGTTCTTGATTTACTGCCTGCTCAGTGATATTAGATGTACTTTGTTATTTATCCTTTGGTTGCATATGGACCTAGAGTTAAGGGACTACCGTTGTAGTGTATTGCATATACCATGACACAGTTATATCACGAGGATGTGTGAGATGAGTATCATGTAGAGGTTCTTGTGTGTGGGCTGATCCCCCATGTGCATGCGTTAGGGCTAACTGCTAATAGAGACATGTTAGGAGACTTAGCAGTTAGTAGAGATACATGGTCGTGGATGCGACTTGACAGGTACATTGGGTGGGAAGAACATTTTCTTATCGTATGGGCTTCTATTGCACTTCCCTTATAACCCGGAAGCTCCGCTAGAGATACGGGTATGAGCCTCTCAGGTTGGCCACTGTCGTTTTTCAACGTCATGCTCTCGGTCACTGGTGCCCACGTGGGGACTATACCCGATCCCATTACAGCCAGGGCTCATGCGACAAAAGGTTTGTTCTTAACTGCATGTTCACTTTAGTATGGTTAGAGTACCTTATTTATGTCTTGTCACCTTCTTTGATTGTGGCATATTTTATATTCAGTATTATATGGCATGTTGATGTATCTTGTTACGTCCCTCTGAGGACCTGGTTATCTCTCCAGGTGTGTGCTTCTATGATTTTGCAGGTGTTCTAGCCAAGGCCATGATCTTCTCCATTCCTTCGAAGATGGTTGCGCTTGGTTCGTCTTGTTATTTCATCTATTAATTCTTGTACGTTTTATTGGAGATAGTTGGTAGTGGACTTTGTCTCCGCCCAACGATTGTATACATGACAATTTAAAGTTGCTTTTATATCATTTATTTGTCTAGTGGATGAGATTTAGTTATTATGGTTCTACTGCATTTTACAGCTTATGTGTACATACGAGGTTTCCATATATTGGGGTATACTCGTATGTATACAGCTGGCATGGATACGTACCTAGTCCTAAGTATTTTAGGACTGGGACGTTACATGTTTTTGTGGTGGCCCATGCAGGTCGAGTTTGTCACTTCGGTTACGTTAGTGTACCGATGTGAACCTGCAACATAGGATTAGAATTATAGGAATCTCATCCATACAGCTTGACCTCTTCCCTTGGCTTCAAATTTCGGACTCTCGTTCGACTTCCTTGAATTGCATCTTGCTTGATTCCTTTCTACCATTGATTCTTATTTTCGTGCTCAGTGTCAACTAGGAAGATGACTACACTAGTATATGCTCATAGGTCAAATACATGGCTAGAATGGTTATATTGGCAATTGGAATACATTCAAGACTCTAATTGAGTTAAAAAGGCTTTTTAGTGTGATTTAATGATTAGTAATTGGTAAAGTAGGATATTGCCACGGAAAGTTTTTACCTTAAGATTTCTAAATAGTAAACACCAGAGGACTTATAGATTTTACAC
Source organism: Iris pallida (assembly GCA_029216955.1). Taxonomy (NCBI): domain Eukaryota; kingdom Viridiplantae; phylum Streptophyta; class Magnoliopsida; order Asparagales; family Iridaceae; genus Iris; species Iris pallida. The sequence goes on along the minus strand of JANAVB010032619.1, from coordinate 4,631,216 downwards.
TTGGTTTAAGAAATTGATTGATTTTCAAGATTTGATATTTATAATTTATTGGGTTATAGTTGTACATCCTTGCACAAGTATAAAATTGATTTGTTTTTCGAGTTGTGATAATTATGATTTTTGGGTGATAGATATACATCTTTGAACAAATATAAAATTATTTCATTTTTGAGTTTTGATGTTTATAATTTATTGGATTATCGTTATATGCATTTGAACAGTTATAAATTTGGGTTGAAGATGATCGTAGATTTTAAATGTGGCAGTATAAATTATTTAAATTTGCGTTGTACAACTTGCAACTTCGTGTTTAGTAAATTTTAAATTTTTAAGTGGAAGCAATGACGGTGAATTTTGGTTTAAAAATATTTGGAAGTTATGAAAATAATTTTTGAGAAATTTTATTTTAAATCGTGTCCTATGATTGAGGAGTTATAAATCAATTTAGATTTTGGGGTTATTGTTTAATTGTGAATTTGGATATCAAATTTCGTTAAAAAAATGATTTTTGACTGATAAGATTATTTGAAAATTTAATGTGGGATTGCTAATATTGAATTTTTTTTTGGAGAATTTTGAAGGATGTGATGAAAAGTTATTTTGATTGATTAAAGAAAGTTATCATTTAAAAGTTGTGATTTTGTTGAAATAACTTAGCATGAATAGAAGCTAAAATTTATGAGAGCATTGAGCTTAATTTTTGAGATTGCTTTTAATATGCTAAGAGTTTTATTATGAGTTATTTAGAAATTTTAGAGTGTTAAATTTTTGATTGATTGTGAAATCTTTATGGATTCGTAAATTAGGAACTCTTGAGTTAAATAGTTGAATTCAAACGTTAATTTTGGAAAAGGTTAGTAGTAACGCGATAAAAATTTTGCTTTGAGATTTATGAAAGTGATTTAAAAAAATGTTATATGATGAGTTTGAACAGCTTGGAGTGAATACAAATTTTGGGTGATTTATTTTTGAAAGTTTAAATTTTGAAACTTTTGGAGGAAACTGGAGTTAAATTTTAAATGGTAGGCCATCAAGATAGCTCTAATTAGATAGATGTACTCCACACTAATTGCCATGTCACTCATGACCATGATAGTAGTATATACACAAGTGTTGTTAGTCATCTACTCAGCTATGTGACTGTATTTCCACCTCGGCTTACTCAACCTTCCTTCAATTCTAGATCTTTTAATTGCGACCTTCTAACCCACTTGTAATTTGAATAATGAGTTAATGATTCCTTAACTGTATTCGTCTAGGAGACTATCTTCTCTCCGGAATTATGTTCCTAATTTATTTTTTAATGGATTCATTAATTAATTTTATTTCATGCTTTAACTTGATCTTTTCATTTTGTGCATTAATTATCACCTCGTGAACTCCCACTTTCTATTTTTGATCTTTTGGCGTCCCCTTACCATGACTTGGATATTTGGAGCACAACACTAGACTTTTCTTCCAACAAATTTCATATGTAAGACCTAGACGAGCCCACCTTCCTGTAGATATATCATGTCCCACCAAAACCCATCCCCTTGTACTCTATTTCTTGATATGACCTTATGGTCAAAATGGCCAAACTATAATCTTTACCATGATACCGATATATTTTCGACCACTGATAGGGATTCAACCTCAACTCAATTCCTTTCGACTCAATATGTGATTTTGTTCTACTTAATTCCTTAAATGTTTAAACTTGTGCCTTATCTTGATTGCTTGACCCATTGTCCCATGATACTATTAGTTTAACTCTTGTAAGTTGGGTATAATACCTCACCACCTAACAAACCTTTTTCCTTGTGAACCACATTGGTAAGTTCACTTAGACTCTAAATTCAGAGGACCCTACCCTATCTAGTCTACCCAGCCATAGATGAAGAAACACTAGGACAACTGTATAGGCCCAAACTTTAGGCGAGCCTTGATTTTAAAAGATCTTGGACTATTTAAAATTCCTTCATCAGTACCTTCCTTGCTCATATTTTGACTATCTCATGCTGCTAATGTGGCTTCAGTTTTGCAAGCTTATTTCATTATCAAAGCTTGATCATGACATATTTTATTGGGTGCACCCATTAATATATTGTCTAATCAGAACCGGTGCATGATGGTCTGATCAACCTATTGCACTTTGGTTCGCTTATCATATATTATTCTACGTGGATGAAGACATAGTAAACTTGCCTTAGAGTCTCATCCGCGACAGTCTTGGCAATTCTCGTTTGAATTATTTTTGTCGTCTATGAACCCCGCAATTCGTACTCAATATATAACACCGTCTTTGAAACTCTTGTAGTTCTTGTCTTTCACTTATTTTGGAAAGACAACGCACTGTACTTGCTAGATAGACTCAAGGTATCATCTTTGGTTGTCCAATCGGTTAATTATACACAAATATAGATAGCCACCAACCGACTCATGTGGCTATATCCTCGCCTTTAACTACTCATCATTTCTCAACCCTAGAATTATTATCATGCCCTTCCAAATGTTCTTGAGCACTCGAGAATGATTCTAATCATTCACTTAAATCAAACTCTCAATCGAGGCGATTAGTCTCCAGTTTCTCTCTAGGAACCACATCTTCCAAATGTCTAAATTATTTTCTTTGGTCTACTCACTTCATGCTTGTTCTTCTAAATTGAATATTCAAAAGTTTGTTACCATCACTAGCGATCCTTATTCAATTCCATGACCATGATATATTTTTGTATATATCGACTCCATAATTTTCTATTGCATGGTTGTGTTAACGCCGTTTTATCGTCTCCACCAAAATTTAATTATATTTTGGTATTACCGAACTCTTCCTATCCCTCAACCCTATCTACCCTATTAATCCTAAATTTCGAGGACGAAATTCTTGTAAGTTGGGTAGGATGTAAAACCCCTATTTTTTTAAATTTATTTTTATTATTTAATAGACTTCAAATTTATTTTATGCAATTTATGATTTTTATTAATTATTAATGATGACCTTAGCCATTGATGAATTTTGGAACACAAGTCTACCATGAATTTTGGCACGGAAGATGTAGCAGTGTGCCTTGACTAGTGTACTAGCCATGCTAGGGGAAGCCTTGCCATGGGGATGACCGAATTAGGAAAACCAGGCCGAGTTGTGTAATGACTCATTTCAAATATTTTATTTAACTATTATTTTATTTAATGATTTTATTGACCCGGTTAGACCAAACCAGTCCGAACTGGGCCTGGACCAAACCCAAGTCCATGTAGACATGTGGGGTGACCAAGATGGCCATGTAGGAATATTTCATGTGTGTACAAATATTTTTAAATTATTTTTAGAACTTGTTAAATATTTATTGACTTTTGGTACAAAAATTTATGTTTTATTAATAAAATAATATTTTACAAGATGGTACAATTTTCTGGACCCATACATGGGTGAGCGGTAAAGTTCATTCATTGGGACGATTATTATTATTTTATTATAATTTAATTTATTTTGTGGAGATTTAATAAACATGTTTTTTCCCATTTAAATATCAATATTATTTTGAGTTGATTTAATTAAGGATTGAATCTATATATATATGTAGATATGCTCAATTATATTAAATAAATAGATCATTGACTTTTAAATGGTTTTTGGTTTGTAAAAAGATTTTTTTTGGAGATTTGTGCATATATATGGATATATAATTATGTATCCATATAAATGTCAATACATATTAATATATATCATATAGCTTATATAATATAATATATGTTATAAAGTGTGCGGCCACTTTATTCTGCATGTCCCCACAAGCTTCCGACCCCTTTAACTAAAGAAACAGCAGCAATAGCTGCGGGTTAAGTAAAGGGCCGACCCCACTTTATTCATTCAATAAACCCATATGGCCGAACCCCCTTTTTAAACCCCTTTAGATATATGTACACATAGATTTTAGTAAAACCTAATTCCTTTTCAAACCCTAATTCCTTCCACCTCCTTCCTCTCCTCCTTCCTCCTCCCCGCTCCACGGCGAAGCTTGGGCGCACCATGGCGAAGTCGTGCTCGCGAAGAAGACAAAGGAACCATCGACAACAACAACAACAGATTCCCACTTTAAGGTATCCCACTCTCTCAATCGATTTCTCCTTCAATTCTAGTCCGTTTTTAGAACCGTCAATTCGTGTAGAAAGCCCACATGACCCTCTATCATCCTTTTAAAATAGTTTTATTTATCCTGCAAAATTTTATATTTAATTAGATTAAAAACTCCACTAAAAATCAGTTTTTATAAACCTTAAAAACCCCGTACGAGGTATGTTCCGACAAATCGGGCGACCCCGTCGCGAACCGAGAGTACCGAAAGGTCCGTATCGAATTTGTGGACGTGTGAGAATTGACGGGATTCAAATTGGTCGCGTGTGCGCAACAAAATTGGTCCGTATCCGTCAATTATTTTGCGTATCGGGCTTTTCGAAATTTTCCAATTACTTTGTGCACACTCATCAAATCGTGACGAAACTTGCGCTATTGGACTCGAAATATTTTTCTGGTCCTGTATGCCAAGTTTAGTCCGATTCTGGGACCGTTGGTCGGGACGCTATTTTAGCGGGCCCACAATCCCACTCAACGGGCAATTTTGTGCACGGCCGACCGGAATCCAAAATTGGACATACCGTTGGGTTCGTCTCATCAAAACAAATTCGTAGACATGTAGTTTGACGACTTTAGAGACCGTAGGGTATGGCGCACATTTCGGTACAAAGCGGGTCCAACGGCGGACATTGTTTTGACCCGAAATTACGATTTTGCCCCTGTTTCCAAAATTTGACTTTTGGACAGGCATTTCCTAAGAATCTTCTTCACCGAGATCATTTTTGATGTTTGTTTCAGCGACTAGAGTCATCTGTGATTTGTGAGTTTTGGGTGCTGACACTTGCTACTCTTGGATTTGCCTTTCTCGCACCGCAGGCAAGATACCTTGCCATTATACTGTTTATTTTAGTTTGTATTTTATTATATATCATTGTTCACTTATTTCCAGTTCTTGATTTACTGCCTGCTCAGTGATATTAGATGTACTTTGTTATTTATCCTTTGGTTGCATATGGACCTAGATTTAAGGGACTACCGTTGTAGTGTATTGCATATACCATGACACAGTTGTATCACGAGGATGTGTGAGATGAGTATCATGTAGAGGTTCTTGTGTGTGGGCTGATCCCCCATGTGCATGCGTTAGAGCTAACTGCTAATAGAGACATGTTAGGAGACTTAGCAGTTAGTAGAGATACATGATCGTGGATGCGACTTGACAGGTACATTGGGTGGGGAGAACATTTCCTTATCGTATGGGCTTCTATTGTACTTCCCTTATAACCCGGAAGCTCCGCTGGAGATACGGGTATGAGCCTCTCAGGTTGGCCACTGTCGTTTTTCAACGTCATGCTCTCGGTCACTGGTGCCCACGTGGGGACTATACCAGATCCCATTACAGCCAGGGCTCATGCGACGAAAGGTTTGTTCTTAACTGCATGTTCACTTTAGTATGGTTAGAGTACCTTATTTATGTCTTGTCACCTTCTTTGATTGTGGCATATTTTATATTCAGTATTATATGGCATGTTGATGTATCTTGTTACGTCCCTCTGAGGACCTGGTTATCTCTCCAGGTATGTGCTTCTATAATTTTGCAGGTGTTCTAGCCAAGGCCATGATCTTCTCCATTCCTTCGAAGATGGTTGCGCTTGGTTCGTCTTGTTATTTCATCTATTCATTCTTGTACGTTTTATTGGAGATAGTTGGTAGTGGACTTTGTCTCCGCCCAACGATTGTATACATGACAATTCAAAGTTGCTTTTATATCATTTATTTGTCTAGTGGATGAGATTTAGTTATTATGGTTCTACTGCATTTTACAGCTTATGTGTACATACGAGGTTTCCATATATTGGGGTATACTCGTATGTATACAGCTGGCATGGATACGTACCTAGTCCTAAGTATTTTGGGACTGAGGCGTTACAGTTACTAATATTATTAATATTATCAGTTAATTTATTAATTTATAATTAGAGAATTAATATATGGTTTAGCCTAAAAGTTTTATTATATTAAAAATATTTCTTCAAGTATTGGTTTAGTAAGTTTTTCGAACCTAAATTCATATTTGACAAAATAGGGATATTGGTACAGAATTGATTTTTTGGATTTTGAAATATGATCTAAATATGTTGATTAATACAGATATAGTTTTAACATTAAAAGGATTTCCAAAAAAATTTATTATATTATTTAATTATATTTTTCTGAAATCATAAATCGTGACTATAATAGTCATTTTCTATTTCTTGATTGATTATCGTACCAAACCCTGATTTTAGACTTTTATATACCAAATTAGGCTATTTGGACTATTCTGGACTCATTGGGACTGGCCGTGTCGTCGTCTGGGACCCTCTGTGGAACATAGCAGAGTACCTACCTCGTGTCGACATGTTCGTATCGCGCACGTCGACTCCAACCAATCGAGGCGAGTACATTCTCTGATCTTTTCATACTTGTCTGGATTATATTCTTGCTCTAGATTACTCTACTTGATGCTGACACGTATGTTCACGGATTAGTACTATATGGATCCTTTCCTGAGATGTTATCCCTCTACGGGTGCATCGGATATTTCATGTTCATGTACTTTATCATGTGCATCAGGTACTCCTTGTACTCGTACTAGTTCATGTTTTACATGTTCTCATGTGCTTTAATGTGCTTCATGTGCTTTCATGTGCTTTATCATGTGCCTCATGTACTACTCATTACATGAGTTCACGTATCTTAGCTGTATTCATGTGCCTATAACGTAACTTGAATGGATCCTTGTGTATTGATTGGGGCGGGGTGAGTAGAATTGGTTATGTGAACATTATCCCCAGTAGCTGTATTCATGTGCCTCCTTAGTTGTATTCATGTGCCCCTAAGCTGTTTACATAACCATATTGTGCTCTAAATCACGTAGCCACTTACAGTCTCTACTATCATGTATTTACTTTCAGTTACAAAATATCTCATGTTTACTCGTACTTCCTTTTCAGCACTTCCTGTATTTTACTCTATTGCATGATTTATACTCCTAACCTACTATGAACTGTTTGAGAGATATGTGCTCGTTTCCGTCCTGACTGGACCTGATAAAAATTTTACAGATAGCTTGGAGGTTGCCTGCTAGCCTAGAGGAGACACAGTAGAGGTTGTATAGATAGCTAGGGTTTTGTTTATAGTTTATTTTCAGTTGTCTTGAGTTGTATTTACGGATTTACTGTATTTGAGCTTTGAGATGTATTTCTGGATTGTGTATCTTAGACACTTAGACTTCTAACTGTTGTATCTCTTTTGGATTTCATGTTTTATCTATCTTCCATTATACTCTACCTTAGATGTGATTGAGTTTACATTCTGCTATGTCACCCCCATTCGGGGAGTATAAACTGCTTAGTCTTATACTGTTAGATGCATGAGACCTAGGACATCGTTCTACCGTCGACACTGCGGCATAGGCTGGACGTACCCACGTCTCGTGCCCTAACTCTAGGGTGCGGGTCGTGACAGAACGGATGGCTCAGAACACAACCCAAAATTTATTCTAGCATATATTAGTGTGAATCATCTATGTTCTGTACATATGGTGTAGTATAGTTCTTATCGAATATAGTATGTAGTATCTGAAGAATGTAACAGAATCAAGATGAACTCACATAATGTAATACTAAAACATCATCTACTACTATATAAGATATAGTGATAGGTTGTCGTATCATCATTGCCGAGGGATGAGGGTTGAAGGATAGTCAACTTTATCGACGGCTACATAGTTTCTGCCTCGCTAGTAGAATAGCTGCAGGGACTATGTCCTGATCACCATGTTGTACCGTAGATTTATGTAAATGGAGCTGAAGCTGGAGCCAAAATACAGAATCCAAAATACAAAATACAGAATCTAATACCTGGGTTCGTTGAAAATACAAAAATAAAGATTGACACACAGTTCTAATTCATATGTATTTTAAGTGTGAGAACGGATGGCTCAGAACACAACCCAAAATTCATTATAGCATACATTAGTGTGAATCATCTATGTTCTGTACATATGGTGTAGTATACGTTCTTATCGAATCTAGTATGTAGTATCTGAAGAATGTAACATAATCAAGAATGAACTCACATAATGTAATACTAAAATATCATCTACTACTATATAAGATATAGTGATAGGTTGTCGTATCATCATTGCCGAGGGATGAGGGTCGAAGGACAGTCAACTTTCTCTATGGCTACATAGTTTCTGCCTCGCCAGTCGAATGGCTGCAGGGACTATGTCCTGATCACCTTTTCATAGTCCAATACAATCCGGAGATTGACATAATTCTAATTCATATATATAGTCCAATACAAATAGTCTAATACAAAAACAACCCACAATACAAATAGTCCAATACAAATAAGTACTAATAGCTACTGAGAACGACGCAGCTCACACAAACGCTCAGTGATACGATCACGCAACCACCTAGAAAAAGTAGGATCGACGACGTTTGGAGAGATGTAGTCCCTTGCAAGTGCTGCATCAATAGAACTCCCGGTCTCACTAGCTACCGGTGCTGGATGAATAGAACTCCCGGTCTCACTAGCTACCGGTGCCACTTCCTCCTTAACAGTAGAAGGAGCCACCTCAGCATTCACTGTTTCCCTCAAACGACGTGCCGCTCCTCGGGTCATGGGTACCATCTGGTAAAATCAATATTCACAGGGGAGAGCGGTTGAAAATGAATGAGAGAACTATCAGAGAATCACATAAAACTAACTAGAACTGAAATACAGTAATTGACAAATAAATGAGAGAACCATCAGATGTGATACTTAAGTATTAATGCGATACTCGAGTATCGGTATTGTGATTGCGATACCGATACACATAGGAATGGTCTGATACTCAGAGTATCGGTATCGGACCATTCCGTATTACTCAGAGTATCAGTAATACAGAATAACAAAAATATAATACGTATAAAGAATTAGAAAACTTACATAAGCTTTGGCAACCATCTTCTTCATCATCTTTGTCCAGAAATCCGTTCTGAGTCAATCCTTTGCCCCAGAGCTCGAGTGGACATCCTTGAGTAGGACGTATACTCTGAGAGAGCACCTTTACAAGAATGATATCAGTAGTGGGATTGAGTGTTGGAGGAGATATTATCAGAGTGTACGTCCTACTCAGATGGGTCTCTCACCGTTACTATTTTTTTCTGACAGCATGGTAGATGTGCTCCGTCAACAGATTCTTGCTGTGAGCCAAAACTTTATTCCGGAGCTCAATTGGACATCCTTCGTGTAAAGCTCGAGTAAAAGGTTCCTGACAGCATGGTGGTCTCCTTTGTCAAAGGATTCGTGCTCATCCCATAAAGGTTATGGGACGAGCAAGAATCCTTTGACAAAGGAGACCACCATGCTGTCAGGAACCTCTCGCTCGAGCTCTACACGAAGGATGTCCAATTGAGCTTCGGGGCAAAGTTTTAGCTCAGAGCAAGAATCTGTTGACGGAGCATATCTACCACGCTGTCAGAAAAAATAGTAACGGTGAGAGACGCATCTGAGTAGGACGTACACTCTGATAATATCTCCTCCAACACTCAATCCCACTACTGATATCATTCTTGTAAAGGTGATCTCTCAGAGTATACGTCCTACTCAGATGGATCTCTCAGAGTATCCTCTCCGGTTGGTTGTCCTAATTCATATGTATTTTAAGTGTGAGAACGGATGGCTCAGAACGCAACCCTAAATTCATTCTAGCATATATTAGTGTGAATCATCTATGTTCTGTACATATGGTGTAGTATACGTTCTTATCGAATCTAGTATCTAGTATCTGAAGAATGTAACAAAATCAAGATGAAGTCACATAATGTAATACTAAGACATCATCTACTACTATATAAGATATAGTGATAGGTTGCCGTATCATCATTGCCGAGGAATGAGGGTCGGAAGACAGTCTACTTTATCTCCGGCTACATAGTTTCTGTCTCGCCAGTCGAATGGCTACAGGGACTATGTCCTGATCACCATGTCGTACCATAGTTTCTGCCACGCCAGTAGAATGGCTGCAGGTACTATGTCCTGATCACCATATCGTACCATAGTTTCTGCCTTGCCAGTCGAATGGCTACAGGGACTATATGTTCCGATCACCATGTTACCAATTAACCAACCAACAAAACTACTTGGTACAAATATCGACACTATCGGTGCGTTCTAATCGTAGTATCACATTTTTCGGTGTTGGAAAACAAATAATTATTACTAAATTACCAGATTTTTTGGCACTATCGGTGCTCCTGACCAAGCCACCCCTCCTACACCACCCCTAGCCCTACCCCTCCAGCCACCCTCCACTCACCCCCGAACCACCCGCATCCCCCCTGCCCCTCCCTCCGAGCGACGTGCACCCGCCCAACCATCAACAACCAAAACAGCCGGAGAGAGAGAGAGAGAGAGAGAGGGAGGGAGGGGAAGAGTACCACGTACCGGAGAGGGAGGAGAGTCTCCAGAGAGAGTGACAGCGCCGGAGAGGGTGAGAGCGCCGGAGGGGGGAGGAGAGTCGTCGGAGAGAGTGACAGCGTCGGAGAGAGTGAGAGCGCCGGAGGAGGGGGGAGGAGAGAGTGAGAGCGCCGGAGGGGAAGGAGAGTCGCCGGAGAGAGTGACAGCACCGGAGAGAGTGAGAGCGCCGAATGGGAAATAAACCCTAACCCGAACCCTAACCCTAGATCCCCTCCCCCAGCCGCCCTCGTCCCCCCTGCCCCATCCCCCAGCCAACCCCACTCACCCCCAACCACCCGCATCCCCCCTGCACCTCCCTCCGAGCCATCCGCACCCCTCCAAACCACTAACAACCAAACAGATGGAGAGAGAAAGAGAGAGAGAGAGAGGGAGGGGGAGAGTCACGTATCGAAGAGGGAGGAGAGTCATCGGAGAGAGTGAGAGTTGCCGCCGGAGAGAGTGAGAGTCATCGTCGGAGAGAGTGAGAGCACCGGAGGGGGAGAGAGAGAGTGAGAGAGGAAAATGGGGGGAAATAAAATGTTGGGGCGGGTATATAATTAGAATTTAGCGACGCTTAAACTACCGTCGCTAAATTCGTCGCTATTAGCGACGTTTTGCGATGACTGGGTCATGTTCTTAATATACGTCGTTGTTACGTCGCTTAGGTCGTCGCTAGTAGCGACTATTAGCGATGTTTATATAAAACGTCGCTAATGTACACAATTTAGCAACGTTAATCGAACGTCGCTAAATATACGTCGCCAATTGAGCAGATTTTAGTAGTGTGGTGTCTTCAACGGGGCGCATGACTGTTCGGGCGCATGTTTACTCCGCGCATCAGTGATGGGGCGCATGCTCCTCTCAGTTAATGCAAATGATAACATTTCAAAATAATCAAAAAGATTAATGATGATGTTTTTGGATTATTTGCAGTTAACATTTCGCAGAACCCCAAGCGGTGGCTGACGTCACTCCTCATCGGTTTTTGCGTATGTCCAAGCCTATAAATAGGCGTCTGATGGAGGGAGAGGGTTCTTCTTCTCTTTGCTTTATTCTTCTCTAGAGTTCTTCTCAAAACTCTAACTTCTTTTCCTGAGATGGCTTCCAAGACTCCTCGCGGTGGTGCTGGCCGAGGACGAGGCAAAGGAAAAGAGCCTGTGGAGGCTGTTGTGGATGATTTCCCCCGGACGCCCGTTGACGTTCGGTTGGCAGTGATTGGTGGGTTTCATCATTCTTTATCGTACCTTTCAGTACTCGAGTAGGCCGTTTATAGAACTCATATACACCGACGCGCATGGACCTTGAGTCCTGATGATGTGCTGAAGCTTTTTTATCGACGTGCATGGGTTTAGGCCCTGATGATGTGCCGAAGCTTCTACTCTGATGCGCATGGGTTTAGGCCCTGATGATGTGCCGAATCTTCACTACTGACGCACATGGGTTTAGACCCTGATGATGCGCCGAAGTTTCACTGCTGACGCGCATGGGTTTAGACCCTGATGATGCGCCGAAGCTTCTTTTCAGATGCGCCTGAGCCTTGGTTCAGGGTATGCGCTTCTGATGAGAACATGGCTCATATTTTTTTGCTGTTTTTAATATATTTGAATCTTTGTCTTCTTTTGCTGACCAGAAGTGTCGATGACCGTCCCGCTCTTGAATGAAGTGCTTCTGGACGCTGTCCTCTGTCAGGTAGGAGTAGATTATAACGAGGAGGTGATAAATCCTGCCCAAGCTGCCATTATGCTGGATCAACCTCCCGAGAGAATGATCTAAATCCGGGAACAACAGTATGGTTCCTCCAACGGATGATAGAGTGTGGCGTTTTGAAATCTGCCATTTCTGATAATGTGACTTTTTTGAAGCCTAAGTTCCTGTTTGGGGACCGTCTTACTTCTACTGAAGCAAAGGTGTTAAAGATCAAGGAAGATTGGTTCTTTACAGCAAGAGGGGTGTACATGAATGTTAAGCAACTTGAGCGTCAATGGCCTTTGACGGCTTTCTGTCGCCTTGCTTCCAAGAGGAGGATGTCTTGGAAGCTAACCCCGTCTCAGGGGGATGTGGTGGCAGGCACCATCAAGATCGACGCTACCTCCAATCAGAGGAATACTTTGGCCGCCGCACGGGCTGGGCCTTTTTTTACCTGGCAGACTTTGCATCCCGGGAGCATTTACAGTGACGTCCCTACCAACACATTTGCTTTTGGTGCTTCGAATTTTGAAAATCGTATGCTGTCGTTGAAGTGGTCGTACTCGAAAGGTGAATTCTGGGTAGAGGGTTGGTGTCACTATGTTTCCAAGTGGGACAAGCTGACACTCTGGGTTCTGACGCAGTTTCGAACCGAACTATGAGAGATTGGGCTGACTGCCGCATTCCGTGCTACCCAGGTAGGCGTCGATATCAACAGGCATATGTTTCTCGCGCTCCTGGAGATGTTTAACACCCAGACCGAAACTTTTTTCACTCTATTGGGGGAGCTGGGATTCGTACTTCATGAAATGTACGATGTATCAAGGCTCCCTTTGAGATAAGAACCTTACGAGGAATACTTCTCGACCAACGAGGAGTTCCAAGTCCTGGCGGACAAAGCAGAGGAGATGATGGCCGTCTTCAAGAAAGTGGCAAATCATCATTATTATATGCAGAAGAAGGATATGGGCGATATCGTTCCTGCGGAGATTTTAGTATCTCCAGATTATTGTTGGAAGGGAAGCTGAGGATGCAGCAGTTCCCGGGAGGATGAAAGCCGTCGTGGGGGCCTCTGACATTGAGGACCCAGCTGATACGGGGCTTCTAGATGAGAAATTGGAGTGGAGTTCGTCTTCTTCAGATGACGTTCCTCCAGAGATGAGTGAGCCTGTTGCAGGAGCAACATACATGATTGAAACAGAGGAGAGGGCTGATTTCCCTCCTTGTCATGATGAGGGGAGGTCGGCTGCAGCATTGTCGATCCCTACCCCAGACTTAGCAGCGAAGGCTGAGGTGGCTGCCGACCAGGAGGTAGCGACAGATTCTATCCCCGCGGAGGGATTCGGTGAGGAAGATGAGACTCGTCCGCCGAGCCTGACTCCAGGGGAGCCGAGTCAGGAAATAAGTGCTGATCTCGCTGCATTGCCAGAGGGGGAAGGTCCCGTGCGGCCTGCTGACAGTGTGTTGGAGACGGAGGAGATAGCCCCTGACATCGGTGGTCCCTCAGGGCAAGGGTTTGCTGGAACCCCCTTTTGTTCCTTCTACTTGGGGTACGATATCGACGCCCTTGTCGGCTCCTTCTGCTCTCTTGGCTCCTCGAGCCAGAAGCAAAGTTCAAGCCCCTGTTGAGGGAGAGTCCGTTGATGCCGAGGTTTCAGCCTCGCAGATTGAAGTCGTGGGTCTTCTTCAGGCCCGCCGTCTATCACAGTACCTCCTGCAACTCTTGTTATGACGCCTCAAGTGCTGGCTGATACAGATAAGTACGTTCAGTTTGTTGTTGAAGCAGTGTACAAGATGCTGCAGAAGGGCGTATCAACGATACTGAATGCAAATGAAAGTTTTGCGACGGTGAAAGCCATGGCGCTCTCTTCCATTGGTTTGATACGTTCGCACCGTGGCCACGATCACATGGCTGTAATTCTGGAGGAGTCGGTGGTTGAGCTCGACCAGCGTCTTTCTGAACTGCAAAATATCCAGTGGAATGACTTTTTCGCTCTGATAGAAGTAGAACAGAAGAAGTTGATAGCTGAGGTTGAGTCGTCTTATCAGGCCACGGTAGCCATCTGGAAGGTGGCCGCTGCTGAGGCTGCAGTAGAAAGACTATCTCAATCCACACAGGAGCAGGTGGAGCTGCGGGCCTCATTGGAGGCTAGTATAGCGGAGGTTACTGCCAGGATTCGCCTCCTAGAAGACCAGAGGGCCCAACTTATGTTAGATCTTGAGCGGGCCCAGGCTGAGCACATCTCGTCCAAGAAAGAAGAGGCAGTTGTTACTCGCCATATTCTTTCTCTGACTCACCAACGGCAGGAGTTGGACGCCAAGCATGAGAACGATACTGCTCTCGAGGCTATGGAGATGATGCGGCAGGAAGCTGAACGCTGGGTCCTGGCGACTGCAGAGACCCGGGCCGCAGACTTGAGGCGTCGGATCGGAGGGCTGTCCACCAACCCCAATGATGCCTAAGGATTTGTATTATTTTCTTTTTTTTGGTTATATGCTGGGGATGTAATCTTTACTTTTTAGATGAAAAATAAAGAATTTTGTGGTGTGTTCATCTTTTGTTGTCATAAACTTGTGATTTGTGTAGACCTATTATCTTTTGCGCACCTTGGTTGTTAGATACAGATAATAAGTTTGAGAGAACCGACATGTTTGCTTAGAGGTAATGTGGATGTGGCAAATATGGGATTCAAATGATGGAATCTTCTTACTCATAGGTGTTATGGACGTGGTAGGAATGACTCTAGGGAGATACGCGGAACTACTCAGAGGTAATATGGATATGGAAGTTCTGCGATCAATGTACGGCAACGTGGGGGTTGTCTGTACGGGATGTTTACTCATAGGTAATGTGGACGTGGTAAACAAGATGGGTAGCATAGTCTTATGGGGCGTAAGATTCCGCTTTGTAGGGCGTAGAGGAGCAACTCAGAGGTAATGTGGACGTGGTCGTCCTTCTACTGGAGATAGAATGCGATGGAACAATTGGGTTTCGAAAGCATAGGATTTTTGTGAAAGGAAGGTGGAAGTACATATCTGAAAGATGTCAAGTATAGTACTTCTTTAGGAACAAGCCGTTGATGGGCATCATGAACAAGTCCCCATTTGATCGGACGAGGCGGTAAGCACCGTTTGAGTATACCGTCTCTATGATGAAAGGTCCCTCCCATTTGGGCTCGAACTTTTCTGGTGTTTTGTGAGTCAACACTATCGGCCTCTTGACTTCCAGAACCAGGTCGCCTACTTGGAAAGTCCTCTGCTTGACCTTCTTATTGAAAGCCTGTGACATACGGGCTTGATAGAGTTCGATGCGCTGTTGAGCTAGGAGACGCTTTTCGTCAAGTGCCTCCAATTCTCGCAGACGGCGACGTTGATTGTCTTCTTCTGGTAGTTGATTTGTGAGCGCCACACGGAGTGAGGGTATCTGGATCTCGAGAGGCAGTACCGCTTCGCTCCCGTAGACTAAGAAGAATGGGGTATTTTCTGTCGGGGTCCGTACCGTTGTACGGTAGGCCCAAAGGCATTCACCGAGCTTTTTGTCCCAGTCACATTTGTTGTATGACACGACCTTTTTGAGTAGCCTGACGATAGTCTTGTTAAAAGCCTCGTCTAATCCATTTGCTGCCGGATTGTCGGCGGTTGATGCCACGTTCTGAATACGATTCTTGTCACAGAATCTGCTGAAAATATGGCTGATGAACTGTGGACCGTTGTCATGGATAATCCTATGGGGTACCCCAAAATGGTAGATGACATGATGTTTGATGAAGCTGATCACCCTAAAGCTTTTCACTTCCGCCTGTGGAACCACTTCTGCCCATTTGGAGAAGTAGTCAGTGATAGCTAGGATGAAGCGGTGTCCCCTCGATGAAAGAGGGGTCATAGGTCCCACAATATCCATGTCCCAAGCTTCAAAGGGCCAGGAGGCGATCGTAGGATGTAGTGGTTCCGACGGTGTATGGATGAAGTCGGCGTGGAGCTGGCACGCATGGCACTTTTTAGCATAGTCGACGGCGTCGGCTACCATGGTCGACCGATAGTAACCCATACGTCGCAGTCGATCATGCAACTTAGGGCCAGGTTGATGAGCCCCGCAAGTTCCGTCATGAGCCTCTCGAAGGGCTTCGGTTGCTTCTTCGTTGGACATGCATCGAAGGAGAAGTCCATCGTAGGAACTTCGGTACAATATTTTAGTAGCTGTATCGTAATAGAATCGAAGGGAACGCCTCCTGACTGAGACGGCTTCTTTCGGGTCTTCTGGGAGAATTCCGTAGACAGCAAAGTCGATGAACGGGAACCTCCAGTCTCGGACATTAACACCAGCACTTGTTGACATGGTATGGGCCAATTGTGAGCATAGGTTGTCTTTAGGACAGACCAAATCTTGATCAACTACCGTGACATAGTATTGAGTCCCAAGGGGTGCTGCCAATGAGGCTATGAGGCCAGCCAGAGCGTCAGCCTCCAGGTTTTGTAACCGAGGTACGTGTTCTATGAAGAACTTGGTGAAGGTTGAAATAATGTTCAATGCAACTTCATGATAAGGAACCAGATCTTCATGGCGAATTTTGTATTGCCCTCTGATCTGGTTAACGACGAGTTTTGAGTCGCCGTAGGCTTCCAGATGATCCACCCCCAGCTGTTGTGCCAGCTGGAGTCCCATGATGAGAGCGTTGTACTCGACAACACTGTTAGAGCACGGCTTCGAAAGGGAGTAAACACGCTGGATGACCAGCTGATCGGGGGAGACCAAGACTACCCCCACTCCGGCGATGATTTGGCCTTTGGGGCCTGTTCATGAAGCGCCATCAAAAAACATCTGCCAGACAGAGCTTTCTTCAATGACGTTTGATTCTTGGACCTCATCCGGGATGTCTTCATAGAGTCTAGAGGACTCTGGGATGGGGTGTGCAGCTAAAAAGTCGGCCAGAGCTTGACCCTTGACGGCTTTTTGTGGAACGAACACCATGTTGTACGACGTCAACAGGATCGTCCATGTAGCTAACCGGGAGTTCAATGATCCTGGCTTTGTCATGAGAACCCTGAGCGGATTGACTCGAGAGATGACATGAATTGTCTGGCCCGAGACATAATGGCGAGTCTTCTGGATGGCGAATACCAAAGCCAAACACTCCTTTTCAACAGGATTGTACCGGTGTTCGGCCCCGATCAGTGTCCTACTGAGGTAGTAGATAGCTTGCTCGTAGCTTGCATCGTTGTTCTGAGCCAGCAGAGCGCTGAAGGAATGATCCATGGCACGGACGTAGAGAAGAAAGGGTTTGCCTGCGACGGGTGCCACCAGGACTGGCGGGCTCGTCAAGTAAGCCTTGATATCATCGAAAGCTTTCTGGCAATCCTCTTTCCAGATGTAGGAGACTCCCTTCTTCATAAGCTGGGTGAAGGGTTGACATTTTCCTGAAACGTTTGGTATAAACCTTCGGATGTATGTAAGACGCCCTTGCAGGCCTCGAAGTTCTCGGAGATTCTTCGGAGGGTCCATGTCAAGGATGGCCTTGGTCTTCTCGGGGTCGACATGAATGCCTTTTGCCGTGATAATGAAGTCCAAGAACTTTCCGCTAGAAACCCTGAGGAAGGATTTAGCGGGGTTCATCTTGAGTTGATGCGCTCGTACGAGATCGAAGACTGTCTTCAGGTCTTGTAGGTGATCACCTTTGAGACGGCTCTTGACTGCGATGTCATCAATATAACATTCAACCGTCTTACGAATATGTTGATGGAAGATGGTACTCATAGCTCGTTGGTATGTAGCACCAGCATTCTTCAAGCCAAAGGGTATTATCGTGTAGCAAAAAACCCCTTTCGGTGTTCTGAATGACGTGTTCTTTGCGTCATCGGGGAGCATTTTGATCTGGTTGTAGCACGAATACCCGTCCCTGAAAGACATGTGTTCGAAGCCGCATGTATTGTCGATCATTACATCGGTGATCGGAAGCGAGAATTCATCTTTCGGGCAAGCAGCATTGAGATCTCTGAAGTCGATGCAGACTCGTATCTTTCCATTCTTTTTGGTGACAGGGACGACATTGGCCACCCAATCCGGGTGTTGTTCTTCACGGATAAACCCGCTGGTCAGGAGTTTGTCTACCTCTTGATCGATAGCATTCATGATGTCAGGACAAAAACGTCGCTGTTGTTGCTTTATAGGATTGGCAGCAGGTAAGATGTTAAGCCTATGTATCGCGATCTGGGGATCAAGTCCCGGCATATCTTCGTAACTCCTGGCGAAGACGTCAATATATTCTTTATCCAATCGGATTAAAGATTCTCGGTCTGGTCCCTTTAGACTCCTGCTGATGAAGATGGGTTTGGAAGAAGATCCATCCGCAAGGTCGATCTGCTTGACTTCGTCTTCGGTAGGGGGTTCGCGTAATTCAAAACGAGACTCCCACTGCGCTCCTAGGCGTTGAGCCCAAGGTTCTTCCTCGAAGAATTCTGGTATTTGGTCTTCACCTTTATCTTCTTGAGATTGTGCAGATGCCATGTTGACTGATAGCACCTTCTTGAAGACTGAGCCGATACTGGTATCGGAATCCCAAGTTGATGCTTCGGACGAATGAGAATGTTCTACTTCTTCTGCCTCCAAACTCTCTGGAGTTGTCGGTGGCATGACATAGCCCACCCTCCGTCGAGTTCGATGATAGTAGTCCTGCGGCTTTCCTTTAGGTGTTGCGAGCCGGAGAGGAAGACGTCGACCCTTGCCGTAGTTCAGGTCTTTATTGCTTTTTAGATCGTAACCCATCTTTTGGATGAGGTACTTTGCCTTGTCCGTGTACCGATAGACTTGTATTCTGCCTGTATCTGGTTCTTGCTCGAGTGGCGGGAGGTCTTGATGACGCTCGACTTTGCCGAAGATGATGGATTCTTCGTCTCGATTCCGCAGTGGGACTACAAAACAGACCCCTTGGGACGGGACTACTTGATTTACATGATTGACGGTCGTTATTTATGTTTGTAACCGTAGAGCATTATCTAATGTATACATGGCATTCCAATGTAGAAGACTAGAAAAATTAAAAGATACTCTATTATTGATGAAACACGAGATTTTGTCCCGCAGGATTACATTGTCCAGAGAGGGTGCATCTACATCAGAAGATATATACTCCCCTAGCTCTTCATCTGTGAGTACTGGGGTTGGTTCGGGTGAGTCCACCGCAGCTTTGACCTTGGGGTCCGAGAGGGCTATGTGGGCCTTCTCCGGTAGCTTGGATGAGACGGATGATTGCAGAGGCTTGCCTTTAAGACGCACCTTCAGAGGTGCCTCAACTGCGCCTTCAGTGATTGGTGCCTTCCTCTGTAGTTTTGCCACAAGGGGAGCCGATGGTTGAGGCAGATTTCCTTTGAGCCGTATCTTTAAGGGAGCTTCAGTAGGTGTTCTACCTAGAAAAGTTGGTGCTTTTCCAGGTAGCTTGATGGTCATGGGAGACAGCATCTGAGGTGGTTTCCCTTTGAGTCAAATTTTCAAAGGAGCTTCGGGAATCATCTCTGGCTCCATGTCCGGCTCTGCTGCCATTTCTGCTTCATCATCAGCATTGTTGGCTTCCCCTTCGTCGGGCGACTTATACAGGGTAGAATCCGTGAAGTAGGCTTCGACCCCCTTGAAAGGGTCAATGTCCGCGAACTCTGTCCGGATGATGTCGTTGGTGGACACGTACTTCATACATTGGTCGAGTGTAGATGGCACCACCATGTACTCATGCAGCCACGGACGACCCAGTAGGAGGTTGTAGTTGACGTCAGCGTCCACGACATAGCAAGTCACCTCGGTTCGGAGGTTACCGATATGACATTTCAGCCGTATTTTACCCAGCGGTTCACTTTTGCTTGCATTGAACCGCTAATTATAGTGTTGAAGGCGCCAGACGGTACATGGGATCCCCAGTGTTGAGAGCAGCGTATTCGGGATGATGCTGAGGGAAGATCCTGGATCGATCTAAATTTGCTTCACCTTGACGGAACCGACATATCCTGTATAATACAGTGGCCAATTATGTCGGTTGTGCTTGAGCAGCATGTCTTGTTGGGTGAAAGTTATGTTGGGGATAACTTCATCCGCACAATAGCAGTGCGCACATATGGTCGGGGTACCCTCAGGCTGCTTGACCTGACTGATGAAGGATTCAGCATCCTTCAGGGCTTCACAGAGAGCTTCGCGAGTGTCCTTGGAAAGACGAAGAAGCTCAAACAGAGATAGGCGGACAGGAGTACTGGCAAGTCATGCCAGTATGTCAAAATTGTGGGGCTTGGCTAGCCGAAGCGTTCTCCTTTCACAAAGGCTTGTCGAAACGGGCCTCTACATTTTTCTTTCGCAAAGGCTTGTCGAAGCAGGGATGGTGCAAGGAGGCACCACCTCGACGGCAGCTTCGTCAGGTTGGGCTTTCTGATGTGAATGCGTCTGTACAGGAAGTGCCTCTTCCGCAGAGGAAGAGACCATGCGGCAAAACTTGATCTTCCTGTCCTTGGTTTTGGAGGCAGAGCGTACCTCCGGTTGAGTAACTTCGGAGACGAGGTCAGGGTGAACCCATAAGACCTCTTCCCGGGATGTGGTGAGTGGGATGAGTCCACTCACGTTGTCGCGAGTAGATGGTAGGTTAACCACCTCCATTGTCGCCTTTGGGATGGGGACGACGCCATCTTGTGTTGTGGTTGGCGGCAAGGTGCCAAATTGGAGTGACACTAGGTTGGCTGAGACCGTTTTCTCCTCGTAATCGACGGAGATAACATCCGCATTGATCATGCACTGGATGTAGTTCTTGAGGACGTAGCAGTCCTTAGTTGGATGTTCGACAAACCGATGGTAGTAAAAGTACCTCGGATTGTCCACTCTCCCAACCTCGTCAAGACGTTTTGGGTCCGGTAGCTTGATCTTGTCACCCTGCTTCAATATCTCGAAGAGTTGCAAGGTGTCTTCATCGTTAAAAGAATAAACCTCCTTTGGCCTTGGTGCAAGTGGAGGCTTCTGAGTAGGCGCTGATGCGCCTTTGGAGGCATTGACAGTCAATGCCTGTTTTCCCTTCATCTCTCGTCCAGGGTTGTTGGCTGCAGGCCATTTTTCTTTGTCCTCAAAGGCAGGGAAACGAACTCCCAAAAGACGAGCATTGGACGCCTTCTTTTCTGCTGCTTCGACCTCGATGATCAACAAACTCCAGTCGGAAGGAGGTGTGGAGTTGAGCCAGAGTTTAATCGCAGACAGCATGTTCATGTTGTAGGAGGAGAGGAGTACATATTCTGGCATACCCGGGGGCAGTCTGAAGCAGGCTTGTCGGAATCGTTCGATGAATGCTCGAACTATTTTCTTCTCCTTCTGACGTATCTCTATGAGGGATGCCATTGTCATGTCCTTTCCTCCGTCGTAGAAACGATCAAGGAAGAGACGCGTCAAGTCGTCGAAGGAAGATATGGAGTTGTCGGGGAGACTGCAGTACCAGTCGTACGCCACTCCTTTAAACACCCCGACAAATATGCTGGTGAGTAGCGCGTCTTCCTCCGGAAGATGTCCCATTTGAGACTGGAAGTACGTCAGATAACGGCGTGGAGAGTCCTTTCCGTCGTATGGCGTCAATGTTTGTAGTTTATACTTGGGAGGATAAACCACTTTGTTCCATTCAAGGGGGTATGGTTGTGGGATCCCCATCTTCTGGCGCTCCTCCTGTCTGTTCTTGGACTCAAAACGCTCGTGCAAGTCCCTGATCATCTCAACCACGTCTTCCGTGGAGCTGGGAGTCGGGGAAGGAGGTACAGCCTGGAGTTAAGCATTTGATGGCTCCGACGTCCGTGGTGCTTCGCGGCGATCTGTATCCAAGGATACCCGTTGAAGGGGTACACTTGGTTCTCCATTGGCCCCTGGGTCAGGACCGGTAGAAGGTGCCCTTGCCAAGGCTGACCGTATCTCAAAGACTGCTTGAGTCAGTGTTTGCATGGAGGTAGAGAGGGTTTTGAGTCCCCCTTCCAAAGTATCCATGCGCTGGACGAGGTCTGCTGGTGGCGCATCTGACTCTGTATCACCCCCAGTCATGTATACTGTCATAACATGGCTGGAAGTGGATGGATTGGTTGAAGCCTCACTTTCAGCCTCGCACTCTTGTAGAGGAGTCGCTTCTCCTAGAGCTTCATCTTGACTACCTCCAGCTATGTTCTAGGGAATATCTTCGTCTTGGGGATGAAGATCGGCAAGGACTTGGCTACCCCCAGCTGTGCTCTGAAGGACGTCTTCGTCTTCAGGAGGATGATCAACAAGGATTTGGCTACCCCCAGCTATGCTCTAGAGGACATCTTCGTCTTCAGAAGGAGGATCAATAAGGGCTTGACTACCCCCTGCTTTCTCCAAGATCTTCTTTCTCCCCCGAGTGCCTTCAAACACTCCAGAGAACGGGACAGTTGTCTTGGTTTTCCCCGGCTGGCTCTTGGATGAGGACGAGACCGAGGAGTTGCCAGTCACCTTTCGGATTGAGGAGTTAGAGATTACGTTGCAAGAAGCAACCTTTAGTTCTGGCTCCTTTTCAATTGACACCTTCTTTCTGAGGCGACGTTGGAGGGGTGTTGATGATTGCAGCCACTGGAACACAGACTGCCTTGGTGGTGGGACTGCTATTTTGTAACAACAGTTGATGGTGACTACTGTACGGGTGTGCCCTGTGAGGGGCGTATTGTACTTGTCAGTCAACTCTCCGGATCGGCGCTTGTGACTGATCACATTACGCAAATCATTGGAGGAGAGTGCCACCTTCGCACCCCCATTAAGCGCATGGCAAGGCCAAATGCCGGGGTGGTCAAGTGAGAGTGCCACCTTCACACCCCCATCAGGCGCATGGCAAGGCCAAGCGCCGGGGTTGTCAGGTGAATGCTGGCCCTGAACCAACGTAGAAGATGCGCTCAGATCAGTAATGGGGGTACAACATTTACTGTGACTTGAACCGGCCACAGACGTACATCCTATGTAGGCGCTAGGGTTCAACACCACAGAGTTTGCCTTGCTCGACTTGGTTGTGAATACAACAGATGCGCCCAAGTGGGGCAAGGACTTTGAAGGTCGGCTCGTTTCTGGCACAGAAGCACTCGAGTCGACCTCAACGCGCATGATTGTGAGCGCATGCTTCTGGTTTGTTATCGGCATAGCACGTTTGAGGTGCATAGCCCATGCTGCCTTGGACTTCTTCATACCAGCCAGCTGGGGTGCATAGTACGCAGAGTCCAAATTCTCCGTGCCACGACAGCGAGTGAGTCTGTCAAAGACAGAAGCCTTCTGTAGCGCATCAGAGTTACTGCATAGGGCGTTAGATGTTCCCCTGCTCCGTCGGCACATCTTCCTTGTCTGAGAAGGAGATGGCTGGGGAATGTGGTCAGCACCACGCTTTCCCGAGAGATGTACTGCACCGGTGGGCGCATCCTGGCCGCTGAGGACATCAGCGAGAAGGGTGGACTGCATCGGCACATCCCTTTCAGTGGTGGTGCCAGAGGCCTCGACCTTACGCACCCAGACTTGGCGAGTCTTCTTCGGCTTTGGCAGCCGCTTCGAAGGACTTGCGCTGCCTTCAGAGATGAACTCCTCATACGCCTGTTGATTGAGGCGTACGACCAACGTCTTCTGGGAGGAGCCCACCTTTACGTCGTCGGATTGCGACACAGCTTTCTCGGTGGAGGAGAAAGATGTCCCCAGTAGAGTTGCCAGCTTGTTTGTCATTAAAATCTTTTTATTGCAATTTCAATTATAAACATAACAGTGTTATAATATAGGACTTAGATGTAGTCCTAGGAGAACACTTTTGTTTATTGGGGTCCCTGTGTCGATAGAGCGAGTGGTAATGTCTTGACTCCGTTGACGATCTGACGACGGTTCTCGGTTCTCTGAAGGTCTGAGTTGCTTTGGGTGCTGGAGTTTGCAGATGGAAAGAAGACGTTGAGTGTCTCTTCCGATCTTGGTGGATGATAACTCTGATGCCTTTTTCTGTCTGTGTACGTATGTATATTATGTGGTCCGTAAGAAGGAAATGATCCCTCTATTTATAGTTTGTAGGCTGGCTGCTCATGCACGCATATGTTAGATGCGCCTATACGTGGAGACGCCACGTGGTTGAAACTGCGGAAGGCGCATGGATGATGCACCATCATTTGTGGGTTGAATCCTTTATGCTGCTTTTGTGGGCTGGCACGTAGCAGGGGAGAGGATATTTCAGTTGCAGAGATCTTGGGTGATTAGCACCCCTTCATAGGCTGAATTGAGTCAAAGGACATGTGTCGTAGGTCCATGGCTCAAAGATCTCGGATTTGGTGGAGAGTGATCTGGTAGGATGTGCCTGGGATTGGGCGCATGAGAAGACCTTGGCTCACAACCTTCAAGAGTCACGAACCGGTCGGAGTGCACGACTTTTGAGGCACATGCGAGTCTTCAGGCGCATGGCTGCTGAGGCACATACGAGTGGTTGGTCGGCCATGTGGGTCATAACCGTCGGAGGAAAGTAATGATGATGCTGATGTCAGCGACGCTTCGTCTTTTGAAAAAGCTGCTAACTGTCCAGTCCTCGGGGGACGTGCTGCTAACTCTGTTACTTGAGCATTAATTGCTTGATGGGTGACGAGCCGAAATAGGCGCATGGGTCCATGTGGATTAGGATGCATGGATCTATGCTTTGTTGGGCGCATCCATACGGGGCGCTTTAGAACTGACGGGCACGTCTGTACGATATGCGGTATCTGACCGACGCATCCATTTGCATGACGTGCCTTTACTGGTCCGACTTTTGTGTTCTTTAAGTGCTTTAAATAGCCGTTTTGACTTGGCCGAATTCGAAGCGTCAGGTTCATCACCATAAATGCAATTTCATTGCATGGAATTCGGAGAGCCCGCCACTTGGCGCATGGGTTTGATTTGCCCGGCCTCTAAATAGTGGCAAGGAGAGAGTTTGCTTCTCGTTCTCTCACGTCTTTCCGAATGGACTTGTTTGCTCGAGCACATTCTGTTGACGAGATGCTCCCGTGGGTAAAGATGCGACGACTTACCTTCGTTCATACACTTGAAGGTGACTGTTACATCCAAAAGTCAGAGTCGAGGGCTTCTGAGGCAGGCGGAAGGTGCCTATTGCATCCAAAGATCGGAATGCTCGAGCCCTGTCTCCGTTATGCTGGAAGAGCCGCAGATCGGAATTACGGTACTTCCGGCTTTAGAGAGCTCTTTCTCCTGCCAAAGTGGATGTTGCCCATTCTGGTTGTGTTAAAAGCTGCTCCTTTAGCCTCGGAGGAGAGCTCTTCCTCCAGCTAGGGTGGGGTTGATCGTCCACTCCGGTTCTGCTTAATAAATGATTCATTAGTCGAAGCATTTGATCGGGTCGAAGTAAGGCGCATATGCTGAGACTTCATGATGCGCATAACTGAGACGCTGAAGAGATGCGCCTGACTGAAACGCTGAAGGCTGCGCCTGACTGAGACGCTGAAGAGATGCGCCTGACTGATGATGCGCCTGGAGGGGGGTGCGTGGCATCTTGCTGCGTCTGGCTGTAGTCTTAGGATCTTTCTTTTTATAGAAATTCTCCTATGTAAAGCCTTTTTGACATGTAATAGACTTTTATATGAAATAAAAAACTTCTTTTACTGTCTATACTTTTGTTGTCTTGATGTGCCAAGTACTTCGTTTGAGCTCCCTGGCGTATGTTCTGAGTAGCATTTGAGCGCATAGGAATTCTGGCACATAGATGCGCCCTGAAATTTCATGCTTCTATAATATTGACGTCACGAGCGGAGTGAAAGGCTCATGCACTTCTTCACGTGTTTGCTCTTTATCCTCTTATTCTATGAGAGGAACTAAGTCATGCTTCTTGAACATCCGTTTGCTGCAAGTTTTATTTATTGGACACTAAGTCTCCACTAGCATTAATTTCTTGAATGATTTCTTCACTATTTTTTTTCTTTTGCCAGTGTTCCTAGATCATCTTCAAAAGTGAGATAATTACCAATGAACTCATCAAGATCCATAAAAATGTTTATGCTTCTATATATATATGGTTGTTTTTCTTCATGTGAAGGTACCATGTTTCTATATCTTCTTAATTTTCTTCTTCTTCTTTGCGCACAAATAATAAAGTTGAGTTCTCTTGCATTTTCTCTTCAACATATTGAGCTTTCTCTTCAATATTTCTAGTTGTGTTTCTACAATATGATGCATAACTTCCAAGATTATGACAAAAATAGCATTCAACTTGAGATTTATTATACCTTTGGCTTCCATCTCTTCTTGTGAAGTTTTCTCTTCCACGTCCTCTTGTAGGATAGTTTTGGCCTTTTCCTCCATTAAAGAATGTCTTGTAATGAGTTCTTCCCTCTCTTCCAGGACCTCGACCACGACCGTGACCTTTTTGACTTATTTGATGGGTAAAACTTTCTTCTGTCTCCTTCAAGGTGAGCTTCATTGAAGAACTTGCTTCAATGTCTCTTGTTTTTCCTTTGTCCTTTCTTCGTAAGCTTGTAGTGAGCCCTTAAGTTGCTCAATGGTCATGTTTTCTAAGTGTTCAGTTTCTTCAATATCTACTACGATATGCTCAAATTATGGAAGCAAAGAGCGAATAATTTTCTCCATCACTCGAGTGTTGGTCATGCTTTCCCTATTTCTTTTCAATTGATTAACATTGCTAAATCTCTAGTAAAGTAGTATCTGGAATAGTTTCTGACTCTTTTATATGTAAAGCTTCAAATTCACCTCTTAAAGTTTGGACGCATACCTTCATCGTCTTCTCCTCTACTTTGCAAAAAATTTGAAGTTTCTCCCATGCTTCGTTAGAGGTTGTTGCACTTGAAATTAACTCTAATGCATCATCATCCATGGCTTGGTAGACGAGGAAGAGAGCTTTAAATTGTCCCTCTTTCTTGAAGTTTTCAACAACTACTTTTGAGCTTGAGATAATGAAGCCTCATCTTGTGGCTTAACATAGCCTTGTTTTACGACCTCTCATGCATCTTGTGCTCCTAGCAAAGCCTTCATCTTGATGCTCCAATTGGAATAGTTTCACTTGTTGATCATGACATAAATTTTGTAGGGATTCATCTCGCTTGTCATCTTAGACCTCGAACCGCCTCGCTCTTATACCACTTTGTTGAAATTGTGGTAGGCCAACTAGCTAGGAGGAACAATTTTTTAGAGGAAGAAAATTATAGAAAGAAGAATTTAGTGGAGAAGAAGAATATGGAACAATACAAGAAAAATGACATTTTACGACATTGAAATTAAGGCACACCTAACTAGTACGCCGTAAATACTCAAGGCATGCTTTTCCTTTAACGCCATAAAAAGTGGACAAATAATTGGTATACCTATTTACGGCTTGCATTGAAAGCCGTACTTTTTTTTACCAAAAGTTGACAACCAATTCTTTTATCAAACCCGTCTCTATTTCACCCTAAAATTTTTCTATACCCCCAAAAGCCGCACCTCTATTTCACTCTAAATCCCGAGCAGAAAATTCTTTCTCACACGCGCCTCTATTTCTATTTCCTCTTTTTTAGGTTTCTGCTCCAATTTTTTGGGTTTTCTACAGCTCTTGATCGCTTCTTTCGGAATGTCCTCATGGTCCGATTTCATCGTGGGAGGCGTGATACCTCATATAACACAAAATCTGAATCAGCATGTACAAACTCAGAATCCTTACACCAACAATGAATCCAAAATAATACGTCGACCGAGGCATAACATTAAACACATAGATACTCATGATTCCTCTACATGAACTCAAGTCCAACCAAACCTTCGAACCAACAATCCAACAAAATATGCTGCGTGAAGTAGGGCATTATAGGATTGACCTTCACGACAGTAAGAATACCCCTGCAGAGATAATCGCAGTAACTTCCACCATTATTTTCCTTCTTTGCTTCTTTTGCTTGGCCGCTTTCCTGCTTGTTCGCAACCTCCCACCATCACAATGTGTTCAAACGCACCCCAAATTTGCTAGATAGACGGCCCTTGCGCTCCTCTGGGTGTTCGTCATTCTCTTAGTAGTCTACGATTCCAATATGGACTCATATCATAATCTCAAAGGCTCCAGACTCATGAAGCGACAAGGATTCTGGTTGACCGTCACCCTCACATTCTTCACTACCCTTCCCATAGATCGCAGTAATATGCATCTCCGTCTTTATTAGCGCTCCATCCAGAACATGCCTCTATCATAAAATTTTCTGGCGGGGTGCAACCTGGCATACTCGGAAGGATTAGTAGGTCTCCTCTATCAGAGTGGCACACTTTCGGTATCATATCAGATGGTAAAGGTAGCCACATGATTCTTGTGGAAGCGGTAGGAGACTTCACCAAAGGTCTGGTTTTAGACCCACCGACCCATTTATGGGTGAGAGGAGTTCATTCTGCCGGTCTACCATACTTGGTCAACATGTATAAAAAAGGTTGTTCTGGTGGCCACGGATTCTAGCAAATACGTGTTTCTCTCATTCTTGCTGCAGAAAGGCAATGCAGATGTATGTGTGGTATGGGTGACCAAGGGAGTAAGCATAACTTTGGGAGTGAGATTTAGGAGATAATGAGCGGCTATCCGACGAATAAGGTCATAATGCATGATACTGTTGTGCACGGTCGACAGAACATAATAGAGATGACGATTGAAGTAGTGAAGAATTGGAAGGCGGAGGTAGTGGTGGTGACTAAAAATCTAAAGGGGAGTAAAGATGCCATTGAGGCTTGCAAGGCCGTTGGAATAGCCGCATTTGGGCAAATATGGGACTCCTAATTGTTTCTTAAAATCCAAGCTTTTTTAATTATTTTTTGTTCTTTTTTTTACTTCTTGAAGAATAAAGTGCTCATCTTTTTGGGCCACATTTATTGCTCTTTGTATTTATTTTGTTTAAGTTCTTTGATATAACTAACGTGTCACATGATTGTATGCTATGAATATTGTAAGTTCAAGAGCTTAATGCTAACAAATATCCTACAGGAACTCATGAGTTCTTAATTTTAAAGACTCAATTTAGCTGTTGGATTGCATGCATCTTATCCCTTGATTTTTAAAGGACCTAAACATAAAAATCAAGGGCCTAAATGCCGAAAATAATGCCATGTGTCATAATCACATTGCAAGTTACTATTTGAGTTCCTATTTGAATTTTTGTAGTCCGACTTTAAAGCTAATATTGTAGGACCAAGAGGCTAATGAGAATTAGAGTCGACCCAACGTGTTAGGTTGTCCTAGCCGAAACTACTTTTGGTTATCTCTTGACGCTTATTGAAAAGATGTAACTTATTAGGATCGGGTAGGTTTTGAAGTGGTACCCATCCCATCTTCACAATAATGGAGCTGTGACATTACAATTTCTTACCCGATGGTCAAGTGATCCACAAATAACGCAATGCCTTAATCTTATCCAATAACTAACAATAATTTACCCCTCATTATGGCAACATATGTAGTGCCCCGTCCCGTTCCGTCAATCGGAGGAATTGAAACACCAACGACGACTCGAAGACATCGCTCAGGTGGGATAGTTTCGGTGAACTTGCCTCATCTTAGCCTTCACATAATAAATCGCGTGTTTTTAACTTGCACAAGTAGGCTTAATAATAAAAGAGACGAATCCACAGAGCTAAGGGAATAATTTCGACGGATTGGATTGAGTTATAATATGGAAAGGTCCAACGGTCGGCTTAGAGTTGGTGCACGGCGTGCTTTGAAAACGACACTCGGTCCTTCGTCCCGTGGCTTGGGAGAAGGAAAGTTGGTCTTCAGTGCAAAAGCTAAGAGTTAGCCTAAGTCATAGGCGTCGCCCGTATAAACGCTTGATAAAGCGTGCACGGTCCCACGATGCAAGGCTTGGCATAGCCTTTGTTCGTCCCTCGGGTTAAGTTGTAGGCTTGAGTTATGTTAGGCAAAGTTATGCCGGTCGACCTAAGTCATTCCAAGTGTTGTCCCGCTCTTTTTGCGGTTGTCAAGTTAAATTGTCCCACGACCCCAAGGCCCGTCTTATGAGGTATGACTTAGGCGATAGCGTTTGCGTAGAACACAAGTTGGTTTAAGGCACGAGCTACGGTTGGTTTAGTAGAAAGTTAGCCACGGCCTGTCGATACTTAAGGAACATGTTAGGTTCAAGTAAAGTGGGTAGGCTATGCGGTAGCCGTTCCCTGAGTTTAAAGAATGTTAAGTCTAAGCGATGGTTAGTCGCCGAGAGAAAATATGTCGGGACTGTAGGTCAGTCGTCGAGGCAACCCTGGTTTGGGCTCTGCAAAAGAAGTATAAAATCGAGGAATGGTTCGAACAGAAAATTTGAAGAAGTCGATTTTGATTCGAATGATAGCTGAGTGACTTGAAAATGTGAGATGAGGGAGCAATTGAGCGAGCTTGAGAGACTTGTAATCTTGACCTTGCGTCCCATTGTAACCTTTGTTTCAATATCAATAAAAGAGTATTTTGAATGACTTGCGTTTTGTTCTAAATTCTGCTTCTATCATTCAATGTCTCTGCATGGGACTTCTGTGCGACGACCCCGTCGCAGCCGCTGAAATCGGTCATTATGGAACCCGTCTTGCACGAGCGTAATCTAGTCTGTGCGGCATCACGCCTTAGCAAGGACGATCGCTCCTACGGGAGTGGGGCGTGACATAATGGTATCAGAGCACGGCTTTACGTCCTTGGACTATCGATTGAACTCTTTAACTTCGTTGTTTCCGCAAACTCTGATGTGTTGCTTCCGCAAGTTGATATCGTTGGTGCGCTCTCTCTCAAATGTCCCACGGATGTCCATACAATAAGTCTAATATTTTCAAAAGCTCGTACGAGTACTCGGTTGAACGGAATCGATAGGCGAAGGCCTTTGTGCCAAACTACGACGGACTTGAGTAACGAGTACACGAGACCGAAGTATAGTTCGAACGAGATGGCTATGCACACGGTCTTTTGGCTAAGTTGTGCCGCGTGTCGCGCACCTCAACCTTTTGGTGCAAATGAGCCGCGAGCAATATTAAGTATCGCTCGGTCGGGAACGAAGATACACTTAGGGTATATAGCGATAGGAATGCTATCGAACTAACGCTTAGGCGTAAACAGAATATTGGTTTGGATTTTAAGGAATAATGCGAACGACTTAGTACGTCGACACAACGTGAGTGATTACGCCAGAGATTCGTCGAACGAACCTGAAATATGTTTTAGCAATTGATACAAACGTGATTATGGACTAGATCGAATGGCGCGAATCCTGAGTGGTGTATGGTCCATCTCAGAAATTATTTGAGCGAAAGATTAAGGATTACGGGAGTATGAAACGCAAAAACGATTGAGTAGGTAAAATCGAATCGAGGAAAAGTTAAGGTGTAGCGAATGGATAACTTGATCAAAGAAATTGATACGGATCGTATATAAAAAGTTAGCACGACGGAAAGATAGCGTGTACGAAAGATTTGATTTTGAAGTTACAAAATGACTCTGAGGATTAGAATGGATGTCGTTCGATGATGTGAGTTAGCAAGGAATGTTGCGAATTGAGGAAATACGTTGGTCGATGACTTAAGATAGACAGATGAATGATACGTGAATTTGGGTTTGAGGAAATCGATGTTGTGAACGATTCGAGGGATAATGATCGAACTTGAAATTGAATGTCAAGGCGATTATCCAGTCGGACGATAGCATCATTCGCACGACTCGAAATTCGTTACAAAGGAAGATCGTCAGGTTACACATATCATCGATGGTATTGAGGCGTATCAAAGATCAATATGCGATAACTCGGGGGTACTCTGACACGGTGAATGACGATCGTACAAGTGTTATCGTTCTGATGGATGCAACACTTAGGATTTTGATTGAGACAAATGTTGGATGAAAGTGATCGTTTCTTGATGGTTACGCGGATAACCACAACGTCGACGATCTTGTCTTGTGCGAGCGCAACTCTAGCCTCGCACATGCGTTGCGTCAGATTTGGGGCGATCATTCCGTATGAGTTCTGACATGGTGATTCATGTTGCGGGAATGATCGAACTCGGAAAATCAGGATGCGACAACCTTGGTTGTTTCGACTTGTTGGTATGATGCAAAGGAGAACTCGAGGATGTTAGGACTTGTGATTGATGATTGAATGAAACTTGAGGATTCAGTAGGTCCAATTCGCGCATCGAGAATGAATTAGTCTAGACACAAAATAAGAGTTATGCCCCGATGAGAATGATTATTTCGCGGAAGCGTTGTATGGTGATTTCATGCCTACCGTGGATAATCGGACTCGCGTGAGATCGGAGTGTAGCATATTGTTAAGTCAGATGACCTTGTGATCGATTACGTGAATTGGAATAGATGACTTCAGGAATGTAGAATATAAAATTTTGATTAGCGACGGATTGTGTCATAGCGTGCATGCTTGCCTTGAGAAGGATTGATAGGTAGATTATGCCGAACGTGTGCGAAGAGATAGACTATACAAAATGGCTTGATAAACGAGTGAGATTGATATGACGTAGAATTGGTTGAAACGTGAGTTATCGTAGGATGGCTTTACTGATCGACTCGGACCCCGTGCGACGAACGTTGGGATATGTGTAGGGAATCGATGCTCGATGTTTAGAAATCGGAATGATGCGAGCTTGGGTAGAAAACCCCGTACTATCGATTCAGTTTGACCTTAGGATGGGGTCAGTGTTGATATTGTTGTTTGGGAACTATGATTCCAATACTGACGAATGACCTTAGCCTAAAGACGTAGCCAAGCGGTTAGACAGACATTCCGACATGAAGAGATAGGAATTGTGGAGGCACCACTCGCGAGTCTCGGCTGACATATACGTATATCAGGGACGCCCGAATATGTGCACGATCCGACTCGAGTGGTGATGGTGGATTCTCTATCACGAGGCTTGGCTGAAATGCATGTATTTTGGGGACGCCTAGAATATGTGCATGATCCAACTACGTGATACGTTGAATCAAGTGAGACTTGAGGAACGGAAAAATGTCGAGAATTTTGAAATCGTGACTTTCGAAGAAATGTTGATGGTAATGCGATCATTGAATTGAGACGAGTTCGAATGTTGGTTGATCGATTGATGTGCCTAACGACTAAGTTAGCGATAAGCACGAGCATGGCTCGGATTGAGGGAACGCATAGGGGTAGTGTGTGCGAGAAACATAGGATGTTGAATTAAGTTATAAGCTGATAAGTGTACTCAGTAAGTTTCGAGGACGAATTTTTTTTGAGTGGTGTATGATGTAGTGCCCCGTCCCGTTCCGTCAACCGAAGGAATCGAAATGCCAACGATGTTCGGACTTGGCCTTGCAACGGCGACTCGAAGACATCGCTCAGGTGGGATAGTTTCGGTGTACTTGCCTCATCTTAGCTTTCACATAATAAATTGCGAATTTTCAACATGCACAAGTAGGCTTAATAATAAAAGAGACGAATCTACATAGCTTAGGAAATAATTTCGACGGATCGGATTGAGTTAGAATATGGAAAGGTCCAACGGTCGGCTTAGAGTTGGTGCACATCGTGCTTTGAAAATGACACTCGGTCCTTCGTCCCGTGGCTTGGGAGAAGGAAAGTTGGTCTTCGGTGCAAAAGCTAAGAGTTAGCCTAAGTCATAGGCGTCGTCCGTATAAATGCTTGATAAAGCGTGCACGATCCTACGATGCAAGGTTTGGCATAGCCTTTGCTCGTCCTTCGGGTTAAGTTGTAGGCTTGAGTAATATTAGGCAAAGTTATGCCGGTCGACCTAAGTCATTCCAAGTGTTGTCCCGCTCTTTCTGCGGTTGTCAAGTTAAATAGTCCCACGACCCCAAGGCCCGTCATATGAGTTATGACTTGGGCGATAGCGTTGCATAGAACACGAGTTGGTTTAAGACACGAGCTACGGTTGGTTCAGTAGAAAGTTAGCCACGGCCTGTCGATACTTAAGGAACACGTTAGGTTTAAGTAAAGTGGGTAGGCTATGCGGTAGCTATTTCCTGAGTTTAAAAAATGTTAAGTCTAAGCGATGGTTATTCGCCGAGAGGTAATATGTCGGGGCTGTAGGTCAGTCGCCGAGGCAACCCTGGTTTGGGCTCTGCAAAAGAAGTATGAAATCAAGGAATGGTTCGAACGAAAAATTTGAAGAAGTCGATTTTGATTCGAATGATAGCTGAGTGACTTGTAAATGTGAGATGAGTGAGCATTTGAGCGAGCTTGAGAGACTTGTAATCTTGGCCTTGTGCCCCATTATAACCTTTGTTTCAATATCAATAAAAGAGTGTTTTGAATGACTTGCGTTTTGTTCTAAATTTTGATGCTATCATTCAATGTCTCTGCATGGGACTTCTGTGCGATGACCCCGTCGCATCCTCTGAAATCGGCCGTTATGGAATCCGCCTTGCACGAGCACAATCTAGTCTCGTACGACATCGCGCCTTAGCGAGGACGATCGCTCCTACGGGAGAGGAGCGTGACAACATAGGCTAGTTGATATTGGTTGAATCTATCTGTTGTTGAACTGGTGTAGCTCTAACTAGAGTACAGGTTGTCCATAACCATGTAAATGCATATACAATATTACTATAAAGCATAATTTGCACGGTAAAGTACTGAAGGTAAATATAAAAATTACTCCACTTGTACATTACATTCATCGTATCAATGCTCATATTCTCACATTCACATTCCGTATCAAACACTTCGTGACTTGTTGGCCCAATGTTTCTAACTATTACTTGGTGACCCATTTGGTCCCAACATTTCTACTTCCCTTGGTGCCTCCTAAATGATTCCAACTTTCTCGGTGAACTGTTTGGTCCTAATATTTTCAACTTTTATGCGTCTCATTCGCTAACAATAACATCAAACATGTGGCATCCATTATCTTTTATTGTAACTAAGACATCATCGATCTAAGGATGTAGCAAGAAAATAAGATAATTCTTTTATTATGGCATGGAGGTATGCCATGAAGGAATATAATAGAAGGGTCGAAACCATCCACCGATTTAAAGAAATGCTATGAGAATGAGAGATACTTTGCGCAATTAGACCTCAGTTGCACGTCCTCCTACAGTGGCACCACCAATATCGAATCAATATGTCTCATTTATTTCTCCTTTCTCTCATAATTCTCATGAATGAATAGAGAATTAATGAAGGAAAATAATAAAATTATTCATTAAAAACTAATCCGAAACCAAATTCATCAAAATCAACCAACAAAAACGTCAAACAGAAACTACAATAGAAAGATATGGGAAGAAACTCTTATATAGATAGCATCGTTAACATACAATCTACTGTATTTTTGATTCCTTCCATGAACTTAAAATTTTCTTTATGCATTCGTTCCAATAGAGTATATGTTGAAAAGTTTTCTAAATATTCAGTTCCGACTGTGTCACGACCCGCACCCTGATTAGGGGCACGAGTACGCGGTTACGTCCAGCCTACGCCGCAGAATCGGCGGTAGAACGCTGTATAGGTCGTCTACGAAATCTACGCTAAATAATATAAAGGTACCTGTACAGTATATACACTCCGAATAGAGGTGACATAGCAATACAGTCTCATTCATAAAAATAAACTATGATAGATAGCAAGAAATAGAAATATGATAGATGTGAAAACAGAAAATGAGTTCAACATCCAACACAGCTAGAGAGAGACAAACAACATCACAGAGTCACAAATATGAATATAAACTACTACAGTCTAAAACAAAAGCTGGATCACAGTCCAGGCAAGCCTAACTAAGCTAACTACTCAGGGAGTATAAAATCTAGTGGCTCAAATATCAGGCCACAACCTTGGCCTAAGTATCCATCTATCTCGACCCCATAGTAGGTCGAGCAGCCTGCCTCAGAAATATCTGTAATATATCAACGGTATCCTGTCAGGAAAATGAGCAAGTACAAACACTAATAGCAGTTCCATATGAATTGACAAATTCTATAGGAGACAGTATAATGAAATACAAGACAAAGATATTGGATGACGTGGGAACCATACGAAAGCCGAGTTACAGCCCTTAAAACAAATAAGGACCGGGGTTGTAACCCTTCTCCCGAACAGAACTTAGTCTCCAATCAAGTTACAACATAAAGGCATGTAGAGCATGTGAGTAAACAAATATCATAGCATGGTGTGAAAGTACAAAAAGTAGAACTGAGCAGGATATAAGATACGATAAATAAATTAAAAATGTGACTTGAATTATTAGAGCGCTATGTGATCAGCTAGGGAATCAGAATCAGGTTATCCACTGGGCCCGACAATCACACGGTGAATCTCACGAAAAGTCATGCCGGCCAACCTAGATAACAAGCACACGGAGGAATCTGCTACACCCTACGTGAGGTGAGAGTGGCGCAAGCAAAATAGTGACAAGGGGCTTTGATCACATAACCCGTAATAATTTTCCCATCCCCGAATAGTATAATGGATCTGGACATGACACATCATGACACGGGATTCCATAAGAGGGTAGCAAGTCCCCTTAGGAATTAGTGTCTATATTAATACACGGAATAAGACAAAAAATGTACCAATATACCACAAAAAATCTAGGAACAACATCCCATGTCATGATCCAACGCATACTAGTCCGTGAACTATCGTGACTGGAAATCGAGTAAGACCCTACAACTGAATCAGATATAGCAGATATCAAGACAATGAAAACTATCAGTGAATGTACTCGCTTGTGGTCCTGAGATGATAAGATGAACAAACGCTCAGAGTAATCACAGACCTAAAGATGAGATACTACAAGTCAAAACATGGTTTAATAATGAAAGGAAAGCTAATCGAGTCATGATATGCAAGTCTAAGTCAAAACTAGGTCAAACTAAGTCACACCAAGCTAAACTAGGTCACACTAGGTCATACTGAGCCAAACTGGATCACATTAGGACAACCAAGGTCAAACAATGTCACAGGAATTCAATCCAAGTCAAACTAGGTCAATCTGGGTCAAGGGTTGACTTACAGTTGACTTTTGGTCAAAAAGTCAACTCTGGCCAACTTTGTTTAACACTGAGTCAACCCTGAGTCAACCCTAGGTTAAACTAGTCAAATGTCGACTAACAGTCGATTTTTAGTCAACTGGTCAACTCTAGTTTGGTTTCGGTCAATTCTAAGTCAAGTGTTGACTTGAAGTTGACTTTCGGTCAAAAAGTCAACTCTTGGTCAACGGGGGTCCAGACTAGTCTAAACTACCCTTATCTAGTCATTACCTACCAAGACAACCTATTTCTAAGCCCATCTTAGAAGTCAAACTCAAAATCTTAACAATACCCTATTACCTACATTTACCCTTCACAAGGTAAATACCAATACCTTGCCCATTACAAAGAAAACCCCTCTAGATCTTAGAATACTAGCCTAGGATTCTTAGGGCAGCTAGATACTATCCTATCTAGGGTTTACCAACCAAGCAATCTAGGGTTCTTGGGCATCTAATCCATCTTATGGTCATGTTGGTCATCTCAACATAACCTTAAGTATCGTCATGATACGCTATGGTATCTTGAGATACCACACTCTATCTTCTATCCAACCCTCCTAGTTCACTCTCCCACATTCTCCTAGTGTCTAGGTTAGCCCTCTCTACTAGTCCACTAGGATATTAACCTAGTTAGGATACTAACTTAACTAACCACTACTAACACAACACTAGCACCAACACTATATCAACCCAAAAACCCATACTAACTAACACCTCTAACTAGACACTATCTAGGGACACTAAACTAAGGCCAAACTAGTGGGTTAAATAGGGTATAGGTTGATTTTTGAATGAAGGATGAATGGATACATGGTTGGGTGAATGGATAGGTAAATGAGTGGTCGAATGGGTGTATGAATTGAATGGAGTGAATGATGAATGAAAGAATGGATGAAATGAATGAATGAATGGAGGAATGAATAGATGGATGAATCTGAAGGGAAGAATGAATGAATGGAATGCATGAATGTATGGGGGAGAGAATGAATGGAATGCATGGATGAATGAAGACTGAATGAAGAATGGATGGACTGATTTTTATGTGGACTAAAATTGTGAAGAGGGAATGGATGTGTGAAACTGAAATGGGTAATGGGATGGATTGAAAGAATGAATGGATGAAGTAATTTAAATGGGTGGAAGGGTGAATGAATGAAGGATGAATATGTGGCTGAAATGGGCTGAAATGAGACTGATTTGGGATGTCCATGGGGCCGTCAACTGGGGTGTTCATGGCTGCCAAATGGGGTGCTCATATGGGCTGTCAAGTGGGCTGTTAATGGCTGCTTATAGGCTGTCCAATAGGCTGAACATGGGGACTGTTAAGGGCCTGAATTGGGACAGCTTTGGGGGCTGTTAAGTGGGGTTGATATGTGGATTAAGTGGCTACCAATGGCTGTCCAAATGGCTGAAATGGATGTGCAAACATGGGGCTGAATTGGCCTGTTCAAGGAGGCTGTTTTGGGCTTGAAATGAACTGATTTGTGTTGAAATTTAATATGGAAGGAGGGGGCTGATATGGGATTCATTGGGGGCTGAATTGAATGGAACATAGGGGGGATTGAATCAATTGGTTTAAAGAGTGAATGGTGGAGGCTGTCATATGGCTGAAAGTTTAGAAGAATGAAGGAAAGATTGAATGGATGAATGCTTAAGGGGTTGTCCCCCATCCCCCTGCACATACCTGCTGCTACCAAGCAGCTGCTGTGCAGTCCCCCCATGGGGACTGCTACTGCTACCCACAGCTGCTGCCCATGGCAGCAGCTCAACCCACACTGCTGCAGCGAACAACAGTTCACTTCCTCCCCCTTCCCTCTCTCAATCTCTCACTCTCTCTAACTCTCTAAATACTCTCAACCAAAAACCACACACACACACACTCTTACACA
Organism: Iris pallida; assembly: GCA_029216955.1. Lineage (NCBI taxonomy): Eukaryota > Viridiplantae > Streptophyta > Magnoliopsida > Asparagales > Iridaceae > Iris > Iris pallida. The sequence continues at coordinate 4,592,128 of JANAVB010032619.1, read as the reverse complement.
TATATATATAGAGACTCACACATATATATAGAGACACACACACACCTATACATATATATATATATAGACACACAAACACAATATATATATTGACAAACCATATATATATATATATATATATATATATATATATATATATATTATATATATAATATAATATATATATATATTATATTTTTATTGACAAACCATATATATATATATATATATATACTATATATATATATATATATATATATATATATATATATAAGAAAAAAAAAGAAAAAAAAAAAATATATATATCTATATATACTATATATATATATATATATATATATATATCTATATATATATATATATATATATATATATATATATATATATTTTTTTCTATATATATATATCTAATATATATATCATATATATATATAATTCAATATATAAATATATATATATATATATATATATATTATATATAATATATATATATATATAAAATATATATATATATATATATATATATTATAATTTATATATATATATATATCTATATATTATATATATATATATGCAAAAGATATATAATATATATTATATATATATATATATTTATTAAATATTATATGATATATATATATATATATATATATATATATATATATATATATATATATATATATATATATATATATATATATATATATATATATATATATATATATATATATATATATATATATATATATATATATATATATATAAATATACACATATATGTGAATGTATAGAGAGACACATATACATATATATATAAATGAAAAATTAAGAGCAATATTCTAGGAATCTAAAATTTGAAATTAAAATAGGAACATTCATTAAATCAATTCACAATCACATGAAGTGTCCAATATTGGGAGTTTTCCACATGGACACAAAGCACAACACAAAGGACACTACTATGACCTCCAAATGGACACGAAATGGACACATGGAGACACAACCATGGGGATCATTCCTACGGGTTCAAAATATTCCTATATGCATGTAGGGGTGGATTAGAAGAGAGATTATACCTTCCGGAAGAGAGATTCTAAGAGAAACCCTTCCGACACGACACCGACATGAAGTAGCCTCCAAATGGACACAAACCAAAGCCAAATCCTCCCAAACTTGGCTAGCACCCTCTATCCATGAAGTAGAGGAGAAATGAAGAAGATTTGGTGGAAGAAATGATTGATTTGGAGATAAATCAATGGAACCTTCTCTAAAATTTGGGGAAGAACAAGAGAGAGAAATGGAGGCTAAGAACAAAAGAAGATGATGACTCACCCTTCCTATCTATGGCCGGCCAAGCTAGGTAGTTTATCCCTATTTGCTAATGACCAAAATGCCCCCACTAACTCATATTGAAATAAATTAGGAACGGGCTTAGGTTGAGGCTAAATTAGTCTAGTTTTAAGGCTCTAATTAAACTTAACCTACCTATGAATAATTACTCTAACTCACTAACTAAAATAATGTCATGTGGGTCATGCCTAACTAATGTGTGGGTCCCACTAGAGTCAAAACTACCCCGGGTCCCAGTTACAAGTCGGATTGAGCTGAAATTCGAACCCGACTCAAATAACCCCAAACAATATCATAAATAATAAAATAAATTTCAAAAATATTCAAAAATGCAAAATGACAAAATATTCCTGTTCTTGAAAATTGGGGGTGACAAATCTATCCATCTTAAAAAAAAATTGTCCTCGAAATTAAAACAAAGCAATCATAGAAATCACATGCAGAAAACTGTCCCTCTCAATTACTTCCAAAAAATTTCAGCAAAAATAAAAATCTCTTAAGACACAACAACACTTGCAAATAAAAACTGTTACGTGTCCGACACGGACACGAAACCAACACAAAATCTCACCTATCAAAAGCCAAATCAACTATCACCAATGCAATAATATCAAAAATAAATCAAAGAGGTCCAATGACCAAAATATCCTTAGGCCAGAAATGACACTGAAAACGTCCTAATCACATGGTTAGGCTCTAGGTCAAACAGTCTCTAAAGTTTCACTAGCAAACATCAAAAGTCTCAAGTCATGGCTTAAAAATTTAAAAATGATTAGAATCTCCAAAATCAAAGCATAAATTAAATAACAATAATTAAATGACTAAAACTATAAAATTTAAAATTACTTCTCAATTAGAAACTGTGCTACAAGTCTATCCACCTTAAAAGAATTCATTCCCAAAAATTAAAACAAAGTAAACAAAGAAAAATCATGCAGTTCGACAATCATATGCGTCTGTCCAGAATTATGATACTCAGAATCTCCGTCATGCTAGTGAACAAGGCTACAATAATCATAGAGTCCTTGACTATGGTACATACCTCTAGAATCATGGTATTTAAAAATTTTGAATTGCTGCATGCTTGGCAGCAAAAATCTTAAATTCCCACACCCTAGAAATACATCCATAACCCGACTATATGTCCTCACTATGCCTGTAGCATGACCCTAGAGGATTTCTAAACCTCATAATCAAGGCGACCTAGCCCATACGACTTATCTCGGAAGAAAATCACATCACAACAAATTTTTATCAAACAATCAAGGAACAGATGGAATCGAATTTCAAACAGTTATAAGGAGGCAAATACGGAAATTAGATCGAAAGATTGGAACCTGCACTCTGCCCTGCTGCTGCCTGACTGTCCTCAACTGTCATAGCGAAAGCTCACCCCTGCTGGCCTCCCCTAGCCTACTTTACTCCGTCCTGGTATGCATGTCTGGCTGTACGAACAGCACAGTTCCTCATCTGGTGGTCTGGAGCTCCACAGAATAAACAAAATCCCAGTCTCTTCCTGCAAACCCCCCGTGTGTGTCCCTATCTTCCTGCAGAAAGCATACTGGATGGCCTGTCTCTTGTTCTGATCCTGCTGCTGGTCGACACGTGATGGTGCATGATGTACTCTGCCCTAGCCTCCTCGGATTCCACGAATGTGGCAATACTTCAGCTGGTGGTCGGGCGCCCCACAGTATGGACACACGCCCAACCTCATCCTGCAAACCTACAGGTGTGCCCCAGCTTCCCGTAGAAACCGTATGGAGTAGTCTGCCTCTGGTCCTGTCCCTGGTGCTGAACTGGGGTATCCTGAACTGTACCCAGTACAACCCTCTCAATTACTACCATTACCAGCTGGTGGGAGTTCTTATGCTCTGTCATAACACCTTTGTCTGGCGGTGAGATGCGTCAGACTGATGCTGTTGTGCCTCGGCCTGGGCCCTCTGGGTCTGCAATATCTACTGTAGAAGGGCCATCATCTGCTATGCATCAGTCGGTAGCGGAGGCGGCGGTGGAAGAGTCTCAGGAATAACTACGGACGGTCCCACTGCTGGAGGTGGAAGACCTCCTGGAACTGCTGCTGCTACTCCCGCCTGAAGGACATGAACTGAGACTGTTGCTCTCTCGACTGCTACTCCCGCCTGAAGGGCAGGAACTGAGACTGCTGCTCCCGTAGCCGGAATTGGAGGTCCTACTGGATCGGATCTCTCTGGAACTATACTATGTCCTGCTGCCTGAGAGCGAGTAATCGCCATCCTGAGGACGAATTGAACCCAAGAGATCAATATGGCACAAGATAAGATATTATCAAAGGAGGACAACTTAATTCAAATGCAAGAAGAGTTGTCATGGTAATCAAAAGATCAGAATTTTCCTAAAATGTGATTGAGTAACTCCTATCATATCCTAGATCATATGTCCTAGTCGCAGGCTCGTAATTAGTACTCTAGGTCGAGCACCATTACAAAATTATACTAATTGCGATACTGACCGGTATGGGCTACCACAAAAATGTGTCACGACCCACACCCTGATTAGGGGCACGAGTACGCGGTTACGTCCAGCCTACGCCACAGAATCGGCGGTAGAACGCTGTATAGGTCGTCTACAAAATCTACACTAAACAGTATAAAGGTACCTGTACAGTATATATACTCCGAATGGAGGTGACATAGCAATACAGTCTCAATCACAAAAACAAACTAGGATAGATAGCTTGAAATAAAAATATGATAGATGTAAAAACGAAAAATAAGTTCAACATCTAACACATCTAGAGAGAAACAAACAACATCACAGAGTCACAAATATGAATATAAACTACTACAGTCTAAAACAAAAGCTGGATCGCAGTCTAGGCAAGCCTAACTAAGCTAACTACTCAGGGAGTATAAAATCTAGTGGCTCAACTATAAGGCCACAGCCCTGGCCTAAGTCTCCATCTATCTCGACCCCATAGTAGGTCGAACAGCCTGCCTCAGAAACATCTATAATATATCAACGGTATCCTGTTAGAAAAATGAGCAAGTACAAACACTAACAGCAGTTCCATATGAATTGACAAATTCTATAAGAGATCAGTATAATGAAATGCAAGACAAAGATATTGGATGACGTAGGAACCATACGAAAGCCGAGTTACAACCCTTAAACCAAACAAGGACCGGGGTTGTAACCCTTCTCCTGAACAGAACTTAGTCTCCAATCAAGGTACAACATAAAGGCATGTAGAGCATGTAAGTAAACGAATATCATAGCATGGTGAGAAAGTACAGAAAGTATAACTGAGCAGGATATAAGATACGATAAATAAATATAAAATGTGACTTGAATTATTACAGCGTTATGTGATCGGCTAGGGAATCAGAATCAGGTTATCCACTTGGCCCGACAATCACACGGTGAATCTCACAAAAAGTCATACCGGCCATCCTAGATAACAAGCACACGGAAGAATCTGCTACACCCTACGTGAGGTGAGAGTGGCGCAAGCAAAATAGTGACAATGGAGCTTTGATCACATAACCCCTAATAATTTCCCCATCCCCGAATAGTATAATGGATCGGGACATGACACGTCATGACACGGGATTCCATAAGAGGGTAGCAAGTCCCCTTAGGAATCAGTGTCTATATTAATACACGGAATAAGACAGAAAATGTACCAATATACAACAAAAAATCTAGGAACAACATCCCATGTCATGATCCAATGTATACTAGTCCGTGAACTATCGTGACTGGAAATCGAGTAAGACACTACAACTGAATCGGATATAGCAGATATCAAGACAATGAAAACTATCAGTGAATGTACTCGCCTGTGGTCCTGAGCTGATAAGGTGAACAGACGCATCAGAGTAATCACAGACCTAAAGATGAGATACTACAAGTCAAAACATGGTTTAATAATGAAAGGAAAGCTAATCGAGTCATGATATGCAAGTCTAAGTCAAAACTAGGTCAAACTAAGTTACACCAAGCTAAACTAGGTCACACTAGGTCATACTGAGCCAAACTGGGTCACACTAGGACAACCAAGGTCAAACAAGGTCACAGGAAAATCAATCCAAGTCAAACTAGGTCAATTTGGGTCAAGGGTTGACTTACAATAGACTTTTGGTTAAAAAGTCAACTCTGGCCAACTCTGGTCAACACTGAGTCAACTGTGGGTCAACCCTAGGTCAAACTAGTCAAATGTCGACTTACAGTCGATTTTTCAGTCAACTGGTCAACTTTGGTTTGGTTTCGGTCAATTCTAAGTCAAGTGTTGACTTGAAGTTGACTTTCGGTCAAAAAGTCAACTCTTAGTCAACGGGGGTCAAGACTAGTCTAACCTACCCTTATCTAGTCATACCTACCAAGACAACCTATTTCTAAGCCCATATTAGAAGTCAAACTCAAAATCTAGTCATTACCTATATTTACCCTTCACAAGGTAAATACCAATACCTTCCCCATTACAAAGGAAACCCCTCTAGATCTCAGGATATATACTAGCTCAGGCTTCTTAGAGTAGCTAGATACTATCCTATCTAGGGTTTATCAACCAAGAAATCTAGGGTTCTTGGGCATCTAATCCATCTTATGGTCATGTTGGCCATCTCAACATTACCTTAAGTATTGTCATGATACGCTATGGTATCTTGAGATACCACACTCTATCTTCTATCCAACCTTCCTAGTTCACTCTCCTACATTCTCCTAGTGTCGAGGTTAGCCCTCTCTACTAGTCTACTAGGATATTAACCTAGTTAGGACACTAACTTAACTAACCACTACTAACACAACACTAGCACCAACACTATATCAACCCAAAAACTCACACTAACTAACACCTCTAACTAAACACTATCTAGGGACACTAAACTAAGGCCAAACTAGTGGGTTAAATAGGGTATAGGTTGATTTTTGAAAGAAGGATGAATGGATACACGGTTGGGTGAATGGATAGGTAAATGAGTGGTCGAATGGGTGTATGAATTGAATGGAGTGAATGATGAATGAAAGAATGGATGAAATGAATGAAGGAATGGAGTAATGAATAGATGGATGAATTTGAAGGGAAGAATGAATGAATGGAATGCATGAATGTATGGGGGAGAGAATGAATGGAATGCATGGATGAATGAAGACTGAATGAAGAACGGATGGACTGATTTTTATGTGGACTAAAATTATGAAGAGGGAATGGATATGTGAAACTGAAATGGGGAATGGGATGGATTGAAAGAATGAATGGATGAAGTAATTTAAATGGGTGGAAGGGTGATTGAATGAAGGATGAATATGCGACTGAAATGGACTGAAATGTGACTGATTTGGGATGTCCATGGGGCTGTCAACTGGGGTGTTCATGGCTGCCAAATGGGGTGCTCATATGGGCTGTCAAGTGGGTTGTTAATGGCTGCTTATAGGCTGTCTAATAGGCTGAACATGGGGACTGTTAAGGGCCTGAATTGGGACAGATTTGGGGGCTGTTAAGTGGGGTTGATATGTAAGTGGCTACAATGGCTGTCCAAATGGCTGAAATGGATATGCAAACATGGGACTGAATTGGCCGGTTCTAGGGGCTTTTTTGGGCTTGAAATGGGCTGATTTGTATTGAAATTTAATGTGGAAGGAGGGGGCTGATATGGGATTCATTGGGGGCTGAATTGAATGGAACACTGGGGAGGATTGAATGAATTGGTTTAAAGAGTGAATGGTGGGGGCTGTCATATTGCTGAAAGTATAGAAGAACGAAGGGAAGATTGAATGGATGAATGCTTAAGGGGCTATCCCCCATCCCCCTGCACATACCTGCTGCTACCAAGCAGCTGCTGTGCAGTCCCCCCATGGGGACTGCTGCTGCTACCCACAGCTGCTGCCCATGGCAGCAGCTCAACCCACACTGCTGCAGTGAACAACAGTTCACGTCCTCCCCCTTCCCTCTCTCGATCTCACTCTTCTAACTCTCTAATACTCTCAACCAAAACACCACACACACACACACTTACACACACCACACACACACACACACACACACACATATATAGATATATATATATATATTATATATATATATATAATATATATATCTATATATATATATTTTAGAGAGGGATGAGAGAGACACACACACACATATAACATATATTTATATAGACACAAACACAATATATATATTGACAAACCATATATAGATATATATCTATATATTTTATATTATATATATATATATATATATAGATATACATATAATAAAATATATATGTATATGTATATAAAAAAAACATATAGATAATAAAATATATTTTATATAATAATATATATATAATATATATATATATATATATATATATATATATATAGATATATATATATATATATATATAATATATATATATATGTATATGTTATATATGTGATTATGTATAGTATATGTATAGGTATATGTATATAAAAAAAAAAAAAAAAAAAATATATATATATATATAATGTATATGTATAGTATATGTATAGTATATAAAAAAAAAAAAAAAACATAATATAAAAATATATATTTTTTTATATATATATAAAATATATATATTATGTATATATATATTATATATATATATATCTTATCTATATAGATATAATATATATATATATATATATATATATATATATATATATAGTGCGCTGCGCAACCCTCAGCGCGCGCAAGACTCTCCAAGATCCGTCTCTCAGGCGTTTCCGGCTTGGCCGCCGGCCAGGCCGGCCCCCCTATGGCCGCAATCACAGTCCTTCGCGGCGGTGGTGGCAGGTCACGCTGTGGCTCCCCAAAATTGGCTGCTCGCACGGTGACTTCTTTTAAAGGGGCACCAGCGATCTCGTTCACCGAAGAAGAAGAAGTTGCCCTTGCGGCTCCCTTAAAATATGCTCTCATTGGGAAGTTCTCTCACAACAAGCCTCCGATCGAGGCTATCCGTAAGGCTTTTCAAGGTTTACGTCACCACAGCGAGAAGAGACGCGTGTCCGCCACACAACCCCCCTCAGATCACATCGATCCTGCAGCGTATCAATACTGATCAAACCCTTGTTAATGCTGACACTAATTCCTTGGGTGGGGAGATTAATGCTGGCATTGCAACAAATCACACTGCCACTTTGACGTCAACTCCCCCAGTAATCACTCCTCCAGCTGAAGATGAGCGGTTGGCGTCTATTCCACGTGCTCCTATCAGAGAAGAGCGTCCGGAGACCGAAGTTTGTATGGAAACTCGCATCGATGGGACGGCGGCGGTTGTGCCTGACCCTGCTCAGGCCACTACTGTGGCTCCGTCTCCACTCCACGATGAGTTAGAAGAAGGGGAATTTCGGGGTCTTCACAACAACTGGGCAGATATCGTAGAAGAAGACGAAAGGCTGGGCCAGGAAGATGTAACCCTAGAGGCAACGGCGGAAGGGGAGCAGGAATTTAGTCATAAGAAGGTGGAGAAGCGGGTGGAGGGGACATGGGCCAGGATGATGTTACCCTAGAGGCAACGGCGGAAGGGGAGCAGGAATTTAGACATGAAGAAAGTGGAGAAGCAGGTGGAGGGGACATGCAGGCTGGCTCATCCCAACATGGAGATCAAACTGCAAAGGACAATCCGCAAAAGCGCCCGAAGGGAAGAATGCAAGTGGCACCATCTGACAGAGTCACATGCTCGGCTACAAGCAAATCAAAAACTGGTAGTATCCAAACTCTTAATGTTTAATTTTCTTATATGGAACGTTCGAGGAGTGGCGAACATTATGACTTTTAAGAGACTGAAGACCCTTATTAGAACTCACAAAGTTAACTTCATAGCCATCATTGAACCGAAAGTGGACAGTGACCAACTTAACCGATACATGGTGAAGTTAGGGTTTTCTCAGGCATTTTCTAATGCTAAAGGTAATATCTGGGTGATGGCTCGCGCACCCTGCGACATTACTTTGGTGGAGTCTTTTGATCAGGCGGTCTCTATTCGCTTGGTCGATCCCATGCTACCGGTTGAATCCCTAGTTTCGATAGTTCATGGAGACAACAAGAAAGAAGGCAGACGGCTTCTTTGGGATCGATTACTGGAGGTTCAAAGCTCACACAGCTTGCCTTGGATTATGGGGGGATTTCAATGCTGTGATTCGGGCGGAGGAGAAGCTGGGGGGGTCGCCGTGCAGAGGCGGTTTCGATGCAGGAGTTCGCCAATTTTCAACTTGCGACGGGGGTAGCTGAGTTACCTTACACTGGCAGTGCCTATACTTGGGTTAAATCAGATAATTCTGACCGTAGAGCGTCTAGATTGGATCGCGTGCTCATGGATGCCACGTGGCAGTAGTTAGCACCCTGCTCGATTGAAGAGCATTTAAATCATGCGGAGTCGGATCATGCTCCGATCCTAGTGCGTCTTTTAGCTCAACAGCATGGTGGCCACAAACAATTTAGATTTCTGGACTTCTGGATTAAACACAAAGACTTTCATCAGCTGATTCTAGAGTCGTGGCATTCAGTTGATCACCGCCATGGTTTGACTCGGGTAGCGCTTCGTTTGGAAGCGTGCAGAAAGGCCCTTTCAAAGTGGAGTCGAGCCACTTTTGGGGATCTTTTCCAAGCAGTTAGGGAGGCTGAGGACAAGGTGCTAGCTGCGGAGCTTGCTGTGGAAGCTGATAATTCTGAGAGTAATAGAATTGCGCTTTCCCACGCGACTGCCTTGCTGAAAAATCGAGTGCGGATAGAGGAGGAGTTCTGGAAGCAAAAATCAAGGTTGAAATGGGATCTAGCGGGAGACAAAAATTCTGCTTACTTTCACGAGTGTGTGAATTACAAGAAGAAGGCCCTCAGGATCCATTCTATCGCAACTCCAAATGATACAGTGCTGACTAACAAGGCTGATATTCAATCTTATGCAGTTGAATTTTTCTCCATGTTGTATCAGAGAGGGACTATTACGGAAGATGAGGATTTTCTCTCCGTAATTCCTAGGTTGGTTGGGGATGAAGAGAATGACATGCTTATCGCTCTGCCGTCAAAAGAAGAGCTGTTTGATACGATCAAATCATTAGACATGGCTAGTGCTTCGGGCCCAGATGGTTTCACCCCTAGATTCTTCCTAAGCAGCTGGGAGATTATTGGAGATGATATCACGGAGGCTGTGGGAATGTTCTTTGATGGGTTCTCTCTGCCCAGAGCAATCACAAACACTTCATTGGTTTTACTTCCAAAGTTAAAGCAGCCAAAATACTTCTCGGACTACCGTCCTATTAGTCTGTGCTCAGTGTTGAATAAGGTCATCTCTAAGACCCTGGCTCTCCGACTAGCCCCTCTTCTACCTAAGCTAATTTCTCCAGAGCAGAGTGGGTTTGTCCGTGGACGTGAGATCGTTGACAATATTGTATTGGCTCAGGAATTAGTGGCGAAAAATGAATAAGAAGCACTGGGGTGGCAACATAGCTATCAAGCTGGATATGATGAAGGCTTATGATCGGTTAGATTGGAGATTCATGATGAAGGTATTGCGTAGATTCGGATTTCACAACAAGTGGGTAGATATGATGCTATGCCTTCAAAACAATGTTTGGTTCTCACCACTAATCAATGGCGAAGCTGCAGGCTACTTCCAGGCATTTCGTGGAGTTCGTCAGGGGGACCCAATGTCTCCTGCGCTGTTCATTTTAGCTGCGGAGGCTCTGTCCCGTAACTTGAAGTTATTACCTATGATGGATGGGTTCTCTCCTTTCATTTCTCCTCGGGGATGTGTTCCTATTACCCACCTATCATACGCAGATGATGTGCTTCTCTTTTCTTCTGGGGATATTCGATCTATCACATTGATTTAAGACACTCTTCATAGGTACGAACAGGCGTCTGGTCAGAAG
>JANAVB010032619.1:4543435-4575935 GCA_029216955.1 Iris pallida | reverse complement strand
GTCCGTGCAGCACGGGTAGCGAGCCCCGTTGCACGTGTCCGTCATACCTGTCGCTAACCATTCTTTTCTTTCTTATCTTTTATTCACTCTTTCATTTTTTTTCTTTCACTTGTTCATTCATTCATTCATTTTTCACGTATTTATTCATTCATTCGTTGATTCATTCATTCATTATGCAACTCCCCGTGCGGGAGTCGCCTTGGCGACCCATTGGTCCCGAATTCTTCCAATGTTGCTATATTCTACTCGGAATGACTATGTCAATAGTCTTATGTTTCATTGTTGTAAACCGTTTATTGTTTCATTGTTGAACGCATAGGAAACTTGAATGTAAGCTTGTGCCTTAGCACGAGCATAGAGCGCGGTATGAGAGTTCCTATATTTGCCGAGTTCTTTTCCATATTCTATATAAGCATACAAGATGGGATTATTCCCTTAGCCAGGTGCGTTGAGTCATTTATTAGCATGTGCGATATTATCGCCTAGCGATTCTAGCAATAGTGTCCGTATTGTTATGTGTCTAGGCTAAGCAAAGACGGGTTCATCGGAGCCACCCACCTTAGCGTTGTTCACATCGGCCGAGCGATACTCCGAGCGTGCCTTTGAAAGTCTAAGTTTGGATTCATCTTGACGGGCCAATGTAAGCCTTGCATCAATTCTTTATCTGGTCGATGCCAACTATTCGGGTCAACGGCTCGTTTGATTCGTTGTACTTGCCGTTTGAATCGGCGTTCCGCTAGGACGGAACGGGTCATTACATAATACACCACTCAAAACAAGTCTTGTCCTCGAGACTTCCTGAGTGCAGGTGTAATGCCTGTGGTTCGTATCACGTATTCTTGGAATACGTGTACGTATTTTATTGCATGATTTCCTGGCTTGGCATTTCCTTCTTGGCTTGGTCTATTCCTGGTTCGGGTTGGTTGGTTCGGCTTGGCTTGGTTTTGATTGGGTTCATGATGAACCCAAGGTGAACCCCTACCTACCACCACCATTTTGTATTTATTAGCCCTCTTTATTCTCTCTCTTCATTTATCATCTTCTTCTTCCTCATTTACTTCCCTACCTACCAGAGAGAGAAGAGAGAGGTCTAGGCAAGTGCAACTTGCTTCATGGAGGAACTCCAATTTTATTACTTTATTCTCTTCCTTACTACATTCTAAAGCACTTTAGTACTTGGCATTTTCACTTTCCATGGCTAGATTCTTGTAGATCTAAGTTTATTTTATTTTTGGATTTCTTGGGTTTTGATCTACTTAATCTTATTATTTCTATGTTTTGATGGTTCTATGTTGTAGAGAATTTCGTTCTACCCCATTTTGACCTATGGAAGTTCGGATTTGGGCTCCGGATGATAGAGTTATGCAGCTTGGAAGCCATGGCTTATGGTGTACTTCTTCTCGGAAATTTGGAGAAGAAGCACAGTTCCGAGCCGCATGATAGCACTTGACCGCATGAATATTCATGCGGCAAGTCAGCTTCGAAACCGCATGTACTATCAACTGGACTTGACCGCATGACAAGTTCATGCGGCAAGTATTTAGTTCGGCCGCATGAGGCTCTTGTACTTCTAGCCGTATGGGACTTCGCCCATTCCGAGCCGCATGAACTCCAATACTCGCGAGCCGCATAGACCGCAGTCTCCCGCTGCCGCAGGAGGACCCGAGTCCTCTCAGCCGCATGACTGACTGATCCCGAGCCGTATAGACCCTGATTCCTTTCAGCCGCATGAGACCCCTCCATTCCTGACCGCATAAGCTCCTGCAGCCGCATACGCCGCACGCCCGTACTGCCTTGAGAACGACCTTTCCGAGCCGCATGAACTCGGATTTCGGGCCGCATGAACCCATATCCATTTCAGCCGCATGGGCTGTTCTCTTCCAGCCACATGTGATCATTCCTGGCCGCATATGCCTTAGCCGCATGGCTCTTCTATAGCCCTGAATATTGATATTTTATTAGATATTTTACGTCCATTTTATATCCTTACGCTTTTTGTCATGAACTTGATAATCATGAATTTATTTAATATGTTTAGAACTGATAATTGAGCACGACCTGACAGTGACCCGTAGTGGTGCACTCCTGACATAACTAACCTGACATGACCTGATAGTGGCCCGTCATGGCGCACTCCTGACAAGTACACCTGACATGATTATCTTGAATAGTTGTTGCGACGGCTACCTGACATGACATGACTTGTATAATTAATCCTGGACACCGTAGACGATTGTGCTTGTATAAATAATCTAGTCCTGTCTTGCATCATGTCTAGGAGGGGACTCCTGAGTACCACGGTCAGGAGTACCCATTGAAATGGACTAAGGCTAATAACTAGATTAATACATTAGTCATGAAGAGATCTCCCAGCTACAGGCAATCCCGTTACCTGGGCACGCCTTGGGATCTGTAGCCTGCCGTCGAGTAGAGCACATTTCCAGCACACTGTCATGTGTTGCACCCTTCAAGCTAACTAAGGGTACATTCGTTTCCTGGACGATGTACCCACCTGAATTCAACTCTAATTCTTTTAACCCGGGTAACCTGGATAGACTGCAGGGCTTGTGGCTGTGGAAGATTCTCACTGCATCTTGCTAGTAATTAGGCCTGTGATAACCCTAGTTAGTTAAAGTATCAAGCCGTAGTTATTGTTTGGCCGTGAAATGATTGAATGGAGTCTAACCAGTCTAGTCTTGCCCTGATCTTGTTCCAGATTACTGCATGACCTGAATGCCTGTATTTATTTTACTGATAAATGGTGAGAATTCCAAGTTCTGTTCAGACGAAGGGTTACAACCCCGGTACTTGTTTGGTTTACGGGTTGTAACCTGGTTATCTGAATAGTCCCATGGTTATCTCGTCGTATATCATCCTGATGTATTTTCTTTATTTCCAGTTCTTACTTTTATTTATATATTGTGCTGATTGCTGGTTTTAGTTCCTAAGTGAAGCTTCCTTTGTGGCACTTGCTCTTTCTGGGGTCTGACCCAGCTGGTTTTGTGTGGCTAGATTTTGGAGCAGCTCCAGAGGATCTACCGACCTTCCAGCCAGATGGTGGCCACTAGACGGAACCCTGGCAACGAATGGGTTATTTTTGGCTCTCTCACTCTGTTGTAAAAATATTCTTTTGAGGCGTTTAGCCGACGAGCACCTGTTTAGCTCGATTGCATTTACTTACTGTCTGCCTACGGGCTGTAACATGATTAACAGATCCTAGGGTTGATCATGTATGACTAAACTCTTGCTAGTCCTAACATTTTGTAACGACTAGCTTCATGATCAGCTGAATATGTAATGTTTGGGATGCCTTACTATTGTATATTTAATGATCATACTTCTTGTAACCTTTTACTTACTTGCTTATGATTGAGACACTAGTCTTGTTCATGACCTTAAGAGACTGCTGGCTTGTAGATAAACCCTCATATATCTAGACAGTTGTGACCGTATAGCGAGATGGATCCCATTTCATATACGTAGCTGGCTATGTCTGCCCCCGCTCTCCAGTATTCTGGTTTTGGGGCGTGACATGGTTTAAGTGGTGGCCCATGCAGGTCTTGTAAATCAAGATATGTGAGGGTTTATCGGATAGACGTCTCAATCAGTATTCGTCCTTGATCTCTGCTCGTATCTTCTGAATCTCTCGATTCTTGTCCTGATCATATGCTTGTATCGTTGATCTGTCCTGGTCCTTCCTTATTGTTCCCTATATCGTCTTCTTCAGCGGCATTGTTCGTGGTCCTACCGACCAGCAAGGCGGAGCACCTCCCGCGGACCAGCAGCAACCCGGAGATCAAGCCAAGCATTCCGGAGTAGCCTCCAGAGTCGAGCCTATTGGAGAAGAGCCCCCAGTTCAGCCAGTTCAGCCTGCCGAACATGATGATGGTACTTTGGTAGGACTCGTCAGGACCTTGATAGCTTCCTAAGACCGGCGTGGAGATGCCTTGCACCAGGCAGTGACGGATGCTTTGACCAGAGGAGGTCATCAGGGTAACAGTGCGGCCAACAGCTTCAAGCGCTTGAACCCTCCATTCTTCGACGGTAGTGAAGATGCTATCGCCGCAGATGCTTGGCTTCAGGACACTGAGGTGATTCTAGAAGCAGCCAGGACCCCTGAGAACGAGAAGGTAGCCGTGGTGCGCCTGCAGTTGTTAGATCTTGCCCGCAGCTGGTGGGCAGCGCAGGCCGTTGGATTAGCAGCACCCATTGTTTGGACAGTATTCAGAGAGAGATTCCAGACCAAGTATTTCGATGCTGTAGCTCGGTATGATCTGCAGACGAGGTTCACCAATCTGAAGCAGATGGGCAGAACGGTCGACGGATATGCGGCCGAGTTTTCCAGACTCAGTCGGTTTGCTTCCACCTTGGTGGCAACCGAGTATGATAGAGCCCAGCGATTCCAGCAGGGACTTCACCTGGAGATTTTGTTGGCAGTTGAGCAGTTTGAGCATCAGACTTTTGATGCAGTCTTGAGAGCAGCCCGGAGGCATGAGTATACCTCCCAGAGGATTGTGGATAGGGCCGGAGGTCGGAAGAGATCTCACGGCCAGATGAATCAGTCTTCAGCCCCAGCCCCGGCAGCCAGGGCCTTGACTATTGGAGCTCCGAGGCGAGCGGCCTCAGTAACGTCGGTCCAGCATTCTACCCCGACGTACCCTCAGCAGCAGCAGCAGAAGCAGTCTTCCGCAGTGGGATGTTCTCATTGTGGGAAGCCAGGCCATGTGGTAGCAGAGTGTCGCAGGGCGCAGGAATTGTGCCTGGCTTGTGGAGCACCAGACCATAGGGTTGGATCTTGCCCGAATAGGGGTGGTTCATCATCGTCCAACCTTTCTAGCTCTTCGGTGAGAGGACCAGCTCCGGTCCAGCAGCAGCAGTACCCATTGCCGAGGCCCTTGCCGCCTCAGTCCCAAGTATTCCAGCAGCAGAACCCCCAGCAGTATGTTCAAGCCCAGGCCCAGAGTCAGAATAGGCAGCAAGGATTACAGCAGAGGGGACCAGCACCCCGAGGGCACGGTCAGGCTATGGTGATGACCGCAGAGGAAGGATTGGCACTAGGAGAGGTAGTGGCATGTACTATTCTCGTCAACTCCTTTTCAGCTTCAGCTTTATTTGATTCTGGTGCATCGTATTCTTTTATGTCTGCACGATTCGCGACACGGGTAGGATTGGAGCCCGAGTCATTATCAGTAAGGCTCAATATACTTACTGGTAACGGACTTGTGGGAGTAGATAGAGTGTTTTCCTCGTGTTGGATCGTAGTTAGCGGTAGAGAGTTCCCCGCTAGATTGATAGAATTTCCGATGGCCGATTATGATGTGGTCTTAGGGATGGATTGGTTGAGGAACCAGTATGCTAGGATAGACTACCACCTTGGCAGGGTTGTTTTTAGCATTCCAGGTAAGCCGGAGTTTTCCTTCTCTCGAGGCGAGGTTGAGTCTTCTCCTCCAGTATTGCGGATGGCAGTAGCAGCAGTTCAGTTGCCCAGGATAGTGGATGAGTTCCCAGATGTTTTCCCAGAAGAGCTTCCAGGTATGCCTCCGGTGCGGGAGATCGAGTTCACTATAGACTTGATTCCCGGGACAGCCCCAGTGTCAGAAAGAGTCTACAGGATGGCGCCGTCAGAGTTGGAGATATTGTACAAGATGATTGAAGAACTCAGAACCAAGGGATTCATTCGTGCTAGTGGATCGCCTTGGGGAGCCCCGATGCTTCTTGTGAAAAAGAAGGATGGTACGTCCAGGTTATGTGTTGATTATCGTACCTTGAACTCAGTAACAATCAAGAACAGATACCCTCTTCCGAGGATAGATGACTTGTTTGATCAACTCAAGGGGGCTTCAGTATTCTCGAAGATTGATTTGCGCTCAGGTTATCATCAGATCAGAGTCAGAGAGCAGAACATCCCGAAGACAGCTTTTAGATCGAGATATGGGCATTGGGAGTTCCTTGTTATGCCTTTTGGAGCAACCAATGCTCCGGCAGTATTCATGGACCTCATGAATCGCATCTTCATGCCTTACTTAGATCAGTTTGTGATTGTGTTCTTGGATGACATCCTGGTCTACAGCAAGAGTGAGGCGGAGCATGAGCAGCATCTCCGTATAGTTCTTCAGATCCTCAGAGAGCACCAGCTGTATGCCAAGTTCAATAAATGCGAGTTCTGGCTCGATCGCATTTCGTACTTGGGTCATATCATCACTCGAGGAGGGGTAGAAGTGGATTCCCAGAAGATTGTGGCTATTGAGTCATGGCCGGTGCCCAGCACAGTTGCAGAGGTTCGTAGTTTTTTTGGATTGGCTGGCTATTACCGGCGGTTTGTTTCAGACTTTGCCCGGATCTCAGCACCGTTGACGCAGTTGACCCGCAAGGATGTGCAGTTTGCTTGGACAGCAGAGTGTCAGAGTTCTTTTGAGCAGTTGAAGCGAGGCCTGATAACAGCTCCTATTCTCACGCTTCCAGATGAGACCGGAGGATTCTCAGTGTACTGTGATGCTTCAGGCAGAGGTTTAGGATGTGTTCTGATGCAGCATAGGAAGGTAATAGCTAATGCATCACGACAACTTCGTGATCATGAGAGGAATTACCCAATCCATGACTTGGAGCTGGCAGCAGTAGTGTTTGCACTTAAGTTGTGGAGGCACTATTTGTATGGAGATAGGGTGGAGATTTTCACCGACCACAAGAGTCTGAAGTATGTTTTCACTCAGAAGGATCTTAACATGCGTTAGAGGAGATGGCTGGAGCTTCTTGTGGATTATGATGTCAACTTGCAGTATCATCCTGGGAAGGCCAATGTTGTTGCAGATGCTTTGAGCAGGAGAGCCGAAGTTTATTTCCTAACAGCGCAACCAGAGCTGTTAGCAGATCTTCAGAAGATGGGTATAGAAGTTGTTCTCCCTTCCAGTGTAGCATTGATGGCCAGCATGCAAGTTCAGTCCACTATAGTCGAGAGGATCCGGATGGCGCAGTCGGCAGATTCTAAGCTTCAGCGACTCAGAGCAGAGTGTGAGGCAGGACGAAGACCAGAGTTATGCATTCATGAGGATGGTACACTTCGACATGGTAAGCGTCTTTGTGTACCCAGTGGAGATATCAGGCAGAAGATCATGTCAGAGGCGCACAGTTCTCAGTATTTCATCCATCCTGGCAGTACGAAGATGTACCGAGATATCCGTCAGCACTTCTGGTGGAATGGCATGAAGCGGGAGATAGCTCGGTTTGTCTCTCGGTGTTTGGTTTGCCAACAAGTTAAAGCCGAACATCAGAGACCGGCTAGACTTCTTCAGCCCTTGCCGATTCCAGAATGGAAGTGGGAGCATGTGACCATAGATTTCGTGACTGGATTACCTAGATCCCCAGCTGGTAGAGATGCTATCTGGGTTATAGTTGATCGGCTTACGAAAGTGGCTCACTTTCTTCCATTCAGAGTTGGTCAGTCGACGGCTCAGCTAGCAGAGATGTACCTCAGGCAGATTGTCAGGTTGCACGGTATTCCAATCAGTATCACCTCGGACCGAGATTCCAGATTCACGTCACACTTTTGGCGCAGCTTGCAAGAGAGTTTGCGAACTCATCTACAGTTCAGTTCAGCATATCATCCACAGACAGATGGTCAGTCGGAGCGCACGATCCAGACTCTTGAAGACATGTTGCGGTCTTGCACACTTGACTTTGGTGGTTCATGGGAAGATCACTTGCACCTGGTAGAATTCTCGTACAACAACAGTTTCCAGGCCAGTATCCAGATGGCACCATTCGAGGCACTGTATGGTAGGAAGTGCAGATCCCCGCTAGCCTGGGATGATGTTGGAAAGAGACAGATGCTCGGTCCAGAAATGATTGCCCAGACAGTTGAAGTGGTCAGAAGGGTCAGAGATTATCTTCGAATTGCCCAAGATCGCCAGCGCCATTGGGCCGATTCTCATCGGCGCCCTCTCGAGTTTTCGGTCGGCGATCATGTATTCCTGAGGATTTTGCCTAACCGTGGCGTCATTCGTTTCGGCGTACGGGGAAAGCTTAGTCCTAGGTATATAGGACCGTTTGACATTCTGGAGCGAGTAGGAGATGTATCCTATCGTCTTGCTCTTCCACCGTCACTAAGCGAGGTGCATGACGTGTTCCGTGTATCCCAATTACGACGATATATCCCGGACCCGAGCCACATCCTGGATCATTCGGAATTGGTTGTTGGTACCAACCTTTCGTATGAGGAGAGGCCGGTGTCTATATTGGACCGAAGAGAGAAGATCCACAAGAACAAGACTATCAAGTTAGTCCGAGTTGCTTGGGGTCATCACTCTTTAGGGGAGTCAACGTGGGAGCGTGAGGATGATATCCGATCGCGATATCCCGACTTGTTTGACTCGTGAGGTATAATGTCTTTCTTATGCCTCATGCCTTCGATTCCTTGCTTGAATGAGTGATTGTCTGCCTAGTTATAGCTTGCATGTGATTAATGTAGCTTGTCATTGCTCCTCTAGCCTCTTGATTAAATTCCGAGGACGGAATTCTTTTAAGGTGGGTAGAGTTGTAATACCTGTGGTTCGTATCACGTATTCTTGGAATACGTGTACGTATTTTATTGCATGATTTCCTGGCTTGGCATTTCCTTCTTGGCTTGGTCTATTCCTGGTTCGGGTTGGTTGGTTCGGCTTGGCTTGGTTTTGATTGGGTTCATGATGAACCCAAGGTGAACCCCTACCTACCACCACCATTTTGTATTTATTAGCCCTCTTTATTCTCTCTCTTCATTTATCATCTTCTTCTTCCTCATTTACTTCCCTACCTACCAGAGAGAGAAGAGAGAGGTCTAGGCAAGTACAACTTGCTTCATGGAGGAACTCCAATTTTATTACTTCATTCTCTTCCTTACTACATTCTAAAGCACTTTAGTACTTGGCATTTTCACTTTCCATGGCTAGATTCTTGTAGATCTAAGTTTATTTTATTTTCGGATTTCTTGGATTTTGATCTACTTAATCTTGTTATTTCTATGTTTTGATGGTTCCGTGTTGTAGAGAATTTCGTTCTACCCTATTTTGACCTATGGAAGTTCGGACTTGGGCTCCGGATGATAGAGTTATGCAGCTTGGAAGCCATGGCTTATGGTGTACTTCTTCTCAGAAATTTGGAGAAGAAGCACAGTTCCGAGCCGCATGATAGCACTTGACCGCATGAATATTCATGCGGCAAGTCAGCTTCGAAACCGCATGCACTATCAACTGGACTTGACCGCATGACAAGTTCATGCGGCAAGTATTTAGTTCGGCCGCATGAGGCTCTTGTACTTCTAGCCGCATGGGACTTCGCCCATTCCGAGCCGCATGAACTCCAATACTCGCGAGCCGCATAGACCGCAGTCTCCCGCATACCTGGGCACGCCTTAGAATCTGTAGCCTGCCGTCGAGTAGGGCACATTTCCAGCACACTGTCATGTGTTGCACCCTTCATGCTACCTAAGGGTACATTCGTTTCCTGGACGATGTACCCACCTGAATTCAACTCTAATTCTTTTAACCCGGGTAACCTGGATGGACTGCCGGGCTTGTGGCTGTGGAAGATTCTCACTGCATCATGCTAGTAATTAGGCCTGTGATAACCCTAGTTAGTTAAAGTATCAAGCCGTAGTTATTGTTTGGCCGTAAAATGATTGAATGGAGTCTAACCAGTCTAATCTTGCCCTGATCTTGTTCCAGATTACTGTATGACCTGAATGCCTGTATTTATTTTACTGATAAATGGTGAGAATTCCAAGTTTTGTTCAGACGAAGGGTTACAACCCCAGTCCTTGTTTGGTTTACGGGTTGTAACCTGGTTATCTGAATAATCCCATGGTTATCTCGTCGTATATCATCCTGATGTATTTTCTTTATTTCCAGTTCTTACTTTTATTTATATATTGTGCTGATTGCTGGTTTTAGTTCCTAAGTGAAGCTTCCTTTGTGGCACTTGCTCTTTCTGGGGTCTGACCCAGCTGGTTTTGTGTGGCTAGATTTTGGAGCAGCTCCAGAGGATCTACCGACCTTCCAGCCAGATGGTGGCCACTAGACGGAACCCTGGCAACGAATGGGTTATTTTTGGCTCTCTCACTCTGTTGTAAAAATATTCTTTTGAGGCGTTTAGCCGACGAGCACCTGTTTAGCTCGATTGCATTTACTTACTGTCTGCCTACGGGCTGTAACATGATTAACAGATCCTAGGGTTGATCATGTACGACTAAACTCTTGCTAGTCCTAACATTTTGTAACGACTAGCTTCATGATCAGCTGAATATGTAATGTTTGGGACGCCTTACTATTGTATATTTAATTATCATACTTCTTATAACCTTTTACTTACTTGCTTGTGATTGAGACACTAGGCTTGTTCATGACCTTAAGAGACTGCTGGCTTGTAGATAAACCCTCATATATCTAGACAGCCGTGACCGTATAGCGAGATGGATCCCATTTCATATACGTAGCTGGCTATGTCTGCCTCCGCTCTCCAGTATTCTGGTTCTGGGGCGTGACAGCAGGTCATCCTACCGTTCCTTAACTTATGTCGTGTACGTATCCTAGACAATTCCTATCGAATTGCTCTATCATTTTATGGCATCGAACTATGCTCGGTTATCCTTCCAAGTTTTATGTTGCATGCATTTGGTGAATTTTATTGAATGATTGTTCACTCATTTTAGACCTGATTGTACTTATTCAATCATCGTGTTTTCTTCGACTTGGTTGCTATTTTGTCATGTCATGGGACTGTAATGGCCGCACGAGGTGCGTTGTAATTCATCAAATACGAGATTCGTAGGCTGAGACAAACTCACTCATTCGTTCATGCGCATCGCAACACCCATTTGCGACTGTATTTGAGTTTATCATATCGCTGAGTTTGGATCGTGCACATATTCAAGGCATCCCCCGAATATGTACATTTCAACCAAGCGTAGCGATTAGCGAAGTCGGACAAGCTACTCGTGATAGTTTCGATTTGCCGATCGTTTTACTAACTTCGGTTAAAATCGAACTCATGTGCGTTTCACTATCGTTTATCTCGATCCTCGAGATGATCCGACTCACTTCTCAAGCGTTCTTGTCTATGAAATCAATACGACTTCTTCTTAGCGGGGTCGACCAAGTCTAAGTAATTTCCCGTCTGATTCAAGACCAAGTATTGTACAATCATCGAGTATATTTTCTTATCAATGATTCAATTTGTTATCACAACTTTACTTGCACATCGTCCATTCCTATCATTCCCTTCGTTTGGGGCCAATCTTGTCGTCGTTCACGCACACTCCGCCTACACGTTTCTTTGATTTCGAGCCATGCTCGTACTAGTATCATTCTTTTCTTTTAACACGATCTCAATTCCCGATACTTTCCATTCCTCAAGTCTCGTTTGGAATTCAACGTGTCACTTGGTTGGATCGTGCACACATTCCAGGCGTCCCCAAAATACATTCACCAAACCGCGTGATAGAGAATTCATTATTCTCACTCGAGTCGCATCGTACACATACTCCGGTGTCCCTGAAATATATGCATGTCAGCCGAATCTTGTGAGCAGGGTTTTCTATTATTGAACCATTTCATCCATCCACACCAATCCCTAAGATCAATCTTTCGATTGCTAACTCTTGAAACAGGGGCGTCTCGCCTACCCGCTAGGCCATTTCTCAAGGCTAAGTCAATATCAGGATTGGAATCATAGTTCTCCAACAATAATGCCAACACTGACCCCAATCCTAGGGTCAAACCAAAGTCGGTAGTACAAGATTTTTTACCCAAGCTCGCGTCTCTCAGATTTCTAAACATCGAGCACGATCACCTATTCGCATCAATGCATTCTTATTCACCATTCAACGCTCCCGCAGAATAATCATTCTCATCGGGGCGTAACTCTTGCTTGCATCTAGACTAATTCATTCTCGATACGCGGATTGGACCTATGCAATCCTCAAATTCAACCGTCACGCACGCTAAGTCATTCTCGAGTCCACATTCGCGTCATACCACAAGTCGATGTATCAAATTTGCCATGCCATGCAAGTTCGATCACCCCCGCTGTATGAATCACCATACCAGCGCTCACGCGGAGTGATCACCCTAATTGGCGTGACCCATGTGCGAGGCTGGAGTTGTGCTCGCATAAGACAAGAACGTCAACGTTGTGGTTGTCAACGAAGCATATTCTAATATTTTCATTTTTCATCCAAGCCAAGATCTCGGTTCGATAGTCTGACCGTCATTCGTGCAACTAAAAAATTCTCGAGCCACATCTATATTTTCCTCTACACGTTTCA
This sequence comes from Iris pallida, assembly GCA_029216955.1. NCBI lineage: Eukaryota > Viridiplantae > Streptophyta > Magnoliopsida > Asparagales > Iridaceae > Iris > Iris pallida. The sequence goes on along the minus strand of JANAVB010032619.1, from coordinate 4,563,640 downwards.
ATATCCCGAGTATAGCATCCATCAGAACAATGACATTTATACGATCGTCATTTGTCGAGTTAGAGTACCCCCGAGTTATCGCATATCGATCTTTGATACGCCTCAATACCATCGACGATATGCGTAACCTGACGATCTTCCTTTGCAACCAATTTCGAGTCGTGCGACTAATGCTATTATCCGAACTGGATATACCACAATTCCATTCGATTCAATTCAAGATCAAATTCGCTCGCTATTTCTCAAGCTAGTTTCAATATCGTTTTCCAAAACTCAAGTCACATTTCATTTGACCCAATCCGAAATCACAAGTGCTATCCTCTAGCTTCCTCGATCAAGACATACATCTTTATTCATCGTTCCGAGTCGTTTTCTAACTTGCGTTGCCCATTGACAAGTTGTCCGAACGACATCTCATTCGGGACATTCGAAGTCACGATCAACTAAGCGTGACGCATTCTAAGGCTTTGCACGATCGCATCGCCTCGCCGACATACTCGTCGTTACTCGTAATCCTTAATTTTGCCCGAATGATTTCCAAGAAAATCCACACACCACTCAGGGTTCAAGCCACTCGACTAGTCGTCTACACTCATTCTTATTCTAACTCGAAGCTATCACATACACCACTCGGGTTCGAGCCATCCTATTTAATCCACAATCATATTCGTATCATTTGCTAAGACATATTTCAGATTCGTTCGACGAATTTCTAGCGTAAATACTCACGTCGTATCGACGCACTAAGTCGTTCACACTATTCCTCAAAATCTAATTCAATCTTCCGTGCACGCCTAAGCGTTAGTTTGATAACGTTCCTAATGATATACACTCTAAGTGTAGCTTCGTTCCCGACCGAGCGGTACTTGATATTGCTCGCAACTCGATTGCACCAAAAAGTCGAGGTGCATGACACGCGGCACAACTTAGCCAAAAGGCCGTGTGCATAGCTATCCCATATGGACTATATTCGAGTTTGTACGCTCACTTATTCTCGTTCGAGCGATAATCGATCTCGCTCGCAACTCGTTTGCACCAGAAGGTCTAGGTGCGCGATACTCCGTACAACTTAGCCAAAAGGATGCGTGCATAACCATCCCGTTCGAACTATACTTTGGTCTCGTGTACTCGTTCGCCATTGTCAGCGTAAGGTTATTCAAGTACGCCTTGCGGTTGCTAACTTCTAGCATTTTAGTTTTCTTTCGACTCAAGTCCGTCATGGTTTGCCACAAAGGCCTTCGCCTATCGATCCCGTTCAACCTAGTACTCGTACGAGCTTTTGAAAATATTAGACTTATTGTATGGAACATCCCAAGGCACAACGAGAGAGAGCGTACACTTCTTTTGTTTTCAAAACGAGCTTTCAAAACTGAGAGAATCGAAATAAAGTCCAAGGACGTAAAGCCGTGCTCTGATACCAATATGTTACGCCCCGCTCCCGTAGGAGCGATCGTCCTCGCTAAGGCGTGATGCCGCACGGGCCTAGGTTGCGCCCGTATAAGACTATGTCCGAAAACGGCCGATTTTATGCTAGGCCACAGAGTCGCACAGAGTGTCCCCATTTGCAGCGGAAAGTAAGTGAACACAAATTGAAAGTGAATTCAAACTCTTTATTGATATTCAAAAAGTTTACAAGCGGCGCTAGGCCGAGATTACAAGTCGCTCAAGTTCTCCCTCTCTGAAACATAAAAGGCGTGCCAAGTGGCTTACATGATGGAAAGATTTATGGCGATGTTCCGATACATTATTTCATGTATATGGTGCTTCAGCTCCTTGCAACGCTCCAAGGCTCCAGAGATAGCTCCGCGCCTTAGCACGTTCGAAGAAAGCTCCGTACCTGAGAAGACGTCTCCTGCGTCTTGCAAGCAACTGTGGGGTTATCAGTACATTATTATGCACTGGTGGGGAGGCTAGCTCGCCCACTCAAATGCTATCATTACCTAACATGTTCTGTTTACTTTTGTGCACCGTCTATCATTCATTGTCTTTCTAATCTTGTCTTAGGGTCAGTTTTATGGCATATTTCATAACCTATCCCGTGTTGCCGAATTCAAGTGTCGCATGGAAATACATGCACGACTTACCCGTACTTACCGTCCGGCCTTCCCTGTCCAAAGTAAACCAAGTTAGTCAACAATTCATATAAACTTTCAATGTCAAGTGCGTGTCCCTGCCTCAGGTTCTAGCATGTCGTAGGCACGTTCTCTAACTCATTTGCATGAAGTACTCAATATCATTTGGTGTGTTACATTTCAAGCATGTTCAGAAGGCACTTTATTTAGTTAACTTAGACTACTTTATTTCAATGCAAGGACTTGCACGTGGATTGCCACCAGCATAGTCCACTTAATCTATATGCACCGGTCGCTGGCATCACAAGCTATTTTGGACACATTCTCTTTGGCATTCTCACCTATCGAAGTGTGATGGCTGGTACACCTTGATAGTCTCTTGAAATGCCTGGCATTACGTCTCCTTGAGTGGCCGAGCCCCCACTCAAGGCAGCCCGTAAGCCCCCTTTTTTATTCCGCCTAGGCCGGCCACGATATTCCTCCCCTCGATCGTACCGCGGAATCCCTTCTTCTTCACGGCCACGATATTCCCCCCTCGCTCGTGCCGATTGTCCACGACCATTTCCTATTGACTTGTCATTTAACTTAACGGCTGTCTTTGAGCCATAGGCTGTCTCTGAGCCAAAATGCGTTATCGACCAGGTTGACGTCCATGCAGCACGGGTAGCGAGCCCCGTTGCACGTGCCCGTCATACCTGTCGCTAACCATTCTTTCCTTTCTTATATTTTATTCACTCTTTCATTTCTTTCTTTCACTTGTTCGTTCATTCATTCATTCTTCACGTGTTCATTCATTCATTCGTTGATTCATTCATTCACTTATTCGTTCATTCATTATGCAACTCCCCATGTGGGAGTCGCCTTGGCGATCCATCGGTCCCGAAATCTTCCAATGTTGCTATATTCTACTCGGAACGACTATGTCGATAGTCTTTCGTTTCATTGTTGTAAAATGTTTATTGTTTCATTGTTGAACGCATAGGAAACTTGAATGTAATCTTGTGCCTTAGCACGAGCGTAGAGCGCGGTACGAGAGTTCCTATATTTGTCGAGTTCTTTTCCATATTCTATACAAGCATACAAGATGGGATTATTCCCTTAGCAAGGTGCGTTGAGTCATTTATTAGCATGCACGTTGTTATCGCCTAGCGATTCTAGCAATAGTGTCCGTATTGTTATGTGTCTAGGCTAAGCAAAGACGGGTTCATCGGAGCCACCCACCTTAGCGATGTTCGCATCGGCCGAGCGATACTCCGAGCGCGCCTTTGAAAGTCTAAGTTTGGATTCATCTTGACGGGCCAATGTAAGCCTTGCATCGATTCTTCATCTTGTCGATGCCAACTCTTCGGGTCGACGGCTCGTTTGAGTCGTTGCACTTGCCGTTTGAATCGGCATTCCGCTAGGGCGGAAAGGGTTATTACAATGAATAATTACTCTAACTCACTAACTAAAATAATGTCATATTGGCCATGCCTAACTAATGTGTGGGTCCCACTAGAGTCAAAACTACCCCGGGTCCCCGTTAGAAGTCGGATTGAGCTGAAATTCGAGCCCGACTCAAATAACCCCAAAATAATATCATAAATAATAAAATAAATTTCAAAAATGCAAAATGACAAAAATACCCCTGTTCTTGAAAACAGGGGTCAGCACATTGGAGAATGCACTAGCTAGAGGTCCCTATATACTCCATTGACTCTTTAGTTGCAAATGTATTCATATTTACGAGCCTATATAAGATATATCCTTCGTAGACATAGACTATGATGGTGATGATAATGACGATGAGTCGATCATACACGACGACATGGAAGAAGGCTCATCGTGCATAGTGAAAGTTGTACGAGACGAGCCGTCAAATGGAAAAGCTATCTCCGCCATTCAACTAAAGAAGCTGGGTAGAAAAAGGAAGACAACCTACTTAGCGGTGCTCGAAATGAATGAGGACTTCAAGGAGGAAGATCTTTTGAGTGAGACCCAAGGTGTTGCAAAGGATTTCCCTATGTGTCACTTCCACGAAGGAAGATGGATCATGCTACCAAACTATACACGAGTGAGAAGAAGCATATCGTGGACTGAGAGACAGAGACAACAAAGTGGAGTGACTCACGTAAGGAGTCGCTCAAGTATAGTGGTGGATGTTCAAGTCGATAGATTTGCAATAGGGCTCGCATGCATGAAGGTATGGAGAACTATGTGCACCTACGAGATGAGGTGGATCGATAACCTGATAGCCCGTTCGAGCCTCTTATTGTGCTGAGGAGGGCACAGACCATGGTGAAAGTGGATGCAACGAACCATTTTGCTTTCGATCTTATGGGAAAGATGGGCAAGTTTGGAAAGGGCAACACAAGAAGCACGAAGAAAGAATGATGCACTATGACCATGCCTACGATAGTAAAAATCGTTTCGAGACTTTGTGCATCCGTCAACGAGGGTGTTGATAAAAACAGGTGGAAAAGAATGTCACACATAATATTTTGGGACCTACCGAGGTGAATTAGATGCTCTATAACCATCTTTGTAAATATTTGACTGCTAAATTCATGCACGGAATATTACTAGGATATAGAATAATTTCTAGAATAGTCTCTGAAATAATTTTTGGAATTGTCATATTCGATAAAGTTCTTGTAAGCCCTTTGAGGTACAACACTAAAAAAATACTATTTATTACCGACGGATCTTAGTGAAGGAAGTGTTTCGGTTGCTATATAGCGACGAACCAGCAACTTATTAACGGCGGATAGTTTATGTAAAATTAGTTATACATATACATCGCTATATGTGTCACAAATCCGTCGATAAGGTCTTACCGACCGATTACCGACGGAATATTTTCGTCATTAGCCACGACTAAAACTCTCACAGTAGCTCTTCATTTCCATTCTCAAAATTTTCAACAAAATTTTTTCCCCCCAACCAGACCACCTCGGCGACCAACCCTCTCCGGTCTTCCCCTCCTCCTTCTCCGATCTTCCCCTGAGCGACCGACCCCGTCCCCTTCTCCTCCTCCTTCGGCGATCGAGCCCCGACCCCTCCTTCTCCTCCCTCGGCGACCGATGGCCCCCTCGTCCTCCTCATCCATGCTCCTTCCTCGGCAACCGACGAACCCGACCCCCCTCCTCCTCTGAAAGTCCTCTTATCCTTCCTTATTGTGAGATTTGTCAACCTATTTTTTATTTCCTGAATTTATTTCGGTGAAAATAGGATTTTTTATTTCCTGAATTGATTTCAGTAGAAATAGGGGTTAAATAAGAATTTCAGTAGGAATAGGGATTTGATATTAAATCCTTATTTCAGTAGAAATAGGGATTTGACATAATTAGTAGTAAAATACATCTCTTTCTATGTCTTTTTTGTGTGGGAACATTTGACATATTTAAAACACCTGCATATATTGAATAAAGGTAGCTCCACATATTAAATCACCAACATAATTCAAAATTTAACAAACCACAAAAGGCACCTATATATATTGAAACACCAACACAAATAAAAATTTAATTTCATTGAAACAGTAGTAATATCCTAACTGCGAACCTATTTTTTTTCTTTATTAAGGATTTTGACTACTAGCATTTTATCGAAGAAATGCTTTCACTTCAAGGAAATTAGAGCAACATCCATCCGTAATCAGAACAACTAGTATAAGGACACTTTATGATTACATTCCTTGCTTAAGTCGATCGATCTCAGAATAAAGGTCCTTAACAAGTGCACCTTTCGTCACCTTCTGATTAACCTGAAAACATAGAGCAAATTTCACAAGAGTAAGTCCACATTCTAATATAAATTCCATTTTCCAAACTTAAACCAAATTTTTAAAAAAAACAAGTAATTGACCTCTGGCCTGTTCTTAATATTCTTTGCCCCGTGTGCGTAATCTAGGGTACTGAGCGGCTCTTCAAGGCAATGGATCGAAGGCTATATGGTGGCAATAATGCAAGTCTTTATTTTCCCTCCCAGGGAATCCCTCAACAATATTGTCAATTTGTTATCCCTAAAAAAAATCCAAATAAATTCAAAATTCCTTAATAAAGAATTTTTGTGTGGATTAAATGTGTATTAAATTTATAAATTGCATTGAAAATTACTCAACATATATGGCATCGTTTTGATCATTCATATGCTTCCTCTTCTCTTTATTACCATGGCAAATCACTTTCAACCATGTCTGTGGAGCCTAGGAGTAGGCAAGCCACATCCGACATTAGTGTCGAAAAAGAATTATGTCAAAAATGTATCAGATATGGATACAGTCCTCCTAAGGAATGTCCTCTTAAATTATATTTAAATGAGTTAGAATTAACTAGAACTAGGGTTAGGATTTTATTCTAGGGTTAAATCTCAAGGTTGTTATGTCACGCCCCAGAACCAGAATACTGGAGAGCGGGGGAATGACACAGCCAGCTACGTATTACGGGTAGATGAATACCGTATAATACGATCAATGCTGTCTAACCAGACGAGGGGGTACATACTACATAAAAGTCTTACTATGGTCACTTCACATCTATTGTCTCAATCATTCAAACAAGAAGCAAAAATATAGAACATGTAAGATAAAGCAGTAAGGCGTCCCAAACGCTTAGTCAAAATGTTCTTGAGATCTGGCTTTACAAAACATAGCCAGAAGGTATAGTAACATATACACAATTGTTATCAGCTGCAGTCTGACTTAATTACAATTATGTAAAAGTAAGTGCAAGACAATCCGACTAACATGTTGGTGCCAAACGGCTAAGTATGAAGTAAATAACAAAACGAACGGTGGAGTAAGGAACCCACTCGAGTCCTCCTGCGATCATTCCCCTAGTATGGACCATCTTGGAGGTGGAAGTAAGCTGAGTCCTCGGGAACCGGCTTTAAATCTGGCCATGCAAAACCAGAGAGGTTAGACCTCTAATAGCAAGTACCACAAGGAAGCACGATATGAAGGATTAAACCAGTAAGTAAGAGAATATAATAATAGATCTCTGCTTGCTACTAGGATTCACATAACATCAAGACACTTCGAACCAACCTCCCAACCAAACAAGGACAGAAGTTGGCCCGTCATGTCCTGACATTCTAATCATCTCAGTTAGGCAACAGAGTAGGTACAGTACACAAACCAATCATCTTGAACGGCCAATCAACTCCTACGGCTTGCTATTGTGAGTCCCAAGTTATCCTGGAATTATGCAAATAAGGATTCCTCAGTTCTTACTGGGTATCCATAAACCAATCAAGACACAAGGCACGTTCTACACAACCATATGTATCAAAAATATTAACATGCCAAGATTATCAAGTTCATAAAAAGGTGTAAGGATATAATAGGAGAATTATCATGCCACCATTAAATGAATAAATTATAGAGGAAATAGAAACACCCAGGTCAGGAAGTCACGCCAATAAGTTTATGCTAAGGCCAACAAGTCACGCCAACAAGTCTATGCTAAGACCAACAAGTCACGCCAACAAGTCTAGAAGGAGTGAGCGTGAAAAAGTAATTCACGCACTCATAACGTGAGCGTGAAAAAGTAATTCACGCACGCACAGCGTGAGCGTGAAAAGTGAGCGTGAAAAGTGAGCATGGAAAAATTAGCGTAGAAAATGATAAGAAATTCACGCACGCATGCAAAGACGTGTGCATAACTAAAATTCATGCTAACACGTAAAGACGTGTGCGTGACTGAAAATTCACGCACGCACGTAAAGACGTGTGCGTGACTAAAAATTCACGTACGCACGTAAAGACGTGTGCGTGACTAAAAATTCACGCACGCACGTAAAAACGTGAGCGTGACTGAAAATTCATGCTGGCACGTAAAGACGTGTGCGTGACTGAAAATTCACGCTGGCACGTAAAGACATGTGCGTGACTGAAAATTCACGCTGGCACGTAAGAACGTGAGCGTGACTAAACCTTCGTTCCAAGCCAGAAATGAAGTTCCCATGGTTCAGAATGGTGAAGAATGAGAAGCTCCACCACAAGAACTATCTATTCCGAAAGCACGCCAGGTTGGGAGACCAAAACCCATGGTCAACCGAAAACACAACAACTTAGATCTGGAAGAAACGAGCCAAAGAAATCAAAAATGCTAAGTAGTAAACTCTCTTAGAATCGTGAGAGGAAGAATAATGAACCATAAAAATGGTTCTCCAAGTGGAAGCAAGAAGCAAGATGTACTTGCCTGTTGTTGGTTGGTGGAGAGAGTGATGAGGAAGAAGAAGAAGTAATGGTGAAGGAGAGTTATGAGGAGAGAGAAGGGGATGGGGGCTTAAATAGAAAGGGTGGTGGTAGGTGGGGGTTTGTGGGGGTTCGGTTCATGTGAACCACCATGAACCCAAAAATAACCAGCCATGGCCGAACCACAATAAGACTAAAGCAGAGAAGTTAAAAGCAGAAAATAAAATACAGAAATAAAATGCAGGAATAAAATTGCAGGAAATAAAATGCAGATAATTAATTAACATGAAATTAAAGGAATTTAAATACAGGATAATACATGATAAATACTAAATAAATATATATGAGTTGTACATGTATAAAAATATGCATTCTGGGAACGGGGAGTGACATCTCTACCCTCCTTAGAAAAATTACGTCCTCGGAATTTCAAATCCAAGCAGGTAGAAATATCGGAGCTAAACTAATACAAGCAATTCTAGTGAGCAAGCAATCATTATTACCATATCAAAAGCAAGTACTATATATGTAAATTCATCATTCTACGATATCAAGTAGCTCTACCCATAAAGTGATAAGCATGAAGAATCAGGACAATCAAGGTATACAGAAAGAGATATACCTTGTGAGTCAAACAGGTGTGGATACCGTGATCGGATATCATCCTCACGATCCCACGTTGACTCTCTCAAGGAGTGATGATCCCAAGCAACACGGACAAGACTAATTGTTCGGTTCTTAAGTATCTTCTCTCTTCGGTCCAAAATGGACACAGGCTGTTCCTCGTAAGACAGGTTGGTACCAACAACCAGCTCAGAATGATCGAGGATATGGCTTGGGTCCGATACATACCTACGTAATTGGGATACATGAAACACGTCATTCACCTCTCGTAACGAAGGTGGGAGGGATAAACGATAAGCAACATCGCCTATCCGATCAAGGATAACAAATGGGCCCACATACCGCGGACTCAATTTCCCGCGAACGCCAAATCTAATGACCCCACGAGTAGGTGAGATCCGCAAGAATACGTGGTCCCCAACAGAGAACTCTAACGGCCTACGATGTTGGTCCGCCCAATGACGATGCCGGTCCTGCGCAACTCGAAGTCGCTCTCTAATTCCCTTAACCACTTCAACCGTCTGAATAATCATTTCTGGGCCTAACATCTTCCTCTCTCTGATATCATTCCATGCAAGCGGTGACCTGCACTTCTTACCATATATTGCTTCGAAGGGCGCCATCTGGATACTGGCTTGATAACTATTGTTGTATGAGAACTCGACTAAGTGCAGGTGACTCTCCCAAGACCCTCCAAAATCTAGAGTGCAAGCTCGTAACATATCTTCTAAAGTCTGAATCGTTCTTTCTGATTGCCCATCCGTCTGCGGATGGTAGGCCGTGCTAAACCTTAACTTGGTACCCAGATTATGATGTAAGCTCTTCCAGAAATGGGATATAAAGCGGGTATCTCGATCCGACACAATACTGACAGGGACTCCATGCTGCCTGACTATCTGTTGCATATACAACTCTGCCAACTTTTCTGTAGATTGCCCTACTCTGAAAGGAAGAAAGTGTGCTACCTTCGTAAGTCGGTCCACTATTACCCAAATAGCATCCTTACCACTTGGTGATCTCGGTAAACCGGTCACAAAGTCCATTGTAATATTCTCTCATTTCCATTCCGGGATAGAAAGCGGTTGCAATAACCCAGCTGGCCTCTGCTGTTCTGCCTTCACTTGCTGACATACCAAGCAACGGGAAACAAATCTAGCTATCTCCCTCTTTATCCCGTTCCACCAGAAATGCTGCTTGATATCTTGGTACATCTAGGTCCCTCCAGGGTGAATAGAATACTGAAAACTGTGAGCTTCTGCCATAACCTCCTGTTTGATATCTCCACTAGGCACACATAGACGCGATCCAAACCTAAGTGTACCATCTTCATGAATTCTCATCTCCTTCCTGAGTCCTGACTCACATTCTGCCCTAAGCTTCTGAATCCTTGGGTCTTGTGCCTGAGCTGCCTTGATCCTGTCTACCAAGTCGGATTGAACTTACAGACTTATTAGAACTCCTACATCACTAGGAAGTATAACTTTGATGCCCATCTCCTGAAGGTCTTCTAAGATATGCCTCTGTGTTGTCAACATAAATGTGCCACCCCTCCTGCTGAGAGCGTCTGCTACTACATTAGCCTTGCCTGGATGATACTGAAGTCTACATCATAATCCTTAATCAACTCCAGCCATCTTCTCTGCCTCATGTTTAATTCCTTCTGAGTAAAGATGTACTTCAGACTTTTATGGTCTGTGTACATGTCCACTCGGTCACCATATAAGTAATGTCTCTATAGCTTCAGAGCAAACACTACTGCCGCTAACTCTAAATCATGAGTTGGGTAATTCTTCTCGTGGTCCCGAAGCTGCTTAAATGCATATGCTATCACCTTCCCATGTTGCATAAGGACACATCCAAGTCCTTTACCTGACGCATCACAATATACTGTAAAACCTCCGGGTCCAACTGGCAATGTAAGAATAGGTGCTGATATCAACTTCTGCTTCAAAGTCTCGAATGATGCCTGATATTCTGCCGACCAAACGAATGGTACATCCTTCCGGGTCAAGCGGGTCATGGGTGCTGAAAGCCTTACAAAGTCTAACACAAACCTTCTGTAATATCCTGCCAATCCCAAGAAACTCCGCACATCTACTACGGTCTTGGGTACTGGCCAACTTTCTACTGCTTCTACCTTCTTGGGATCTACTACTACTCCAGCTCCTGATATGATGTGACCCAAAAATGAAATGTAATCCGACCAAAACTCATACTTGCTGAACTTGGCATACAACTGGTTCTCTCTCAGAACCTGTAACACTCTCCTGAGGTGGTCTTCATGCTCCTCTTCACTAGCAGAGTATACGAGAATGTCGTCGAGAAATACCACGACAAACTGATCTAAGTATGGCATAAAGATGTGATTCATCAAATCCATGAATATTGCTGGAGCATTGGTCAAACCAAACGGCATTACTAAGAATTCATAATGCCCATACTTCGACCTGAATGCTGTCTTGGGGATATCTTCCTTCCGAACCCTCACCTGATGGTACCCTGAACGAAGATCTATCTTGGAGAAAACTCTAGCTTTGCTCAACTGATCAAATAAGTCGTCGATCCTGGGTAATGGGTACTTGTTCTTCACTGTTGCCGCGTTGAGCTTCCAGTAGTCAATGCACAATCTGGATGACCCATCCTTCTTCTCCACAAGTACCACTGGTGTTGTCTACGGCGATATGCTAGCTTGGATGAACTTCTTTTCCTTCAGTTCCTCTATATGCTGATACACCTTGGCCTGCTCTGAATCCGCCATTCTGTAAACTCGATCTGATATCGGTTTAGTTCCTGGTGCCAATTCTATACTGAACTCAATATCCCTAACCGGTGGTAGACCTGGAAGTTCTTCAAAAAATACGTCTAGAAACTCTTCAACTACCTTCGGAATCTGAACTTCTTCCATTGCCGTTACTACTCCCTGCTCTTGCTGAGTTACCTCTGATCTGACTAAGCTGAACCGCTTCATGCCTGGAATATCAAAAGATACACTCCCTCTACGATAATCTATTGTCGCATGACTGTCTTTCAGCCAGTCCATGCCTAAGATAATGTCAAAATTTCCAACAGGAAATTCTATCAACCGGGCGGGTAAGGAATGCCCGCAAACTACAACGCTACATGCTAAAATAACTCTACTAACTCCTACGAGCCCATTACCAGTGAGTATATTCAACCTCCCTGGCAATGCCTCGAACTCCATTCCTAGTCGTGTCGCAAATTGTGCAGATATAAATGAATAGGATGCTCCCGAATCAAACAATGCTACTGCGGGATATGAGGCGACGAGAACGTTACCTGCCACAACATCTCCCGATGCCAATGCCTCCTCCAAGGACAGAGTGAATGCTTGCCCTCGACCTCCTTGCTGGTTTCCATGCTGCGGCCTAACCTGATGCTGTTGCTGGCCCCTTCCTTGATGATACTGGGTTGGTATATGCTGGTGTTGCTGCATCGGCGGCCCCTGCTGCCGAAACATCTGAGCCTGCGGCATTAACGGACGCTGTGCCAACGGCCTTACTGCCACCGCTGGTCCTCGATACTGGCCTGCCCCTGGTGCTGGCAGAGTAGGAAACTGCTGCCCTGGTCCTCCTGACCTCGAATTCATGGGACATGTGGTAACCCGATGGTCTGGATTTTCACATATCAGACACAGTCCATTCAATGTCCGACACACATCTCTAGTGTGCCCCATCTTTCCACAATAAGTGCAGCCCACCGGGGGTTGCTGGTTCTTCCTCTGTTGCTGTTGCTGCTGCCTGGGTGGTGGTGCTGGTCCTCGTATCGCCACATCGTAGATACGAATGCCAGTGGATGGTGCTGTTGTTCGGGGCGCTGCTTCCCCTCCTCCTTCAATCTGACTGTGGGATATCTTCTGACCCCCAGTCCTTGTCGCAAGCCTCTGAATGGTAATATCATGCCTTCGAGTTGCCGTCAATACTTCGTCAAAAGTTTGGTAATTGTGCCCCTCTATCAATTGCAAGAGTTCAAGATGAAACCCTTGCTGAAACCTTATGGCCCTCTGGCTCTCTGTTGCTACCATCTCTGGGGCAAATCTACTCAATCTGCAGAACTCCGCTGCATAAGCATCTACAGTCTTGCCGGCCTGCCTGAGGTTGATAAACTTCTGTTGTAGCTCAAATCGTGCCACAACTCCATAGTACTTGGTCTTGAATCTTGTAGTGAAATCGTCTCAAGCTACAGGACGTCTGATGCCCACTTCCTCTGATTCCCACCAATCACGTACGAGATCCTGAAGTAACAACTTCACTAGATCCACAAGTTCTTCCGCCGGTACCTTAGCTGCTGTCAGAATAGCCTCAATATCCTTAAGACATGTATCTGCTGAGATGGCATCCTCCGTGCCCTCGAAACGACGGGGGTTGTACTTGCAAAACCTGGCTGATGCTCCTGAATCAGTCCTCGCTCCTCTTTCCAAAGCCGTCTGCAATCCTTGGTTGAGCAACACATTCTGCTCTTGTAGCTGAGTGTGTATGCACTGCTGGGCCAACATCTGATGTTGCAGAGTAGCCATCATCCCTCTCATGATCTCCAGAAGGGCTGGTGTGTCTACTCCCACAGGGGTAGGTGGAACTGTTGGTGGTGGTGGAACATCCGGATACTGCGATCCAGCTGCTGCTTCCACTATCACTTCTTCTTGAATAGCCTTCTGAGGTGAGACTGGCCCTTGTTGCTGACCAACATGGTCAGGTTGCCCATGTTGCCCCTGCTGTTGTCCAGCTCTGATCGATGCGGACGAAGTGCCCCTAAAAAAAGGGACAAGAGAACAATCAAACAACCGGACATGAAGGATCAATGAAGTCAAAGGATACCGGAATGTCAAGCAAAGGTTGAGAATAACGAATCATGAGATCAAGGGGGGACACGTGTGATTGAGACATCCTATAAATCAAAACACCCCACAAGTCTGAAATCAGACCTGCATGGGCCACCACTAAAACCTTGTCACGCCCCAGAACCAGAATACTAGAGAGCGGGGGAATGACTCAGCCAGCTACGTATTACGGGTAGATGAATACCGTATAATACGATCAATGCTGTCTAACCAGACGAGGGGGTGCATACTACATGAAAGTCTTACTATGGTCACTTCACATCTATTGTCTCAATCATTCAAACAAGAAGCAAAAATATAGAACATGTAAGATAAAGCAGTAAGGCATCCCAAACGCTTAGTCAAAATGTTCTTGAGATCTGGCTTTACAAAACATAGCCAGAAGGTATAGTAACATATACACAATTGTTATCAGCTGCAGTCTGACTTAATTACAATTATGTAAAAGTAAGTACAAGACAATCCGACTAACATGTCGGTGCCAAACGGCTAAGTATGAAGTAAATAACAAAATGAGCGGTGGAGTAAGGAACCCACTCGAGTCCTCCTGCGATCATTCCCCTAGTATGGACCATCTTGGAGGTGGAAGTAAGCTGAGTCCTCGGGAACCGGCTCTAAATCTGGCCATGCAAAACCAGAGAGGTTAGACCTCTAATAGCAAGTACCATAAGGAAGCACGATATGAAGGATTAAACCAGTAAGTAAGAGAATATAATAATAGATCTCTGCTTGCTACTAGGATTCACATAACATCAAGACACTTCGAACCAACCTCCCAACCAAACAAGGACAGAAGTTGGCCCGTCATGTCCTGACATTCTGATCATCTCAGTTAGGCAACAGAGTAGGTACAATACACAAACCAATCATCTTGAACGGCCAATCAACTCCTACGGCTTGCTATTGTGAGTCCCAAGTTATCCTGGAATTATGCAAATAAGGATTCCTCAGTTCTTACTATGTGCGAGCAAGGCTAGTCTATCCAGTCAATCAATTGCACCAATCATGAATTAGACGAGTCCCAGCGGGACGCCCGTCATCAATATACAATATACAATAATAATATAAGCAGATACCGCTCCCTGCCCGTGTGGCAGGTTTACAGTATCTGTGGGAACCAATCGGCCTGTCGGGCACTACTAGTCCCAAGAGGGCTGCCATGTAAGAACTCGAGAATCCATTCTCTCCATGCAATCATTATTTTATTTAACTTAATAGTCTCTACGTTGAGTGAAATCCCATGCCGTGGATCATGGTCATTCAAATGAGTACTTTCGTACGGGGTACGATATGCGCAACTCTACAACGATACCCGTGCGGCTAGGTTATAGGTCTTACATAGCGTAATACAACAATCAAATCTAACAACGGAGTAATCATGCCTTGACCATAAAATACACATGCTGTTTTTGTAAGATAAATAAATAACTAAATAAATAAATAAATAATTTGAAGCCTGCATGTGCCTGTATGCCAATATTCGGGATCGGCTAATCGAGTACAATAGTTCATTACATGAACGTGTCTCATTCATTCAATTCAATAAGACGACTAGCCAGTCTCTTAGTTCCAACTAGGAACGCATGATCAATTTTAGTCAAGATAACCATTATCATCAATGGTAACAAGGCATGAAAGTCATTTAGTGTTACATGGGGTCGAGTCTATAACTCTCAGGGTTAAGTTCCAGTCTTACTGGGTATCCATAAACCAATCAAGACACAAGGCACGTTCTACACAACCATATGTATCAAAAATATTAACATGCCAAGATTATCAAGTTCATAAAAAGGCGTAAGGATATAATAGGAGAATTATCATGCCACCATTAAATGAATAAATTATAGAGCAAATAGAAACACCCAGGTCAGGAAGTCACGCCAACAAGTCTATGCTAAGGCCAACAAGTCACGCCAACAAGTCTATGCTAAGACCAACAAGTCACGCCAACAAGTCTAGAAGGAGTGAGCGTGAAAAAGTAATTCACGCACTCATAACGTGAGCGTGAAAAAGTAATTCACGCACGCACAGCGTGAGCGTGAAAAGTGAGCGTGAAAAGTGAGCGTGGAAAAATGAGCGTGGAAAATGATAAGAAATTCACGCACGCATGCAAAGACGTGTGCGTAACTAAAATTCACGCTAACACGTAAAGACGTGTGCGTGACTGAAAATTCACGCACGCACGTAAAGACGTATGCGTGACTAAAAATTCACGCACGCACGTAAAGATGTGTGCGTGACTAAAAATTCACGCACGCACGTAAAAACGTGAGCGTGACTAAAAATTTACGCTGGCACGTAAAGACGTGTGCATGACTGAAAATTCACGCTGGCACGTAAAGACGTGTGCGTGACTGAAAATTCACGCTGGCACGTAAAGACGTGTGCGTGACTGAAAATTCACGCTGGTACGTAAGAACGTGAGCGTGACTAAACCTTCGTTCCAAGCCAGAAATGAAGTTCCCTTGGTTCAGAATGGTGAAGAATGAGAAGCTCCACCACAAGAACTATCTATTCCGAAAGCATGCCAGGTTGGGAGACCAAAACCCATGGTCAACCGAAAACACAACAACTTAGATCTGGAAGAAACGAGCCAAAGAAATCAAAAATGCTAAGTAGTAAACTCTCTTAGAATCGTGAGAGGAAGAATAATGAACCATAAAAATAGTTCTCCAAGTGGAAGCAAGAAGCAAGATGTACTTGCCTGCTGTTGGTTGGTGGAGAGAGTAATGAGGAAGAAGAAGAAGTAATGGTGAAGGAGAGTTATGAGGAGAGAGAAGGGGATGGGGGCTTAAATAGAAAGGGTGGTGGTAGGTGGGGGTTTATGGGGGTTCGGTTCATGTGAACCACCATGAACCCAAAAATAACCAGCCATGGTTGAACCACAATAAGACTAAAGCGGAGAAGTTAAAAGCAGAAAATAAAATGCAGAAATAAAATGCAGGAATAAAATTGCAGGAAATAAAATACAGATAATTAATTAACATGAAATTAAAGGAATTTAAATACAGGATAATACATGATAAATACTAAATAAATATATATGAGTTGTACATGTATAAAAATACGCATTCTGGAAACGGGGAGTGACATGTTAGAATAATATGCTAGTAAAGCATGAAGTGTCATATAGGAATCATGATAGCTTCACAGCTAAAAAGGCTTCATATTCTTCTTTTTTTTGGACACTTGCATCTAATCCATATTGTACGATTACATATGGTACATGCAGAATTATTCACGTGTAAGAAAGAAATGAGTCAATACTTAGTTGACCGTTCGTGGATGTACAACTGGCGACATGAGAGCAAAATTGGTTTGACGGATGATTTCAAGAAGGGCGTCGAGGAATTTCTGAGATATGCCAGTAGCCAACCTTATTTCATGGACGAAAGACTCACAAAGTGCCATTGTGTCAAATGTAATAATATAGCATTCAAAGAGGTAGATCTCGTGAGAGAGCACCTTTACAAGAAGGGTTTCGTACCGAACTACAACGAGTGGACGACTTAAGGAGAACCTTTGGTTCCGCAATATCAGTCCTCCTTCAATACAGAGGTGGGAGAGTCCACTCTTGGAGATCACTTCGAATATCGGCATTGCAACTTGGCATGTGAGTTGGTATTTGATGCGGTTGGTCCAAGTTTTGATCCGGAGAATCTGTATCCTAATGCAAAAGAGTTCTATGATATGTTCAATCATGTCGATACTCTGTTATATCTGGGTTGTGATTCACATTCTTTTCTGTCAGTGTTGATGCGCCTGATGAACCTCAAGTTTGATTTTAACTTACCGCAGGAATGCTACAACCGAATAATTTAGTTTGTTAGAGAGTTACTGCCAAAAGGAGCGAAGGACTTGCCAGAAAATAATGATACAAAAACTCGGATTAGGCTATAAAATATAGATTATTGTCGAAATGGCTGCATGTACTACAAGGAGAACAATGATAAAGACAGATGCATTTTCTGTCACGAGGATCGGTACAAGCCCATTCGGGATAAAGAAAAATCAACTGCACGAGCAAGATTGCGTCCCTACAAATACATGTAGTTTTTGTTGATCACAAAGAAGCTATGGAGGATGTATAAGTCCTCAAATACAGCATAACACATGACATGGCATAGCAAAGAACAGAAGATGGATGAAGGAGAACTATCTCATCCATCCGTGGAGAGGCATGGAAGCATTTTGATCGATGTCATCCTGGATTTGCTGAGGAGCCTAGGAACGTTCGGTTGGCTTTATGTTCTGATAGATTTACTCCTTTCGGACAGTCGAAATCTCAGTACTTTTGTTGGCCGGTGATTTTGACCCCTTACAATCTATCAACATGGATATGCATGAAGACTCCTTATATGTTTTTGACAACTTATCATACCTGGTCCAAAAAATCTAAAGAAGAAAATTGATATCTAGTTGCAGCCGTTGGTGGATGAACTGAAATAATTATGGTAGTTCGGTGTTCAGACGTATGATATATCGATGGAGCAGAACTTTCAGATGAGAGCGATGTGGATGTGGACCATCAATGATTTTCCAGCATACGGGATATTATCGGGGTGGAGTACTCATAGTATTATGCCTTGTCCGATATGTATAAAAAAGAGTATGGTATTCCGCCTTCAGAATGGAGAAAAAGCTTGTTTTTTTATTGTCACCGCCAGTTCATTCCTACGTCGCATCCGTGGAGAAGGAACAAAGACGCCTTTAGAGCTGGTAAACAGGAACTATCTCCTCCCCTATTGAGATTGATAGGAGATTTGTTTGGGCAGAGGTAGAGGATTTGCCAACTGTAATAGAAGATCCGAGATCGAGCCATCACTTAGAAGGATTCGAACGTAGCCATAATTGGACGAAGCGGAGTATCTTTTGGGACTTACGTTATTGGAAGGACAATTTCATAAGACATAATCTTGATGTCATGCATATTGAGAAAAACGTATTCGACAACGTCTTTAATACGATGATGGATATAAAGAAAAAAATGAAAGACAATCCCAAAGCAAGAAAGGACTTGGAAATTATTTGCAAGCGTCCAGAGTTGCATCTAACACGAAGATCCAATGGTAACTGGGTCAAACCCTCAGCACCATTTAGTAGGGATGATAAATTGATAATATACAACTGGATTACAAAGTTGAGGCTCCCTGGCGGTTACGTGTTAAATCTGGTAAGATGTGTCGATCTCAACGAACGCAAGCTGATAGGGATGAAGATTCATGATTGCCATGTGTTCATGAAGCATTTACTTCCTATCTCTCTGAGAGAGATGATGCCTTCTCAAGTATGGGGTCTGCTGGCCGAGTTATCTATATTCTTTAGAGATTTATGTTCAAGCAAGTTGACGGTGTAATATATGCTTAAACTTGAGGAGAAGATTGTATTGACATTGTGCAAGTTAGAAAATGTGTTTCTCTCGACTTTTTTGACAATATGAAACATTTGTCGATTCATCTTGTATACGAAGCACGTATCGGTGCTTCCGTCCATTATCAATGGATGTATCCATTTGAGAGGTATAAAATAATTAATTATCTAGTACTAATAATATTTTTATTCAAACATTTCTAATACTCAATATATTATTTATAGATATCTACATCACCTGAAGAAGAACGTGGGCAACAAGGCCCATGTAGAAGCTTCGATACGTGAAGCATATATTATTGAGGAGGTCTAAAACTTCTGCTCAATCAACTTCGAAACTCACATCAGAACAAACTGGAATAGAGCACCAAGAAATGATGAAGGTTAGGTCGATGCACCGAATAGTGGAATCCACACTATCTTTGTCACGACCCGCACCCAATATAAGGGCACGAGTGCGTAACAATGCCCAGCCTACGCCATAAAAACGACGTAGAATGCTGTATAGGTATGCTATCTAACAATATAATAACCTGTCATCTCCGAACGGAGGATATAATGAATACATATAATCTCAATCACAATCTAGCAGGAAGAATATATGGCACGAATAAAGATAGAGATGAACTCAGAGTGCAAAGTATCAAGCTCAACCAGAGAGAGAGAGTCACAAAATAGTTATATGAAATAATATAACATGCATAAAGTAGTAAGCTGGAGACAGAGTCCAGTCCAAAACCTAATCTAACTGAGCAACAGCTAGAGTCTCATCAGCTGGAGCTAATTCCTACTAGACTAGGGTCTCAATTCTATGCCCACTACGTCATGAGGACCATAGTAGGTGGTGCAGTCCTCCTCCTCGTCATCTGAGCACAATCCTCCAACAATAGTTTTCAATATATGACAAGTGCTACGAGGTAGTAAATAGAGAGAATATACAAGAGTAATGGACTGTACATGAAAGTAGCATGGCAAGATAAAAGCTATAAACTAGAGCTAGAGAAATGGTAAGAAAAACTGATCATGTCATGTACAAGAGTCAAGAATCATACTATCTATGTGAGTGTATACTAGCTTCGATATGTGGCCGGCTTGGGAAATTGCAC